>VWYP01000158.1:0-27106 GCA_013400435.1 Pycnonotus jocosus
AACACACACAGCTTCTAAAGCCCCAGTCAAGTGATTACATTTTTAGGATCAAGTAGCACTTTGCAATGCAGATAAGAATAACTAAAAGCTCCAGATACTTGCCTTAGTCACTCTTTTATTGCTTATAAGATGAACATGCCTATTTTGTGTTAACTTAAAAGAAAATTATTATTTCACTGTGTCTGTAAGAATGATTTTTTTTTTTTTTCAGGGAAAAAGAAACTGGTTCTCTTAGCCTCTCCTGTGCAAAGAAAGCAGACCTTGTTTGAAGTTAGAAGAAAATATTCATTCAAAGATTTAGTATTTTTCCTTGGATTTGTTAGAACATAATTTCAATCAAGATTTTTCTGCCACAACTAAGTGAAAAAGAATGAAGCATCCTTATCTTTTAAAAGGAACATTAAAGGAAGCACTATCTCATTTCCCATCATATTTCAGTATTTTAAATAATTACATCAGACATTAAAACTAAAGTTAAAACTGATGCTAGCACATATGTCTGCGAGCAAGTTCCAGGTTTAGATTTGCTAACAACAAAAATTCAGTGAGCAAACATCCTTGCCAAATTTGTAGTAGCTCTAAGAGGTTTAACTTGTTTGTACTTTAGAAATTGTGTGGTGTAAGATCAAGAACCCATTTCAGGACATTTTAGGGATGACTTTCCACTTGGCATAACCTTTCTCTAGCACCAGCAACACCATCGGAGGAGGCTTGCATGAACTCCAGAGACCACAGTGATTTAGGGTGGCAGCCAATTTATTCTAACCTTTGCACCTGCCTACTACACAAAAAGAATCCACACACCTTTAATTTACACAGCCCTTACAAGATGTCACATTGACAGTAATATTTATCTACATTTCTATAGGTAAGATTAAATATTTGCATGTGACCTGTGGACAGGGTGAGATCACAGCGGCAGTCTCAGTCCAAGCCTTTGGTCTCAGTGTTTGTATCAAAAACTATACCCATCCTGTAACAGCTCACCTTGATTTCTTCTGGGCACTGGAGGTTTTTACAGGATCAACATCTACCTGTTGAAACACCCCTTGCTGGCATTTCCAGAATAAAAGAGTTTGATTTCAGAAAGCTTCTAATTTAATGCACAGTCTTGGAAATAATTGTGAAAAGTAATGAAATTATTTCTCATTCCTCTGAACAGATTGCAGGGGTTTTTTAACTGAGCCAAATAATCAACTAAGTCTACATAGCATTGAACTTCTCTTTTTAGCACTCAAGTCCTTGTAAACACTATGTGGTGTCAGGAACAGTTTTTCAAACTGTGTTAAAAATAAAAGAAAATAACAACAAAACCCCTCAAATAAACAAAATCTAAAAAAACCCAAATTAAAAATGACATTTTGCCTGGACCAGTGACTGAACAAAAATAGTCTCTCCCTTGAGAAGCAAGTACTTAAAGATAGCTTACAAATGAAGAGGAGAAATGAGGAGCTCCTTTAATGTGTTTATGCATATACACATATGTATGTACAAATATATGTTTACATATGTGTATCTATATATTTGAATATATGTGTATTTATCCCATCTATATCCACATATATATCTATATATAAATAATGTTATTACTTAACATCTTGCATTTCAGAGGGGAGCATAAAGCACAGCATTTTTTGAGCACTGAAGTTTGACAATGCTGTGTTTCTTGGAAGTTTAATCAGATTTCAAAGGTTAAAAACATTTTTTACTTCTAAAAATCCCAACAAACATCTGTCTCTAGGCTGCCACTTTATACAATATATAATGTCTGTGTCCATTATTATTGTGATGGGCCAACATTTTCGCCCACAAAAAAAATCATTATTTAAATTGGGAACTGATAGACCCATGCAACCCTGCAAGTGTCAATGTTATAATGAAGAAATGGAATTATCTGTGTCAGGTAGAAGTTTGACCAATCACTCAGTGCTCATCTTCTTTCACCAGATATTAACTTTTCAGTGTTTAAGTGCCTTATTTTCAGCTGGAACACCATGTTGATCAAAAGACAACTCTTATTCTGCTTAATAAGGAATACAATATCCTTCTGTTCTCAATTTAGGCATCTCAAAAGCATTCTTAAAATACAAAATCCTCTGTCAGTTGAACTGAACAACATGATAATAATGCTATTTTTCTTTCTAACACAAGATCAAAACTTCAGACAAGGTGGCATATATCTTAGATATTCAGCTTTTAAAATGCAGGTCTGTTGAACCAAGAGATCTCTTGTTGCTGATTTTATAGTGTAAAATTGATTGTAAAGGAAGCATCCAGTTACAAGGCAGTATTTAACCACTGTCCTAAGTTCATGTAATATTAAGTGCTTTGTTAAAATGTGGGGGATTTTCCTCTGATGTACTGTCATTTACTTTAACACAGAAAATGAGCATGAAGCCAAGGCTCTCCAAGATCTGCAGAGAAAGCAGAAATACTGAAGAATTGTCAATCCAGCTCTCTTTAGCCTAGCTTTTAAGTTTACAGGGAAGAATTAATATTTGCTTTCTTTCCACTCCTTAAATTTTAACCGTCCTGAATAAAAATCTAGGAGAGGCTCTAACCTCAGGTTATTAGCAGTCACTGGGCAATTTCCTCCTTCTCCCCCTCCCCGACTCCATGAAAACATTATATTTATTTCTTCCAGTGCCAAACCAATACCTATCACCAATGCATGAAAAGGCTCTTAGTGTGGATGTGGGCTCCAAAATGCTGCATTGGTCTGGCCTGGGAGGACATGAAATGCCTGAACATGGACTGCAAGGACTTATGCTCTTGACCAATTGTCAGATAAGGTAATAATTTTTCCTCACAAACTGCAAGAACTGCATTCATTGAGTTGCTGTCTCCCTGAAGGGCTGCAAGCAGACCTAAATGTGAATCCTTTCTCTTATCTAAGAATTTCTCATCACCAGAGATGACAGAAGAATCACCTGAACCCTCTCTCTGAAGATTCTATGAGGAGAGGAGAAAATCCTTGAGCAGCCACTGAAAGTGAGAACTGTTATAAATCGCCAAAGCAGCCAAGTGGGAAAAAAGTAATCATGACAGAAGAACTGGCCCTATTTCCTATGGTAAAATTCCCAGCTGATGGAATGTAAAACTTTTCACTTGGATTGGTGCAGGAGCACTTGAGGGCAATAGTCTGAAGAAATAAAGCATTTTTAATTGGAGTAACAGAAGGGAGAAGAGGCACTTCTCACCGTACTAATTAGAAAAGCAAACTCACGATTTTCCTCACTGAATTGGTCAAGAGCTTTCTTTCATGCTTTAGTTCATTTAAACATGGCACTTCTGTGGCTCCACTGCATTGCACACAGATGGCATGCTTTTGTTAAAGTGAAAATAACATTGCTTACTTGTCAGCCTGAATAACCTCAGATAACGTGAAAAAACTGCTTACATTATGCTTAATGGAACTTTCATTCATTTTGTCCCTTCACCCCTTCCCCTTATCTGAGTTTTGTTAGAGTCTTAATACTCCTCGCATTTACAGGAATACCCTGGGCACAGAAAAGCTGCCTCAGAAAAACAGCACATCACCTTTTCTTCCCTGGTGTGCAGCCCGCTATGAAAGCTCCTGTGACTCTTCAGAAGGTGCCTGAAAAATAGGAGAAAGAAGCAGGAGGTGGGCAGGAGGGAATGACAGAAGCCTGTGTACATATTAAGTGCTATTCATTAAAGTGAATCCCCAGTGAATATGGCCCCTACACCCATGAAAGCACAGAGAATTAATGACAATCTCCTCAGCAATGACAGAGAAGCAACAAGTTGCCTTCCTGCACTGGCCTTGATATTGCCTGTCAGAGTCAGTGCAGCACACGTGAGGTGTACACACACCATACATGAAGCAGCCTTGCCCTGGACCTGTGTGCTGTTGTGTGAGGGTACAATTACCCTGGATTTCATTATTCACAGGTCAGAGTAATAAGAGTCACAAAATCACAGAATCACAGAATTTCTAGATTGGAAGACACCTTCCAAGATCATCGAGTCCAACCCAGCCCTACCACCTCAACAAAACCATGGCACCGAGTGCCTCATTGTTGCCTTGATCTTTACAAGCCTTCTGATGTTTTTGCTTCCATAGTGGAGTTTCTCACAGATTTTATATAAACAGAGTGATATTTTTGGAACTGCTCTCTTCTTGTTTACATTCCTTTCTCTAAGGAGGAGTCAGATGACGGACTGTGATTTCAACCAGTGTGGTTGGAGAGGTGGCAACTTCATCCTCCAATCTGTGGTCTTTGTCAGAAAACTATATAATCCCAAGCACAAAAATAAACTGCCCCTTTTGCCTTCTGAATTGGACTGGAGTGAGTCTTGTTCTTTTTGTGTCCTATAGTGACACCACATCCCAGGGTTTTTTTAAACACATCCAGGGATGGTGATTCCAGCATCTCCCCGAGCAGACCATTCCAATACTTTATTACCCTTTCTGTAAGAAACCTTTTCCTAACATCCAGCCTATATTTCCCTTGACGCAGCTTGAGACTGTGTCCTCTCGTTCTGTCTGTTGCTGCCTGTATTTTGAGCCCCTGCATGGGCTTTCTTACTCTCAAGATGAGAGAAACTGAATTGGGGGAGGAAAAGGAGGCTGAGCTCTAGAAATGCTGCCCTGTGAGCTTGCACATCTTTCTGCTGGTCATCACTTAAATGGATGAGATGATGCACACAGTCTAGAGCATTTCATGTGACCAGGTTGCAGGAGCAGGCTAAAAGCTGCTTTTACCACGACTGTTGAAAGAGACAATTTTGCACTTGGAGATTAACAATCCTTGGATGTTTTGGCCATATTTATCCAAATGCCTGCTCTTTAATTAACTCAGTGGGAGGATCTACAGTGAGACATTGCCAGGTCTGCCATGGCCTCAGAAAAATGCTTAAGGAAAAGCACCTCAATGAAGGGCACACTCTCTTTCTGTTGGAAGGTGTGTAGTTGTCTATGAAATTGCTGCAATATACTGGGATTCATGTCCAAAAAAACGTGAGAGTCCTATTTTCATGCCTCTTCCTATCTTGTATTTTTCCATTTTCCCCACTGAGCTTATTCCAGCTGCTGCCACCATCAAGGCATGGTTTTTAAGCTCATTGTCTTGGGTACCAGCAGGTGCAAGAGCAATTCACACCCTGAACATGAAAACTCCTGTCTCCTGCTACTCTTGCTTTGACAGCTAAGTGGGAAAGAGTTGTTACCCACAGATGGGAAATGAAAGGGTGTTGCCATCTCACTCATCCTCTGAGATGGCAAGACATGGAAACATGACCCATCTTAAGCTTTTGTATAAACTTTGAGTTCCTATTATCAGATACATGTTTCAGAACTAATGTGCAAACAATTTAAACTAAAAGACCATTCATGAAGGTCCCATATGCAACTTCTGGATAAATCTGGCATGAAAAGAGGTTGACAATCACCAGGCGACCTTTTACTAAAATTGAGAGACTGGGCAGGAGCAACACAGATCTGAACCAATATGGTTATTCATGCATTCTCCCATTTATTCTCCCGAAATGGCTGGTTATAAAGCATACAAATAGTTTACAGTAACAGGTGCTTTCTGATTGGCATACAGTGCAAGAAAGAATGAAATCTACTTTGCTCTTAAGGAATCCCGGTGATAGAACTACAAGAGATATATCTGGTGCATAAGTAAATCTTAGTAAGAATTTCTAACTGCACCACAAGTCTTAGCAATAATTACACAGGCCTAATTGTGAGGCCTTGTCTGGATAGCTCAAATCTCGCACCCACATTCTCTGCAGTTGACAGTTAATCTACCTTTAGGCTTTCTTCTGTTTTCCACCTAGTCTTAAATGCATTATGAACAATTTCCCCCTGCAGAATAGCTGAACATTTCCAGTTTCCTGTCACCCATCCCTTCTCTGATCACTATACCAATAAATGCCCATCATTTGATTAGGTGTTTCCCACTCTATGCTACCAGAAGTATTGATATTGACAGTAACTGGGGACTTTGAGTTAAAAGATTAGTGGAAACAAATTGTAATGAAAGATATCAACAGAATTTTGACCATCCATTTCATTTTACACACAGGAACTGAAACTGCTTTAGTGAACGAATGTATAATTACTTTGGATAGTTAAGACTTAGCAGTCCTCAGAACACCAGGGCAATAGGGGGCCACTCTGTCAAAGTGTTGGTCCAACTCTTTAGGCTTGAAGACAGAAAAAAGAAATTTTTCAAAATCACAATGGGAACATGGACAAGCTTTCTTCTTCTGTCTACATATAAGAAGAAAATACTACTTCAATTTCTATCTGAAACTTCAGGAACAGGCTTAATCTGACTCTGCACCCATAATTTGTCTTTCTTAAGAGGAATTTGCTGCCACCAGAGACAGGAACGTGTGGGAGGGTGGAGGAGTGCTCTGTAGCTGTCCTTGTGGACTTTCAAGGGTGAATCCAAACAAGGAAGAGTATTAATTCTAAAGAAAAGTAATAGAAAAGTAAATACAAAAATGAACATAGACTTGCCTCTGAATCCTAATGTCTTTATCCTTGGGGATTTTGATTCCATTACAAATATTAGCAAAGATCAAGAGCATTTTATTTCAGGGGCAAATCTAATTGGAAAGAAGTTAATTTGACAAAAGTGGAAATAAGCTAAAGAATTTAAAATTGATGTGAGATATGTAATGGAATTGTCAGATCCTTAAGGAGTCTTCCCACACTTGACTGAAACCTTCAAGGAACCTCGTGTATCTTTTAAACCCGAACGTACTCTTTCCTCTTATCCTTCTAAATCCTCCTAGCCCTTTCTCTGCACATTTTGTCTTTCTTGCAGAATATCATCTCCCCTTCCTAGCATGCTTTTTTGGAGGCACAAATGCTGCCTATTGTCTATTTAGACCACCAAGAAAAGATGGAGAGCATCCTCCCCACTGGCTATTTCAGGTGCCTCCTTCTGAAGTTCACTTTATCTATTTTCACTGCCTCTACCAGTAGGGAAGACTCAGACAGATGGCAAATACCGGCTTTTTAATAAGGAATATATGTGTGCAGCAAACCAAACCAAACCCCACCTCAGAGTCATAGAGTGACATCCAACGAGATATTCTTAAGAAAATCCTTATCAGTGAAATTTGAAAATCCTCATCATTAAGGGAGGATGGTTTAGCCATTTTCTAGAATTAAGATTTTTTTTTTACATATGTTCTTCTTCATAGGCTGTTGAACTGATGCATCGCAAGTGAGAAAAGAAACAAAAAAGAAAATTTGTCCATGCATATGAAGCAGACAATGGGCAAGAGAGAGACATGAGATAAGACTAGTTTCAAATTTCTTTCTTACCTGCTTGTTTAAAGAGATAAAGCTCATGTTTTCACAGGTTAAGAGGCATGTACTCATATCCGCACCTGTGCATCTGTGTGTCTTCCTTCCTCACATTCTTTCAGTGAAATTGCAGAGTGCATTTTCTGAAGCTATTGTATGCCTAAAAGGTTTATGAAAAAACCTTTTCAAGTCCTACTAGGCCAAGTACAAAGTCATGCCCTTGAGTCAAGGCAATCCCAAACACAAATTACAGGCTGGGAGGAGACTGGATTAAGAGCAGCCCTAAGAAGCCCTAAGAAGAAAGGACTTAGGAGTGTTGGTGGATGAGAAACTCAATATGTGAGCTCCCAGATCAGAAAGCCTTTGTCCTTGGCTGCGGCCAAAGCAGGTGGAGGGAAGGGATTCTGCCCTTCTACTACCCTCTCATGAAAGCCCACTGGGTCCATTTCTGGGGCCCCCAGTATAAGAAGGATATCACCTTGTTGAATTGGGCCCAGGGCAGGTCATGAGCGCTGGAGCAGCTCTCCTGTGAGGAAAGGCTGACAGGGGTTGTTCAGCCTGGAGAAGAGAAGGTTCTGGAGAGACCTCGAGGCACCTTCCAGTAACCAACAGTGCTATAAGGGAGCTGGAGAGGGACTTTTGACAAGGGCGTGGAGTGATAGGATAAGGGGGAAAGTTTTCAGACTGAAGGAGGCCAATGTTAACCTAGCTAAGATAACTTACTATGATGGCATCTTCTGCAATTAAAGACCCAAGTGTAACGGGCACAGTAGTACTGCATACACACTGTCAGACTGTACCATGAACAAATTCTTTGGGGAAATTTAAATAATGGAATAAATTACTCTTAGGTTAAATTATATACTTTATAACCCAATTCTTATTTTAGAAACATTTAATAGTATTAAATTACCTAAGGAGGGCTATGCTTGTAATTGCTGGCAGAATAATTCCAAAATTGAAACCCCCAAATGAACCAACTCCAGGTCTGGTCCGCTCTCTCATAGATTGTGAGTGCTCTGAAAATGTTCACTTTCAACTATATAAGAATTGAGTGCATTTGACATTGCTTATAGTTTAAATACATTAATTGACCTCCAATCTTCTCTCATATTAATACAAAAAAATTCTTGCTAATTTAGTGATATGTGGAAGCCACACACTTGAGTCTGTTCTGTTGTTGCTTCTTCCCCAGAGGAAACTCCAGTAGAACATTGCAAAACAAATCAGTTGTGGTGGGAGGCTGTTATTTTGAAGTTTTATAGGATGCAAACTAGTAGTGTGATTAACATTACATATAGTACAGTGAACAGTCTTATATTCACCCTTTTTAGGCAGTACATATGCTTAAAGTTTAAATTTTCTGCAATGTGCTTCAAATCTTTCAATTACTTGCAACAAAAGCTTAATAGCATAAGCAGTCCCTCTACTTCATTAGCAAGATGTAAATTATCTACTGCGTTTGAGAGGACAAACAGACTTGAGACTTGAGTGAATTAAAATCAGCATGCTAAAGCTATTGCCTTCCCTGTTTAATCCATCTTTCAAACAGATGGATGACCAGTTCACCATGAACTAATCTACTCACAGATCAGTTCCCAGCTTGTTGGTTTTCATGTTAGCTCACTATGTGAGCAAATTCAGCTTGTATTTCTTTCTTAATAAACTATGATGAAACCAGTGTTAATTCAGGAGCTGATTCATAAATGGACAGGATTATTTTGTCATTTGGAGGATTAATATATCTTTGGGAGATATGGAAAATACTTGAGAGGTATAACTAATCTGCTGGTCAATTTTCATTGGTTTCACTGACTCCTACATCCACTTTTGTAAGAAACCCTTTTGCCTGAGAATCTGAGTCTAAATTTTGTTGTGCTTTTTCTGTCACAGTTTTCACAGCATTTTCCTGCAGCAGATACCTGAAAGGTGTTATTCAACAGAGCAACTTAAAATACTTTAATACTTAAAACTGATGGTCTTAAACATTTTCTTTTAATAATATGCTTTACAGACATGTAGTAAGGGGTTAGAGTTCATCTAAAAACTATTAATTTACTGATTTTTCATAGATTATAATCATGACACTAGAGATGTTGGAGGTTTTACTGTAACATAGTACAGTGATAGTATGAGTGTGGAAACAGAGATGCAGACAATCATACCTAGAAGCATGTTAAGCACATATATGTACAGTACTTAAAAGCAACATAAAACACGTTTTGAGAATTTTTTTGTATTTAAATATTCAGACAAAATAGTTTTGTGACATTCGTACAAAGTGAAGATATTGTAGATTAATGATAATAAATGTATTCCTCACCAGATATTTAACACTTTCCTTAAATTACCATGTGTTAATAACAATACTAAGTGATTTTAATGTATGAAAACTGAATTCCTTGACCAGAACAAAATCTATTTGGCAAACAAGAGTAGCTAATACCTGCTTCATTGTCACCATGGAAAGGGGACTCACAGAAATTTAGAGAAGAAATGAAATTAAAGAAATGTGAAAAACATCAAAGTGATGCTGGAGATGAAAATTGAATAGGCATTTTTCAATGTGCATTTACAGATGTGTGATCAGCTTCATATCTTTTCCTTGGTAGGGAAAATTAGATGCACATATGCTAATAGGATGGTATAATTGAAAATTTAAACACAAGAGTTGAAAGTGAAGTTACCTTCCTGCCACAACAGCCTAGGGCCCCTGCATGCTGCACTGGTTGAAAGTTGATTTTGATAATTCAATATTCTATATCTTTTACTTTAGTTTAAGTGTAACATTCAAAGTTCTAGGGAATATTAAAGAAGCCTGCCTTCTAGACATGATAAGCTGATTTTTTTTCCCTCTTCATCTTATTCTTACTGATTTCTTGTATATTCCGTAGAAAAATAGGCATTGGTAATACCTTGTCCTGAGAGGACCGTGGTGCTTGGAAAAACATCTGATAAATTTGATAATTGACCCAAATTTTCAGGAGGAAGGAAAAAGCTATGGATCCATACTCTCAAACTGAATATATGAGCTGATTTCAAAGAAAAACTCCTTTTGGCTCCTGATACAGCAGCTGCTAGGTTTGTGTCTCCTTCATGGAGGGGATGACATCCAAAACTGATGGAAAGCTGGCAGAATTCTGGAGGTGTGTTTTAGGAAAATGAATGTTCTTCTTCCTGGAAAGTGGAATGGGAAAGGGAAAGAAAATGGAAGGAGAAGAGTTCAGCCACCAGCACTTAGGTAAAAAAACCCACCATGAGATGATTGGTCCAAGACCGGATCATGACCAATATCTTGCTCTGAACACTCCCTGCAGAGACTTATTTTCCTGCACTGATTATACAGAGAGTTTAAAAAACCTCAGTTCAAAAACATATAGTGAGAATTCCTCTAAAAGCTCATCTGTTCACTAGATCATCTTTGGTGGAAGCTGTTTGATTAAACTTTGATCAATAAACAATGCATTAATATTTTTATATTTATTTATGTAGGTCTGCATCTATGTCGTTCTGTAGATAAGGCTGAGAATAGGAAATATCATGTAAAGAAAATTTTGCTAACTAGAAAATATGTAATAAAGTACTAGAAGCTGGCTTTAAAAATTTAAAAGAATTCTGTGAATGCCATTCAAACAATTTAGTGAATATATTCAATACCCATAAACAAATTTTCTATACTTCATAGCCTGCTTTTTACAGTAAATTCAAACACATATTTAAGAAGCTTTAATACCTGAACTCATGAGTGTTTTCTCTCCTTTCATGCTCCTGAAGCAGCATCACAACCTAATTGATGAATTTTGCTAATTGATATTGTACTAATATAACATATAGTAATATATGATATACATATATACATATAGTAATATATGATATGGATTCTGCCATTATAGATATATAGTAATATAACCTGACAGTTCATGGGTTTATATAAATAGACAGCAAAATCCAGCCCACTCAGTTCCAGGTAATCTGAGAGGTCTAAAATTTAAACACAATTAAAAGTTAAAGTGAATGCTTGACATCAAAATAATTGCTTCCATCATATAATTTTTATCTTAAAGGTACAGAAATGTATTTAAAATGTAAGGTTAAAAAACTATCATCTTGGAAACTTTCGAGAGCAGCCTCTTCCTTAGAGCTAGAGTATTTTAAATTTGTTGATTTTGAAAGACACTGTTAAAATGCAACAGAAGACCAAAAATTAATAGATAACTAAAAGTTCATCCTGTGTTAAAAATTATAATTGTTGCCAACATCTGGAATAACAGAGGTGAAAATGTGAAATGCAGCATTGAGTAATTTGCAATCATATTCCTGTGCCTATATATTGTTTTCTGAAACAGGACTTGAAGAATTGCTAGAGTTTTATATGCAAAGAGTGGAGAATATAAGACCGGGAAAATTTTTTGACAACCTGAGCCATCAGATTATCTTTCCATGGAGCTCTTTAAGGAAGACAGACTTTGCAAAGCAGTTGCTGATGGTTGAATTACCAGATCTCCCTATAACCAAGAGAATGATTTTTAGATGCTCTTCGTGACAGTACCTAGGAAGCACCTAGTACCTGACAGAGCCACCTAGAAACAGGTAATCAGTGCTACAAAATAGCATGAAACATTTAAGCTTCATAAGTCAAATAAAATGAAAATACAATTAGCTATAGATTTCAGCCAGTTAATTTTTCATCCTCTGTAGCATATAAAAAGTTAAAGCCTGAAACTGGCAAGCTGTTTTTATAATATCTGTTAAAGATGTTGTACTCTGAAGCTCAGTTGAATTTTCACATTATGACTTGAAACTCACTGTTTTAAATCTCATCTCTGCATTTATATGGATTCTACCATTATCAAATTTACCATTTAAAAATTGCCTAAAAGCCACCAATAAACAACAAAACAGATGGGTTTAAAACTTAATATTTTGCTTTCAATTTAAATAGTAATTAACCTTTGTGATTTCTAGACCTAGGATTGTACATTTAGCTTTATAGAGGATTATTTTAATAGTAATAATTTATATTAATGTAAGTTGCATTATTAAAACAAAGACTATGCATGACATGACAAACTTAACATGGAAAAGGCAAAAAGATGGAAAATATTAAACAGCAGCAAAGTAGTTATTAGAATAAGGATAGTGTAAATCAATCAAAATTAATATTGATATAAAAATACCATTATAATACAATTTATTTTGATCCTTTTCAGAAGCATCACACTGCATTATTTTGTGACATTTCACCTTTTTTTTCCTCCAGGGTTTTTTTCAGATGGTTTCATAGCACTCATGAAATATATCACACCTTCACTAATAATAGTTGTTTTATTTCCCACCATCATAGTATAAACATATTATTTTTATTCCTCTGATTTTATTTTATATCTATCAAAATACATGTCATGTTCCGAAATTCTGTAACAATTTAATCTAGTCCAGAAATATCTGGTTACCAAAAGAGGTTTTTCATACAGAATACTGCAAGTATGACAAATAACACTGTTAATAACCAACAGAAAAAAAAACGGTCATTTCTTTGATAGAGATGAATAACAGGTTAATATTTGGATTATTATGATCTGGAGCATGTTTTTTTTCTTTAACCAAAATTAATTCAAAAGCAGAAGTTCCACACAGTTTCATGCATTCAAGAATCCCTTATTACATAGAACATTTGATGTTGTTTGAAAACATGCTGTTTTCATAGTTACTCTACTTTTATTCCTTCAAACAATGTCCTTGATTCAGGGGTCTTCTGCCTATGACATGAAACACAATTTGCAGGGAAAAAAAAAAAAGGACATTATATCTCAAGAAAAATATTTAAGCCGATAAATTCTTCAGAGCCTGGCCCAAAATTCTCAGTTATCAGAAGAAAATTACCTGTAGGATTAAAATAGTGTTTACTCATGTTTCATCATTTCCTACCATAGTTTAAAATGCACTATGCTCTAAAGATAAATGAATCACTGACAGTTAAACAACACACAGTCCTACTAAAGGTGTCTCCTCAAAAGCAGTCAGATTCAAGTCAGAGATGATGCCTTGAAGAGAATTTTTGCAGTAGGTTTCATAAACACATGGTATGACTGGCAACAAACAAAAGGAGCATAAAATAAAACATTACTTTTAAAAACTGTGGGTTACTTTACTGCTTTCTGAAAGAAAATTTTACGAAGTGGGGTTGATTTTTACTTTCATTCACACAATTTGTTCAAAATGAGCCCTCTAATAATTAAGGTCATGATGCATTCAGTGTCGGTTGCAATAACTGCTCAGATGAGTTTAAAAAATTCAAAATCAAAAAAGCCCCAAGTTTATTAACTTTAACATTATTTATGGGGATGTCTTGAGGCAGTTTGGGAAATGAATCACTCACACTAGAGGGACAGCTACTGGCTATCCGTGATTGAAGAAGTTGGTACAATTTTATGAATTTCTTGTATAGAAGTTTAAACAAAAGTTAATAGCTTAAAATAAAAAATCCAAGCCAAAACAAAAACAAACAAGCAAAAAAAAATTAGCAAATTAAAACAAAACCAAAAATAGCCACAGACCCCAAACAAAACTTGCATAGCCAAGGGATAGGAAAGTGTTGTTTTGTTCAATGCCCATTGATGAAAGCACTTCCATCAAAATCATCTTGCCTTTGTTGGTTTTGGTTTAGCTCCCTCTCAATCAACATGTAACATGATTTAATAAGGCTTCTTAATCTCAAAAAATGGAGGGAGGGCAGCTGAGGTATTTTCATTCATCAAAGAGAGCCTTTCAGGTTTCTTTGCTTTACCTGCTGGGACCCATTTGTTGTTTTTCAAAGAAAATGCAATGGCAAAATCAATGAGAAATGCAAGAATAAGAGTCCCTTGTTCTACCCAATTGTATAATCAATGAGCATTTGTAATCCCTATTGTACTTCACAAAGACGGTTGTAAAACAATTAAATCTTGCTTCTCACGCAAATTATTTTGATAGTTAACCTGAAACAGCCAACAACGTTGTAGGAATTGAATGCATCTGCAGCAGTGGTGTCATGGAATACTGCTTAACTACAAATCCCTCGTGGTTTGGGGAGTTTTGTTTGTTTTCTTTTGTGAGCAGCTGTTTTGATTTGTTTTGTTGTTTGTTTGGGGATCTGAGGTATTTTTGTTTGTTTTTGTTGCTGTTATTTTGTAGCCTGGAATTACTGTACATGCAAGCTATAATTACAGAAAAGTAATGGGAAAAAGCAGAAGAGATTTTATGTTTAAGCTTTACTTTGAGAAGATGTGAAAGAGGTGAATGGTCCATATATATGCAGTTTTAAATGCAGAGTTTATACCCTACTTGTACAGCAAGAGAGTCTTATATTTTTATCACAGCTTAAATTCCAGATGGTGGCTTAATATCATTTGCAACACCTAAATTAAATTCTAGAATTTTTCTCCTTACTGAATTGTTTGCATGTCAAAAAAGAGTTTGTATTGTCCTGAAGAGACTGGCATTCATTCTGGACTCTGCACTATTTATCCACCTTCTAGTGTACAGACATGATTTCTTGTAAAGCATTTATCTCCTACATCATGCCAGCTTATGTATTTTGCCCTTAAAAACTGCATTTTTGCTATTAGACTCTGTCATGTCATTTGCACATTTGAGCAGAATCGTAAATATTTTGTGTTGTAATTAGAGTACTACAGAAAACAGAATAAGAATTATTATGATTAATACAGCACAGGCAGAAGTTACCAGTGTCAGTAAATATATTTGCATCCCTACTTCTTCCTATTATTTACTATATGAAGGGAAGTAAATGCTATTTGCATTCATGCATACTTCTATTGCTTTAAACAGCAGTTGTACCAATAGATGAGATTAAAGTGACAGTTTTCACATTTTACTCTAGATTTTAAAGAGAAAAAGGCACACTTGAGCAAGCCCTGAGATGCTTTTGAATTTTCCTGTTGGTAAATTACTCTGTTCTCTCATTTTTGGGAGGAGTGTTTGAGACACTCAGTCACATAAGATGATGTTTTTTTAACAGATTAATAGACAATGCTCTCTCAGAAGTCAATCACGTTATGAATATTATCAGATTTACAAATGTTAAAAAATATTAACTTTTCTACTAACTTACTGTTCTACTAAAAAACCTTGCTTGTTTGGGGTACTTTTTAGGACAAAATGTGAAAGAGAGCGCAGAAATATAATAAGACTCTTAAAACCCTTGAACCGTTATCCATGAATGCCAGTAGAAAGACACTATTTATCACCAGCTTTCCTGGTTTCACATGACCATTTAGTGATAAATTCCATGAATGTGGTTTTGTACTTTTAGTCATAAGTACTTCTAATTTCATCTTAAAACTTTAGCTGTGCTGTCACAGGAAGATTACATAGTGCATTTAAAAAATGTCCTGTGAAGTAGCTATTCTTTAAAAATGCAGTCCTGCAAAGCAGAGACGGAACAAGAGAAAACAAAAATATATGCCGCTGCGCCTTGATTAACAGGAGCAAGTCTAATTTTGGGCAGAGAGAAACAAACTTTCTGATTGGTTTAGACTAAGTGGTATGCTATGATTATTCAGAATTGTGTAGGAAAAATGGTTGTGTGTGAGATATGGTGGAAAAGGGTTTAGAAGAAGATGGATGCTATATAAAAATGGCTTGGAGAAGAAGAGACAGGCAAACTACAGTGGAGGTTTCAAGTGAGTGCCTATAGGCACACAACAATGCTGCTTACTACTTTTTCTTCCTATAGATATTATGGATCAAATTACACTTAAGCCAAGCTGTCTTTCCTCGCATCAGTCCTGAAGGATTTGTCATTATTTTCCCCCTCACCCTTTCCTAAGTGTCCTGAGGAAAATCCTGTCCCTTTTCCCTGCAAATCAAATTTGCCTTTCCTACCACGGGAAGCGTGATTTTGTGTCCTTAAATCAGCTGAACCCTGCCTGGCTCAGCATGTCTGTAGACAGTCAGTAACACCAGCACTGACTGAGGTTTAACACAAAAGTAGTGTATCACACTGGCAGTCATGATTTTCTGAAACTGAGAAGCTCTTTCTACTTTTTTTGTACTATAAGAGTTATTATAGTGTTAACATTTTATGCCCTGGGAAGCTGCATTTATTACCATACTTGTGTGTTTCCCATTTTAATAGAAGGTGTAGGAGAGACACCATGCAGAGGTCAAATGTCATCACTTGGCATTGTAAGCAGTGTCAAAGCCCAGGGCTCTAATTTTTAAGCCTACTCTCTACAAAGAAGACTCTCTAATGACTCTTCTAAGAATAAATGACTGTATGTTTGCCTTTTGCAGAGATTACTCTTCTCAGGTACCTCAGCCCTGGCTTAAGTGACCGATATATTATTGGTTTTGACTCAAACATTTTCATTAAAGACTTTTAGAACTGTATTACAAAAGCTGCATAGAATAACACCACACCCTCAGAGGCCTTCTGAGCGAGGCCCTGGCTGATGAAATAGGATAAAGCTCAGGAACTGGGGACATTCACAAAGCATTAGTTTAGCACCTTCAGGGAGGAAAGGACACCCCAGAGCTAACAGCTGCCAGGCTGGCACAGACCGTCACATGCTCCAAAGGGTGGGGAAGGGAGACTTTGGGGATGGTTGGAAAGCCTCTGGGGAGAGGTACAGTGATTGCCCATGCTCTGATGTGCAACCAGCCAGGTTGTGGGGTGCTTCACCCAGGAGAAAGCTTATCCATAGCAGAGGGGGTGACATGGCCTATCAAAGACACCCCCAAAGGGGTCCCCAGACCCTCAGAGTACTGCAAATGATGCAACAGACCCTCAGTGTTGCAAGGGACAGTGTCAAACCTGCCCTGCACAGGAGACCCGTGGGCATTCCCACCTGCCCAAAGCATGTATTCATCCAGAGAATTCTATACTCTTGGGTGTGTGGTGGCCTGGTGTTGGACCCTCACCACCAAGAAAAGCAGATGGAGGGGAGCAACGAGACTTCATTGGGAGCCTTGGATGGATGATGTGCTTCCACCTAACTCCTGTCACTCTCTCCCTGTCCCCCCAACCCCTCTGCACTCCTCTTTTTCTATTTCTTTCTTTCTTTTCTCTTTCTTGCTCTCTGCCTCTTTTACTATCAATTCTTTTGGCACCAACGTCTAACCTGGTTTGGTTTTAATCTCGTTTTTGGGTATATTTTGAACCTTCAATATTCTTTCCAGTTTATACACAGAGACACAGCTTTCTTTGCTTTTCTGAGTTTAAACTGGATTGAAACTGCAGCAAAGGTTTCACACCTCTGCTCTGACCTGCTTCATAAATGAGGATTATGCCAGTGATATTTGTAGTTCCATGGTGCTGCTGAACTCAGCTGGGTAACCAGAAGAAACAACATTGCTGAAGTCATGTCCTTCATCCTGACTGCTTGGTATAAGAAAACCAACACAGGAAAGTAATGAGTTCTCCTGCCCTGTATTTAAAACTGTTATGATCTCACTGTGAAATTAGTTTTTGTTTTTGCAGGGCACATTCTGTCTCTGTTATAATAACAGTTTTCAACAGAAGAGTCTTTGGTTGCATTTGACCCAAAGTGGATGGATGGTAGCTTGCAGAATACTCTTTCTCAGCAGTTCTTTTATTTTGATTTAAATGGATTTTGAGTGTTTAAAAATTTTTAAACAGAGTCTGTTATATTTCAAAAATATAAAAAATTCAGCATTTTTATTTATTTTCTAATAAAAAGCTACATGTTAGTCTGGATTTATAAAACTTCTTTTCTTGCAGGGCAGAATAAGGAGTTTGTTGGGTTTTTTTGTGGAATTGCATAATCTAGAAGAGAAGTTAGGGGATTAATATAATTCTATGCATTGATACACAGTGCAGTAGCATTTGATATATGAATTTGGCAGTTACAGAGTTAATTTTCAGCAGTAATTCTGCAAAATAAGGTAATCAAGATGCAATCACAATGCTATTAAAAAAAAATGTGGGGGGAGGGAACCCCCTAACAACCACCAAAAAATTACCACCACAAAGTAAAAGAACACCAATCTGTATTTATGTCAGTGTGTCTGTTGTGCAAAAGCAGGAGGGAAAGATGGACAGGAGAGAGGTATTTCAAATAAACAAGTAGATTTTTATAAAATGTAAAACACAAAGCAAAACATCAGTTGATACAGTCAAAAGTCCATGCAGATCTCATACTATTTGCTCTTAGGCAAAACAGGAAGATTCTTTTATTTCCTTATCTTTATTTCCATATCTTTATCATCAGTTTAACCAGAGCCTTTGCTCTTTGTACTTTCCCCTGACATTTTCCACAGCAGTGGCATTAAACGAGAGGGACAGCTCCAATGCTCCATAGCTCTGCTAAGGAACATCAGTGTCAGTCAAAATCATAACATCAACGTTGTGAGACATTATTCCAACTGTGCATTTGAGACAGTTCTAAAGCCACATCAGTGAAAAATTTAAAGTTTACATACTTTTAAATGTGCATTTCTTAGCAACTCAGCTGCATGTTGACACCAAGAGAGATAAGGACAAACTCTAGAAGTTGGTCATACAACCCAAATTCTCTGCAGGGAGCAGCTGCATTGGTGGCAATAATGTGCCTGTCTTACAGGCTGCTGCCTCTGTAAGTACCTCTAAGGGAATAGAGCCTTTTTAGACAGAAAATTACTTGGGAAAAATGGGTCTACCATAATTCTTGCCACCTGCTTTTTTGTAGCAGGGTTATTTTAGGTTTCCATAGCAGACAAACATTACCTCTCTTGCAGCAACACCTCACTAAACTGCTGCTTAGAAATGGTATTTACTGGTGGAACTGAAAAGTTATAGATTATGTTTGTGCAACTCTCTTACATAATTCAAGAACACCTTGATGAGTTGTCATCACAGGGGTTTTTTAAAGAATTCTTTTGATTTAGCTTTTTTCAGGAGGAGATGCTTCACAAATTCTTGTCATCTGACAAATTTAACCTCAAATTCTTTCCTTCACAAAATTCCATGCAATGGAATTCACATCTGCAATAAAATTTTCCACACTGGGGCCAAATTTTTAAAAGCTGTAAAGGAACTGCACTCACTTACACTTAGTGTGCTTTGGAACTTTCTGCCATAGATCACAAATTTGTGATACAAACTAGGTCATCATGTAGACCTTCTTGTCTGAATGCAATTCAGATCTGCAGGACTTTTTACAAGATTTATTGGGTTATTTGGAATAATAAGGAATTTTAATTTGCAAGATATTAAAATAAAATCATAACAAAATCTGTTAGTTCAATAAAAAGGTTAAGCATACAGTGGCTTAGACAAAAAAGAAAAAAAAAAAAAAAGGCATTTTCAGGGTCTGGATTACAGGGCAGCAGGAATACTCTCCAGGTTTCTGAGACTGTGCTGTTTGGCCTGTGATTCAAACATAAATTCCTAATTCTGTTTCCACTACAAGATTTGGCAGTTTTGTTTAAAACATGTTTGAAAGGAAAGTCACCCCCATAACCCCAAGACATATATCAAGCATCCATATTATCATTCAAATCATGCTAAAACATCCCAACTGTCAGAATTTGCTGCACCAGGCACAACAAAATTGTTACATAGGCCATAAAAAATTTAGTTTTGTCTCCAGGCAGGTTAGAGATCTCTGGGTTTCAAATTCTTTTTTTTGTTGGAGCTACTATTTCAACAATTTCAAAGACTTCGACTTGGATTGAGAAAGAATATAAAAACATTGTGAGCACAGGGCAAAAAACTGTGTGCTTCAAAGAACTTCAAAAAACAGACATAAGTTTAAAAATCTCTGCAGGTTATGGATTTGTATAATCGCAAATCAGAAACTAGAAAACTAATATAGCTGTATAATCATAACTATATCAAGAGCACATGATACAAATAATGATGCTCAGTTCCCACGTATTCAATACCTTTCCAGGAGTATGTTATTTTTCCACAAGATGTGTAAAAAAAAGTCTCTGAAAATATACTTCAAATTATAACAGATCTGTTATTATTGCATTGGTAGGCATTGAGGGTTAATTTCACTTTGTTTTTGTTTTTACTTGGGTTTTCTTTCCTGTTATTTTAAATCAAGACCAAAATATGAAAAAAGTTTCTAAGTGGATATTCCACCCTGGAATAAATGATGGTGTGTGATGGAGTAAGAAAATTTTTCACACATGTAAGGTACAGATAGTGTTTAAGACCTTTATAGGTGTGCTGCAAAAGTACAGAGAGAGTGTGTAATTTTTTTTTTTCCTCCCTAATGCAATCTCACTTAAATCAACAAATCTACACAGGCGGGAAATGAGATGGTTGAAAGTTCTCTGTGAAGAAGGAAAAATAAGTGAACCTGCTTCTTTTTCCCAGGGAGAAAGCAAACCCAGGACGTTTGAAGGTGTTTTTTGGTGCTGAGGAGGAAGCCAAGCCCCAGCATGGTCCGGGCCGGTGCTGGCAGAGCTCTCTTGCCATCTAGTGGTTCCCGCCACTCAGGGGCTCAAAATAGCAGCTGGTTTTGCCAATAACTGACAGTTTCGAAACAGTTCTGTGTCATACCCACTTCTAACTACATACTCTGTAGCTAATTCTAGAATAAACATATAATGCTGCATATTCAAAGCACTTTTTTTTCAAGAAGAGGGATAATTATGAGTCAAATACTTGCTTCTTCTCAAATCAGAGAATTCAGGACCAGCTGGCACCAATGCTTTTCTGCCACGTTTTTGTTTTCCATGGTTTTTTTCCCCCTCCATGTGTTGACATAGAAACTTGTCAGCTGGACCAAACTGCTAATCTCTATGTCAGCTGTGTATTTCAGCCTTTAATCAGTAAGAAAGAAAGCCATCCTCCCTTGGTGCATAATGGATAATTTTTTAATTTCACAGGCTTATGTGGAATAATTAGCTTTACAGTCTATTTTGGGATCTAAGGTACTGGTTCTGGATGCCCAAAGATATGTATTTTATTTTTTTTCCTTCTCATAGCTCCACCACTTTTCTCTTTAATCTCATCTTGTTGGGATCTGTCACTCTGACTCAGCCTGAGACCTATGGTCTCTGACCTGGTTAATGACCTTTCCTTTACCTCTGCTGCATACCTACACTATTTCTAGATCTCCTGATATCGCCTTTATTCTCTAAGATTTGCAAAATATTTCTGTCTTACACCATTATGTAGACAGGTTGTTGCAGGTGGTGATGAGGACTTCACACACACAAAAAATTATTATCAAGCAAATGTACAGATCAACATTCAAATCCTTAAAAAATATTATAAGACAATCCAGATAGTGCTAATTATCTGCTAAATAAGCAATGTAATAAAGGTTGTATACAAGTTCTACTGTAAAACATCAGCATCAGCCCAGATCTTCATCTTCAAGCATTTCAAGCAGTATCTCAGTCTGAACACAGAGGCAAACAGTATAGACTTTTTTCTACTAACTACATTCAAAACAACA
Organism: Pycnonotus jocosus; assembly: GCA_013400435.1. Taxonomy (NCBI): domain Eukaryota; kingdom Metazoa; phylum Chordata; class Aves; order Passeriformes; family Pycnonotidae; genus Pycnonotus; species Pycnonotus jocosus. The sequence continues at coordinate 21,715 of VWYP01000158.1, forward strand.
ACAAGGAGATGGTAGTATACTGTAGAACAATTTTACATTCATAATTCTTTAATCTGAAAATCTCTGTTCTGCCTTCCTTCATCAACTTATGTAATGCCCATTTTGTTTTCATCTTGGCTTCCTGTGACTTTTTTGTTCCCCTTTGGATCTCTACAGATTTTCAGAAAATTCTGGGGGTTTAGTCTTAAGCACAAATGTGGAGACCTAGATACGGTGAATAACTTTTTTTTTTCATTAAGTTGAAAAGGATGGAAACATATTTACATTTATATCAAAATAACATATTGCACTTGAATGGTAGAGTCCTACCACTGCTGTGAACACTCCTCATGTAAAACTGAGAAAAATTCTTAACTGTTCCATATAACCCAGGTATCCACATAATTCCTTATCTAAAACTAGAAAACCTTCCCTGTGCTCTTGTTCTGCTATTAATTTGAATAGACTTTGGTTCCTTGATGAAACAGAAAAGAAAATGTTAAAGGTCTGTGCTGATCTCCTTAAATAAATATACTTCTCTGAAGCGGAATTTTCTCCATTTTAGTTCCTTGACCTTCAGTATGCATCTTACAACTGCAGCAATTCTAAGATTATTAATCTTTTTAAGACTAGACTCTAAAGGGTTTGTCCCATGAACATTATCATTCTTATCTTTATACAGTATGGTTCCCATTGTGTTGATTAGTGTCTTCTGCCATTCCTAACACCTTGTCTGATTTTCACATACACAGTCTGTATCTTCTAGTGCCCCAGAGCATCTTTTGTTTCACTCTCCAGTTCTTATTTCTTGGTTTCTTCTTAAAAGAATCCCATTTCTTTCCCATTTAAATAACTGCTCTCCCACTGCAGGTCCCTCACTTTGTGGCTGGGCTGCCTTACACCCCACAGAACACAATGCCAGACAAGCTCTTCATTCATTCAGCAATTCAGAGCAGCATTGTGCAAATCAAAACAAGTTAAATGACAGATGGCTTGTGGTATTTTAATGAAAGCAGCCTCACTCTTGTAAACTCCAATAATGAATTAGCTCTTATATGAGCTACAGTAATGGAACAGGCACAGGCAGAGATGCTGAAGATATGTTTTGCAAGATCTGCACCAAACAGTCCTTCCTAAAGCAGAGGTACCCCCTCCAGCTCCTGTACCACAGGGTTGAGCTTCTGAGATGACACCCACCTCACATGACCCAGTCACAGGCAGTCCATGCTTTTCACCTTTGCGATCACTATAAATTTATGGCTTTCTTAATTGATTCATGTTACACGTTTTTCCCCTGGTGTTGATGGTACTTCCATAAACTCTTCACGGTCATAGTGAAAATGAACTTAAGAGACCTGAGTAGTACATGTGCCACACAAGAACTCTAGAAAGAGGTGTCATCATTGTCATCATAGTAAAAGGAAGGTGGTACCCTCCTGTAATATTCTGCAGACAAAAAAAAAAGTTCTAAAAAGGTTCAGTTGCTCATTTCCATTAGTGGTGCATACAGTATGGCTATGCATCCCTGCATTTTCTGTACTTGTTATGGATTCAAATATTGCAAATGCAAGCTTAGGAAATTGAGTCTATCCTCAGGTACCACGGTGATAAGCAATTACAGCCAATCAGACTCCCACTACAGGTGATAGAACTGGCCCCAGTGACTTCAGCAGAGGAAGGGGCCTTGCTATTCCATTTGCAAAGCAGCTTAGAGGCACTGTTCGGTGCCACAGTTTCACATTAAAGTAAAATAAACAAAATTTTGAAAACATTTTAAAACCAACAAAGCTTACCTTCTGAAAAATCTTAGAAACCTAGAGGTAAATCCTATTAAAATACAGAGTTTCTTTTTACATTTGCCTGCGCTGAAACTGAATACTGGCTCTTGTCAATCCAACCCTCTAAACAGTGGGGCAATTCAGCACTTCCTCTCCCCAGAAAACAACTTCCCTGATACCATGACATATTGGATGTTCATACACAATGACTTTTTAATGATTCTTACTTCACTGTGTGGAGGTATGTTTTGTAAAACTCAAAGATCAACAAATACGACTATTGTTGTATTCATGAAATATATCTACACATCTGGGGAAACGAGTCCTAAAAGAGAAGTCTAAAAGAATTTTATCTTGATGCTTCCCCCTGCCTTTTTTTTTCTTTCCTTTTATTTTTCTTTTAAGGAACATTGTTTCAGCTGTGGGGTTGTGTCGTGATTAATTACACCACCCACTTGCTGGTTATATCAGTCATAGAAGAGTTTCATGTGGGTGTTCCAAAAGATTTATTCTCCATGCTCTTCTGTTTCAAAATGCTAGCAGAAATTCAGACGAGATGAACAAAACTTTCCCCTTGAATATGTTACAGAGCCTAGTACTTCTTTACACTTGCTAGTCTTATTCCTAAAAGTATATTGGTTAATTTGCTTCACCACCACTGACAGCAGAGAAAGCCTAAGCAGCTAAGGAGACATATGAGCTAAGAGAATTTTAAAAAATGTTAGTTCTCTTGTCATGGGACTGGCAGGAGCTGAGAACCCCAGACCATAGTCTGCTGCTCTATCAGGTCACTGAACCTAGCGGTGGTAGCAACTTCCACAACAGAAGACCCCTCTCAGAAGAAGACATCTGTGGGGCAGTAATTTTCTAGCAGTTCCTCTCAGATGGCTGCTGCCTGGGGAACATTACTAGTATTCAAATAAAACCTTAAAAGCAATGCCCAATTTCCATGGTTTTAGGAGAGTCAAATAACAGCAATTAAACAACAGGAAGAACTTCTCTATTTATGGTGCATCCTAGTGCTGGGAAGCAAAACAGTAATGAACAACACTACAAAGGGAACAATCAGAGGTGACTAAGAGGAGTTTCTTGACATGGAGAATATGACAACAAATAATGACTAGAAATTGTTTTAAATTTGCCCACAGTTTAAAGAAAAAAAATGGGAAAGAGTATTCTGAAGGGGGTAATTGCAGAAAAGGAACAGAAAAAGGATTTTTTTGTTGCATACATCAAAATTCCTGCTGCAACTCAATGTCATGAGTTTATACTTTAACAAAAGTGTGCTTATGTTACCTTCTGCCAATAATTCCATTGAGAATGGCCTGGAGCACACAATGTTTTTTTGATAAATCTAAGTTGATAAGTTTAACTTTTGATAAGTTTTTTTGATAAGTATATATTTAGGGTAAAGTTAAAGATTTATCTGTATTCTAGAAACATGTCTATAAGCCAGCAATCTGGGGTCATCTCCTCCTGGGAATTTCCTCAGGGCACTTTTTTCCAGTTTGAGGGAAAGAAAGGAGTTCACTCAGAAGAGCTCAAGAAAGGTTACACGTATTTCGTTTGATGTGTTTGGGCTCCTGATTCTTCATTGGTCTCATATACCTGCAGCAATCTTCTTGAAGCAAAAGTCAGAGCAGCAGCTGATAATTAAAGATCCAACCATACAACAGTGAAGCTGCCAATGTGAGGTGGTCAGACAACTGTCTTCTCCTTATCTGCTAAAAACCAGACCATATCTTCTCCCAGTGCCCCTCACCTGAGCACTGCCACCCTTCCACTGACGGCCATTAAGGGCTTTCACTGTAGAGCAGCAATACAACTGTCTTTGGTGTTTCTTGACTTACACCATGATGAGCACTGTCTTTAAAAGCTGGATTCCACTGTGTAATCTAAACAATATTGTATTGGCAGAATAGTTATCAAAGAAATAATATTTCTGCTGGACTGGGCTTCTTTCTTAAAGCATGCAACACAGACCATCTGATCAGAAAATTACAAGACTAACAAAAAAAGGAAGGAAATCACATTGCTTTAGTATCATCAACACAGAAAAAGAAAAATGAGGATTATGATTGATCATCATTTAAAATGAGACAACAATGCGTATTTTCTTTCCTGGAAAAGGTCAGTTTACCAACAGGAACAAAGTGCACATGACTAATACATTACTCAGCTACTTGTATACATGCATCTGTTTCTCTTGCCTGGCCTCACTATTCAAAAATGTAGACATGGCACTGCCCTAGGGTGACGTTATGATGTTTGCATCCCCAGTCGTCTGTTGGGTTTATGCAGGAAGATGTCAGGCGTATCTTCCCAGTGATATGCAAGATTATTTAAATGTGCCTCTGGCCTAGTTTTTATGAAGCATTCCTCAATTTCCCCAGACTTTCCTGGTGAAATACTGCCCATTTTATCAGGTCATGTACCTATATACAACCCTTATTTGTCCATGAAGTGGGGAAAAGTTGTAGTACAAATATCAGGAGTCAGGCAAAACTCAAAGCTCAACCCTAGTATGTCGTAGAGTTTAATCTTTGCTAGATTTGATAGGATTTTTTTCTAGCTCACCATTTATGACTCATCTTTGTGCCTAAAAACAGAATCATGTGGATTTAACAGTAGGACTAAATTTTGTACAATACAACCAAAAGGAAAAATATACTAACTTTGCAGCCAAATTCACCCAAATTGTTTCAACCTATATCATAGGCATAATATGGAGATAATTAATTTCCTCTGAATGTTCAATAGTAATTTAGAGGCATTCTAAGACATTTAGTCTGATTTGGTTGCACTATTTCTTATCAAGAATAACCATTTTGAAGGCAGCTACACTGAACAGCACAAAACTGCCAAAAAGTTTAGAAACTTAGGTCTTCATTATCCTTAAAGGCCAGAGGAATTTGTTCCCTTCTGAGTGGATGCCACCCTTCTGTGTAGCACAGAAATTATTATTATTATTATTATTATTATTATTATTAGCCTAAAAAGTACTGCAATCCTCCATAATAATTACTTTCCTTAGACAGTGCATATGAGGATCAGAGAAAAATGGGCACAGACTGATTTGAGTGAGTGATGTCACATAAGGACATGAAGACAGTCATTCCATTAAGTCCTTGCCATATTAAAGTTATGGACCTTATAGGGCAGCACAATTTGTGTAGAATTTTTTGACATTTACACTTAACAACTCAGATCTTGATAATTATACATCAGGAAAATTAATGATCTAGGTGCAATTCTAAATGCATGTTTAGTTTTTCAGGATATGATAAATGTTTTTCTTGTTCCTTGGAGAAAAATAGATTGTTGACTGTTCTAATGTTTGCAGAAGAGACGCCATTTTCATTGGGAAAACACTGTATTCAAAACTCTCATGACAGGACATATGGAAAAAAAAAATCTTGATTTGAAGCTTACTCAGGTTTCAAACATATTGGCATACATGAGAGTGAGGCTAAAACAATAGAAGATATACAGATTGATATTACATCTAGTTCCTCACAACACAAACATTTTCATTATCATAAAAAGGGAGAAAAAAGGTTCTTTTCAGTTTCCAGTGGGCTCTTGAGGAAGAGGAGGAAAAGGAAAGAAGAGGAAAGAAGAAGAAAGAAGAAGGA
>VWYP01000159.1:0-44343 GCA_013400435.1 Pycnonotus jocosus
GCAACACCTGGTTTAAGAGCTGGTGGTAGAATACAGACCTCTGCTTACATCTTGCATTGCAGCCTGAGACACTCATCAAGTGAGAATGTCTGGGAGAAAGAAATGTAGAAGCCTTTGGGACGTGTCACAAAATGCATGTGGAAAACAGAAGCTACGGAGGGATTGATTGTCACAGGATGGATTTTATACCCTTGATGGTTTAAATATTCTAACTAGAAGACATAGCACTCTGATATTCTTTTTTTTTGGTTTTTCGATGCACTAAGTGAATATTCTCCCAACTATGTAAAAATGACTTTTTTTTTGAGTTGGAGCCAAAAACCAGCTGAGCAAAATATTTTGCTCCACTGCTGTCCTTAGAGCAGATGCAATTCAAGTGCCTTTCAAAGCAGGAGCATCCCAATTACCTGGAGAATCTCCCAGGATTTCTTCTGCTGGACAGAAGCAGGTACAAAACCATCCCCGTCCCTGCTGCTGCAGCTCTGGTGTGCTTAGCAGGGAGGTTATTTTCTACATCTAATTCTTTCAACCCCTGGCCTTCCTGAGCCCTCTGAATATTTTATTTCCAAACTTTAAACCTGTAAAAACATTCTGTGATGCTTTCTGGGTCTGTGATCACCTGGTCTCTGGTCCCTCTGTTCCCCACAGGGGCAGGTGCAGTTTTTGCTCAGCCCTGTGATGTGAGCTCCTATCACTGGCTCTGGGTAATGGAAGGACAATCACCTCCCCTGCTCCCATCCCTCAGTGAATCCACTCTGGTTCAGGAGTCTCTTTATTCCTGCTGTGAGCAGATTCCTCCCACACAATGCTGAGGCTACCCAGGAGTGCTCTTCATTTCATCAGCATTTCCTTTTCGTTGCCCATTTGTGTTCTGCAACTCTTCTTGCCTCCAACTCCTTTCTTTTTTTCTCTTTTTTTTTAGTTCTCTTTTATATTGCTCTTTCTGTTTAGAATGGGATGCACTTCCCAGTCCTCAGGAATACATTTCTTTTCTATTCTCCATTCTTCCCTCCATACTCAGAATTTGATGCTGATTTCTTTATCCTTAGTATTTCACTGTGCTTAAGCAGCTGCTCAGATTTAAGTTTAAGAAGTTAAACTATTAAAATTTTAACACATGCTTTTCCCAACTCAGAATGAATGGTACCTTTATCTTTTTCTTGAATGGGAGGCTAAAAGCCCCAATATGAATATAAGTGAAATGAAATCTTTACTGAATATTGAATATAAGTTGAATTAAATCTTTAGTGAATACTGAGCACAATCCTATAATACATCTGTATTTAAGTGCTTTCTTAAGTATAGGAATTTTACCCTGATTTGAACTTCTTCCCAACAAGAAACATATTCTTGTTTCTCTAATTAACTGACTAGAAAAAAGATATAGTGCTTTTACAGATAATTAGGGGAGGGTGTTTTGCTAGTTCACTTCTCTGTTTTCTCATTAGGCAGGCATCTATTCATCATTGTCAGGTTCTCTAGACAATATTTTTTCTGCTGACTTTCTACAAGTAACTTTTTCTTATACAGAGCTGGCAGCTAAACCTCAGTTATAGCATTATTCTGTTGTTGGGTGCTATTCCTGAACTGCTCTTGTTAAAAAAAGGATGTATATATATTTACTTACCTGTCTCATTCAGTGATGAAAGAGAGCATTTGAAAAATAAGGGCCAGAACTGTAAAACTAAATGTTTAAAATTTTGATTTTAAGACAGTCTTATTGCACATTATTTTCATAAGCACTAAATATATATAATTATTTCTTCCTTCCTACCCCAATTTTTTTGGAATACTCTGCTTTACTTCCTTGAAAATAGGTTTATGGACAGCAGAAAAATCAAAATAAGTTCATACTATAGTGATAAAATTAATAAAAAAATTCAAGTTGAAAAGTTCTCTGAAAATATTTCGGCTTGATTTGCTTTGAAAAGCTTGCTTGTCTGAGTAGAATGACTGGAAAAGGGTATTGTACAGGAAAAGCCCTGTTATGAATGCCTGAAATTTTTTGAAGTTATTTTTGAATAGATTGATTCATATTCAGATTAGCTTCCTGCCAGATGGAGGGAATTTACAGTAAATCAGTTCTTGGCAGGAGAGAAATAAAGAAAAAAACGAACAACATCTGCTTATTTATAAAAGTTGTCCTATTCTTTTTCTGTATTGGTGGGGCACAAATCACCTACCCAAAGGAAGTTTTATGACCAGTAGGCTGTGGAATGTTAAAGCTTGCAGGGAGGAGAAGGTGTTTGTGTTCACAGGAGAGGCTGGCACCAGAACATGTTTACAGATTTTTTATCTTTGCATGGCACAGCCACTGCTGCCCAAATCTCTGTCTGCTGAGCTCCTGTCCCAGCTCTTGGTGCAAGAAAAGCCTTGCAGCTGCCAGAAGTTATTTCAGGCTGTGATCTTGCAGACCTGTCCCTGTGGGCAAACTCAAAGCCAAACATTCCACATCCACAGAGGAGGAGGGCTCATGAGTATGCAAAAAAACCCCCCTTAATAGCCTCCTTTTGACCCGGGCAGATCCAGCTGTCCTGTGCTCCTATTAAAATTTCTGTTCCCAAGTTCATCCTTTACAAGCTGGGTATTGGAGAGCTCCGATCTGAGGTCAATATATTTGACTGCTCCTTTGTAATGACCTCACTGTGCTGGGTGTGCCTGGGGTTTTAATGAGCAGTTTGTTTACACCATTGACATTTTAATGTGCATGCACATAAAAAGAGAAAGCTCAGGCCTTCTCAGTGTCACTGATGTCCAAGAGCTGCTGCAGTCAGGGGTTAGGTGACTGAAGCAGGAGTTCACAGCACCCTTCTGGTATGGATAGCTCACAGCAATCCCTCACTAATTGCAGCTCATGATCAACAAGAAGCCACAGGCAATGACAAGGCACAGTCATGATATTTTCCATACCTGACTTTGTTTATCAGCAATACCATGCTGTTCCCTACCCACACGTTTCTAAGTAGAAATAGATGTAGAAGGGTGTTTTGCTGTTTAGGTTTAGAGATAGGACATCCTTGGAATTTGTTTCCTTTGCCTCACTGGCCAGCAGATTCCTGAAGGAACACCTGGGCAGAGGAGCAAAGGCACCACTGGAACTGCTCCATGCTCCAGTGTCACAGGTGCCAGGAAAAAATGAGGCAGGACAAGGTCTGAGGTCAGCATGAAAGTGTTCTCTCTTTATTTCAAAATCTGACTCCATATATACACTGTACACAAGTGACCAATTATTGGCCAGAGAGATGATCATCCCATCAATTGGGCTGGTGAACATCCCCATCACTCAAAAGATCCTCCTGGAGCAGAAGAATGCAAAAACATCTTCTTGTTTACATGAAAACTGTGAGAACTCTCTCTGAGTTCTAGAAACATCAGAAGGCTCAGTTAAATTATCAGAAAGCAAGTGTAAAACGTGCAGAAGCAGAGCGACACTCCAGGGTCGCTGGTGGCTGTTCACAGGTTTATCAAGGGTGATCCCCAGCTGTGAGGTCACTTTGAGCACTTTGAAATCCTCAGCATCTTCTGCTTTAAGCCCATTTCTCCCTTCTCTGTGTGCTGCTGGCCATGGGCTGTAGGATCTGCTGGCTCTCAGTGTTTTTCTCTCCTCTGTTTATCCCCAGCTCAGGAAATTGCATTTCCCAGCAGTACTGCAGCTCCCTGTGTGCTGCAATCCCCTGCATTGCTCTTTGGGGTCTGCTCACCTTGCTGAGTGAAGTTACAGCTCTCATGTCTCTGTGACATTCACGTGGAATGTAATCATCTACAGCAGATTTAAAACTGAAATTTTTCCTTCTCCTCTTATTTGGGAAATTCTGTCACCCTGACCTAGAATTCCAGACATTTTGATGCCCCTCCAGTTAAGAATGTAATCATGGCAGATATTTTATCAGCAAATCTACTAGGAGTTATTATTGCTTTCTATTTTTCAGACACTGCCTGTCAAAGGAATTAGAATTAGTGCTCTTGTCCTTGGCCAAAAAAATGCCAAGGTAACAATCTCAATGATGATAGCCAGAAATGGCTGAAGCCTGAAGTAATGCACTCATTAGGTCACATTTTCTCTTTTCTGAATGTAGATGTGTAGTCCTGCTATTTCTACTTGGGTGGCAGCAAAAAATATGCCAATGTAATTTGAAAATTACGCTGGGGAAAACGCATATTTTCAAATAATTCCCACTTTATGTTGGTGGTTGGTATGCAGAAATTGCAGGTGTTCTATAAAATGACTGTATTTTGGAAACTAAATTTGAACTTTGAAGTGAATGAAGAGATTAGGCCATGATTAATGTTTAAGTTATTCTGTAAAATACACGTGTGTTAAGAAAGCAGCGTTATAGAGCAGTCATTTAGCATGAAATTCAGTGGATTTAAACAGACATAACACAGCAGGGTTACAGCAAGAACAGACCATGACTATCAAAGGTGAAGCAGAAAAGCTCTGTAGGGACAGTGATGAATGAACAGAAAATGAAAATGTTGTTACTCTAGTTTTAAATTGCTTTGCAGGCTCAGGTCCTGTGTCTTTTGAGCACTTGGATATCAGGGGTGCTCCATGTGGTGGATGTTGCAGGGAAGTGGAGCCAGGCAGGGTGTCCAGTGTTTGCAGAATGCTGTCATCTGAAATAGAACCCAATTCTGCAATTTTTCCTTGTAGATTTAAAGCCTAATCCTGCGAGATCCGCACATACAACTCACAGCAACTTCCCAAGGCAATTTGCCACCTTTTAGAGAAGCTAACTGAAACTATTTCAAACACTTAGGTAAAATCAGAACGAGGTAGGCAATGCTTCTCCATCCTGTCTAAATTTGCCAATATTATTCACATTTTATGGCAGTGAAAGGAAGGGAATCAAATAACTCCCTTGGAGCACCCAGAGCTGCAAGAATGTGTCTGTGGAGTTCCAGTGCGTGGTTTGGTTTGGGTTTTTCCCTCTGTGTCTTATTCTCTTGTTTCTCAGCCAGGTCTTGAACTCCTGCAAACCTCTTTGTTCACAAGAAATGTGTGGAAAAAACACCTGCACTAAAATATTACAGGAGGCTGGTTTTGCCCTACTTAGGGAGAAGAGGGTTCCAACCAGTCAACTCCTAAGCACATTTCCACTTTCACAGAGTGTAGTTATCAACACAAAAGAAAAGAGGAGGAAGCTGGGCACTTTCTGGTTAATAGGAATTATAATTTTGTGTGTGTTTCTGAACATTAGATTTTTGCTGAAGACCAAGACACACTGCAGGCTGTGCAGTAATTATTTAGTATTCTATCAGGGAACACAAACCACATCACTGACCTTGAGTATCTCAGCAATTGTGCTCAAGAAAATGAAAATTCATTTATGCAAATAGTAAAGGACAATAATTAGATAACATATAATTTAATGCTTGGAAGGTTTCTAAAAATTAATTTGAAGTTACTAATGGTGTAAAATGTCAATTGCTGTTCACAAATGTGTGTTTTCTTACAATTCATGATAAGGAGTTTAATGTATACATTGCATATGATAACTCAGATCTCCCTTCAGGAAAGTGCTGGAGCACATCAGCACTTCAATTAGAGAACATTCACTGATATCAGGGCAATTATTTACCTGAAAAATATCTTAGAAGTGTTTTATTATAATGTTTTTGCAGTGGCAAAAGCGAGGGGCAAGGTTCTGCAGTTAAGCTTGCAGCTCTCTGGCATTCTCAATACTCTTTCAAACATTGTTTGCTTCTTCAGACTCTCCCTCCTTGTATTTGAAAGAGGAATAATGAGTAAAGCTGAGTAATTTTGAGGCGTGATGAGAAACGGAACAAAGCAAGCTGCTTTTTCATGGGCTTCAACAAAAGCTTTTATTTTTAAATGGCTGCTGAATTATGTTGCTGGGCATTGATTGGCAAACACTGGGAAGAATCCTTTTTTGTCCATTATTGACTTAGGGGCTGGCTAGACATGGTTATGAACCTCTGCAATTTCGTTCTCAGTCTGCACTGGTATTTTATTAGACACTTTATACAGTCAGTGAAGGGACACTTTTGAATCCTGAGCTGTCACTATGTATTCACTTACTCTCTGGGGTGTCCAGGAGAAAATTTGACTATAGGGGTATTAGGATGGGCCATGAAATTTGAACTGAAGTTAAAACAATTCTCTCTTAAAAATAAAGTTTTCTCAGTCCATATTTAAAATGAAAATTAAAGTGTTTAGTTTTAAAATGGCCTGGCCCAGTGTTCAGCAGGAAGGTTCTAACTAAAGGCAAAATTAGTCTGTATTCCCTTTGAGGTTTTGTTTTCTTTTAAACAACGAGTATCTGTACTCACTGATGTTACAGAAATCAAATTCTGAGGATGAAAAAATATTTATCCCTAATGTAAATACACTGGAAAACTCTGAGTTCAATAAATGGAACGTTTTTCTTTCCTGCTTCTTTGTTCTTATCCCTCCATGTTAATTGAGGAAATAAGCGTGCCATAAATGGTTATATAATTATATGGGATCATTTTTAACAAGGTAACTTTACATCTTTGTATGGTGAAGCTATTAATGTCCAGCAGTGGCTTTGCACTCCTGAGGAATATTTTTATTGCACATTAATGGTGGAGTAGAAAAAGGCTGAACCTTCAGGAATCTTTTAGGCAGCTGTCCCTCCTGTCACTGTGCAGTCTTCAGTACCCAAACTGAGGTAGAAATCACCATGAACCTGAGGAAAGGAACTGAAATACAGTCCTGAGAGGGATGCTGAGGCATTGGCATCTGAGTCTCACGGTGCAGTCACAGCTCAGTCTTTCAACTGGAGTGAGGCTTCAAAGTTCTCTGAGAGAAACCAGCAAATCCTCAAAGGACAGTTGGCATCATTATTCCAAAATTTAATTATGTCCCATTAGCTTGGAGAACTCATGAGTCCCCTTGAAAAGAGAGGCTGGTGTGGCAGTAAAACTTTTATTTATTTTTTTTTTTCTGGTGGAAAAGCTCGTTCCCACAGTATATTCAGTTCATTACTTGCTTTGAAGGCAAACTTTGTGGAGTGTAAGTGGAAGAGGTTGATTTATGCCCTACCTCCATCAGATATGCAAAGAGCTCGTGCATCTGCACTCTGCAAACATTTGCAGCCACTGAGAGTTTTGTTTCCTTTGTCCTCCCTGTGTTACACGAGTGCTGCACACACATTGCCAGTAATAAAATGTTAAAAGCTTGCCAAAATCATTAGGTTCTGCACACCTATTATTAAACTGAAGAAGTGCTGCGTGTTTATCACCAGCTGCTTTTTCAAATGCGCTAGAGAGGCAGTCAGCTCTGAAAAGATAATATCACTTGTCTTGTAAAGAATCACAGATCGGTAGCAATGTTTGGAATTCAATTATGGCTTCCAACCTCAATTACTTTGAGGATTTTTCCTGTTAATTCATGGAGATGCTCAGAGACAAACACTCTTTTGTGTAATTATTTTTCGTTCGACGAGAAACAGAGGAAGCAAACCCAATATGGCCCAAATTTCGCATGCAATGAGCCAGGTGGTAAATACACATTACTCCCAGAATACCTGCTCACCCATGAGCTTAGGAACAGCTTGTCTGTAATGACACTTCCAGACTGAGAAATTCTTCCCTCTGGATGAGTAGTTTGCGATCTTGCCACAGCTCAGGGATGGTAGCACCGTTCCTGTGTCTCCAGGTGGAATGAGGAACAGCAAAATTTCTACTTTACTGCTCATCCATCCAGGCCTTATGCAGCCACAGGGTGATGAAGTCGCTCTGCTCATTTCCTGCCTCGCTGGAGAAGAATGATAAAGTGTGAGGGTTTTTTTTTGTTTCTGCATATGCTGATGCAGAAGGTTTTAGTGAGAAAAGCAGGGGGAAATGTTTTATTTCAGCAGTAACAGGAGGGGGTCTCTGTGCAGTTACATTTTGAGAGCCCCTCTCAGCCCATTTCTGAGTGGAAGATGTTCTGTCTGGAACTAAATGCTGTCTGTGGATTCTTGTGCTTTTTTCATGGCCTCAGGACAGCAGCTCCTCTTTCCAAGACTGGAGCTGCTGATGAGGGAGGATTCTTGAACATGAAGGCAGATTCTTGTGGAGAACCAGGGATCTGGAAACCATGAGAGCTGAATATCCAGATTCTGGATAATTTTTTTTCATGATGGGTTAGCTAAGTTGTGAGTGTGGATAGTTTTCCATATTTCTTTTTAATTTTTATACTTTTCAGCGTTTTTTGCTTTCCTTTTAGAATTTTTCTCCTTTTCATCTCATTCCCTCTGTTTTTCTGATAGCATCTGCACTTTTCTGTGGAGTTTACCCCTTGGCTGAATTTGATGGTGAAGTCACTAAGAGCAAAGAGTTCTCTAGATTACCTGAGCTAAAAATTGATAAAAATGAAATATGTGCTGGCAACATCTTTTCTATTGGTGAAGTCAGTTTAAAATGTGTTGTTAAGAAAAATCAAAGAAACTTCACTGATAGTTCTTTATGAATGGGTTGCTTTAAAAAATCCAAACTCTGATAAAACACAACCAAACAATAACAAAAAAAGACACCCCCCCCAAAAAAAACCCCCCACAGTCTTTTAAAACATTTTAAAGTTTAAAAAAAAAATTAAAAAAAAGGACAGAAAGGCAACTTAGAGGGACATTTCAAATAGACCACAGAATATCATGGCAATTGTTTGGACAATGTAGAATAAAAGATCAGTAAAGCGTTCTGCTTTGCCAAAAGACTTTCCAGGTACTTTTTGTATTCCTAATTCCATAGTTTGTATGTATATATTCAATGTTTATATATTCATATAAACAATGAAATATCAGAGATTGGGATTTCCAACTCTTTTGCCTTCAACTTTGCTATTGTGGTGTTGTCAAAGAGCTTTTGTGTGGCACTTGTCTTTTTCTCGTTCTAGCTGTTAGATTTTCCCATTTCATGCCAGCAGGAATTTAAGGCTGTTGTTAAAAAGGTTCTGTATTAGGCTCTGTGCTGCATAGCCAACATCTGCACAGGAACCAGATTTGTTTTTCTGTGAATCATTAAAAAGCTCCAGACTTAATATTTTCCTCCCAGCTGGTTCTATGGGTTGCTGTATTATGTCAGCTGAATCCATGTGGAAAGCAGTGAACACGAACACTCCAACTTGACCAGTTCCACCTTGGTGGGAAATGTGGCTGGAAATTTCCAAAGCACAAATTATCCCACAAGCCACGCTCTTTTGCCTTCTCTACCAGTCCTAAAGCTGCAGATGACAAGCATCATTCTCAAATACATGAAATACCTGTAGCAGATTTGGTACCCACTACCTAAAAACTTGACAAGGCAGTGTGTGATGTCTGTGGGATTTTTTTGGCACTCAAAGCTCTTTCCCTGTGCAGAGGAGCCATCACCCCTCACAGGAAAGGCTTGTGGCTGTCCCAGGTGAGGATTTTTCAGGGAGGTGCTGCAGTGATCCTGCTCAGCATCCCCCTGGCAGGAAATGCGAGTTTTGCTGGAGCTGTTAATGCCTCTGTGCCTCTCTGCCTTTGAGAGTCAGCACTGAGGAGCCACAGAGTGGATAAAGCATTACAGGACAAGTGGCTTACCCCAGCTATCGTGAATAATGCATCTGGGCTGCACTGAATGCGTGTAATACACTGCACAGATGTGCTTTAAAAACAGGGCATTAATAAACAGAAAAGGTGTTTCTCACCTCAGTGATAAAGGCTGCACTGCTGCAGTGACACCAGCTGTATTTCTGCAGGCAGATTCTTCTATGTGAAGGAAATTGCTCTGCTGAAAAACAAGTGATACAGACACGTTATTGCTGTTGAGGGAGGTGTTCTTAATCCACCCCCTGCCCCTCCACTTCCATGGACTCTGTTCAGTATCTGCAAAAGGAGCACGACTGCAGCTTTCTCTAGCAAATCCTGGGAGCAGCTGTTTCATCACACTTTTCCTGCATGCTTTTCCTTTCATCATGAGACTTTTCCTGCTTCCTCTTCATTTCCATGGAGTACTTTGACATTTAGAAGGGCTTCACTTGCTGTGCATCAATAGAGGTGTACATTGAGAAAGGTTTCAGTATTATTTTCTTCTAAGCTTTCTTTGTGGACTTAAAGAAAACGAACAGAACCAAATGAGAATGTTATTGTGCGTGGTACAGAGTTGGAGAGGAAGGATTAATGAGACATTTGTAAGAGCTGCCAGAGAAATAGCTTTGAAATCTCCAACAGAGGTTTAGTGCAATCAAGAAATATCAAAACTAAGTTGGAGCAGGAGCAATAACAGGAGGAAATAATCCCATTTACCAGGTGGTTAGGAGAAACCATTCTGGGGTGGCCTGTTGAACAGAGATACTCCAAAAAAGGGCTGGTAATCCATGTGTGTGGAACAGCAGATAGTGAAGCACCTCCTGTATTTTCTCTACCAGTTCAGCAGCAGATTCCTGTCCTGAATCCCCTTCTCTGCAGCTGAACTAATTACACTTCCCAGAATGTGCTCAGCATTAGTGAGGTCCTATTTGGGCAGCCTTTGTTTAAAATGCAAAAGCAGAGGAATCTGAGGAGGTTTTGACAAAATGCATTTTCCTGAGCAGCCGACAAAGCAGTCAGGCTTTACTTGGGCATTCATTTCAATCTTGTGCCTCCTGTAATTCAGCATGAGAAATTATTATTATTGTCATGTCCTTTCATGGTGTGAGGAAAACAACACTGCACATCTCTTTCACTTTTTTTTTTTTTTTAATTAGTTCAACTTTTTTGGTCCACTTTTTTTGCATCGTTTTTAACAATCATGAGAAAGAAATTGTTTAGGGTTCAGTTCTTCTAAAGACACCCCTTGCTGCTTGTTTTCTGTTTTCCAGTAGCATGTGAGTGGCTCTTGCCCTCATAGTCTTCCTTCATGACACCAGGTCTGCCAGAGCTTAAATTAAAATGATGGGAGAGGTTGAGCAGGGGCTGGTGGGGGTGCAGCTGGTCACAATTATTTACTACAGCTGGGAGAGAGTGTTTCTCCACAGCTAAATTTTGCTAAGTATGAAACACAGAGGATCAAAGTATTCCCAAACAAGCCTGTAATGGATTTCTTTGAAGTGAAACTGCCTGAATTATTTATTTTTAGTCTTATGTGGCATAATTGGCTTAGAGAAGCAATGCTGTATCTGGTTGTAATTAAAACAAGGTAACATTTTTAATATTAATAAATAGTTTCTCTATTACTGTGACACAGTGATTAAACAGGCTACAAACCTTATTAAGGCTTGTTTTTGCTTGATAACAATGCATGGCTGTAATTGATTCTTGTTTGATGCAGAGTTTCTCTAAATTACAAAGAACAAAGCTATCAGATAAAAATGAAATAGCCCAGAATGTATAGTTCACAATCCTTTTTGAAATGCTAATGTTACAAAGCATATTTCTGATATATTCTCAAGTTATGTTTGATATTTGTGACATTGCCCATCATTGCCTTCATTTACAAGTCCACTTATCAAGAATAACCTCTGTGTTGTTCATACCATAACTGGTCAATCTAATCCTTTCATTAAGATGAAATGGAGCCTTCCCTAATAACAGTAACAGTGCCACACGATGTCTGAGGGGAAAATATAATGCTCTAAACTGTTGTTTTGACTGTTACAATGACATAGAAAACAAATTTGTAGCAAAAACACAAGTTGCCTTTTCCCTTCCCCAAAATATTTTGTTTGTTGCACGGATCTGAGATAAGAGTAAATTAAAATAGTCTCCAATAAAGTCAGTCAGCTGTTTCAATAGCAACAGCTCTGTGTTTAGTTCAGAACATTTTTAAGAAATGTCACTAATGTATTTAATTTTGTGGTTTGTCCCAGCAGGTCTGAGGCACACCGGTGTGTTTGCAGCCCTTGCAGGGACGGGCTGGCTGATCAGGATGTGTCCTGCAGCTGGAAGCCCACAAGAGCTAAGTTTGATTTGACATTTCTGGCCTTTCCATCTGAAACTATCAGTCAGGGAATTTTTGTTGTGGAAAGGAGCCTGTGGGAGCGTAAAGTTGGTGGTGGAAAGAAAAATGATCTGAGCAATGCATAGTTTGTAGTATGCCACACATCTGCCAACCCAGGTGGGCACATTCCAACCCCAGAATTCCTGTCAGAAGGGAAAGAATGATCACATAGCAAACATTATTATTATTATTATTATTATTGTGCTGTTTGTACCTGACCAATTGTGTCATTTTTGCCAGAATCACACCCAACATGTAAATCATGATATTTCCATTGCAGAGCAGAACACACTGACCTTAGGAAAGTGCAAGATCAGCTCTTGGCCTTACTGAAGTGCTTTACATCTCCTGATGCCTAATTCCCCCTTTATTTTTTTTTTTTAATGGAAATTTTCCCCACTCATTAGTTATTTTGGTTCTTATGCTCTGAAGCTCCCAGCAAGGCTTCTCATTTTGCCCAAACTGTTCCTATTAACATGGTTGTGCACTGCCCAGGGACAGCCTAGCTTGGCATCTGCTGGCATTTATCTACGTAAGCAAACCCATGCTGCTGCTTACATGTGAAAAATGTGAATTGTCTGCTGTGAAATGTCTTCTATCTGCCTGCCATTCCTCCCTTTGCAGATGCCATCAAACCACTGTGGTTCTCTGGAATTCTGAAATGTGTTACTCAGCTTTCCCCATCAGATCATGAGTCTGTTTTTCCCTCTGCACTATCAGCTCTCTGTGTGATGCTTTGTTTTCTTAGAAGCTTTGGTAGGAAAAGGAAGGCTTTAATTCTTGCCCATTCCCCATCACCTCCTGGTGAAAACGTGATCTTTTTGAAGGTTTGGGAAATGGCAAAGCACACATAATGATCTTTTTTTAGTAGCTTAAACCAGCATTTGCTCCTCAGACTGCAGCTTCCCATTGATTAGGTGGGAGATTTTCTAGATTAACTCCTGACCACTAAAGCACTTTTGTTCTCTCCCATGCTGTTGGGAGATTTATTGATTTAATTGAAGGTGTTCTCAAGTTTTTCAGCTGTACATATGTCTTTTCCTCCTCAAGCTGTTCACTTTACTCATTTTTATCATCCTGTGGGCTATGGCTGGTTTTTTTCCCCTGAGGTTATGAGCTAAAACAAAGGCTCAACTCCTTTTCAAGAATCTACTTGTAATTAACTTGGCTTTAACTCACCCTTAACAACAGATTAATAACACCTATACCTGCCACCTAGGGAACTTCCCTGGGGTTATACACACATTACACACCAGAAGATGAAGGTAATTTAATTTAAAGGAAACAAAAATGGCTCATTTTAACAATGCAGTGGCACCTTGGTGTCATATTTACTTGGAAGCCTTGTGTGCCTGTGATGTTTTTACTTTTCTCTCCTGCCAGGTATTTCTGGAAATTAATAAAGCACAGGTTAATAAAACCAATGAAATATAGGGATGGTGTTACACCAGTACAAGACCCTCTATCATTGCTCTCTTTTTTCTATGTTTTTTCAACAGTAGTAGGGATATAGTAAAAAAAAAACCAACAAAAACCAAACTCACTAGTTTTGTTTTAGGCTAGATAGTGGAATTATTCAAAAACTATTTGCTGTTCCTCAAAGTGATGCTTCAGGTTACATAAAGGTTTGATAAATGCAATGCAGGATCTGTGGCAGCAGTCAAGAACACATAGAAAAAAATCCAGAGTTTGCTCCCTGCTCTGCACAACCTTTGAAATCACACTGCCTCATCCTGAAACTCCACATTTCTGTTCTTATTATAGAAACCCTCAGCAATTTGTGCTTAGGCAGAATTGCCAACTGTAATGATAAATAATGGCATATGGGTGCATGCAAATACAGCAGACACCCCTTCACTCCATCTGCAGCACGCTACAATCCCCAGCATCTCCGTCCCATTAGCATTGCAGATACAAAACTTGCTGTGCTGCCAGGAGAGTCAGCACACCCTTGGTAAAACCAACAGAAACTCTGCAAGCTGAACTTTTAAGAAATCCCGAGTTTTTCTGCTTGAACGTGCCTGTTGTTTATTTTTCACGTTCCAAACGAGTCAAAGGAGGACAGTTTGGATCCCCATCACTTTTTATCCCCTGTAGCCGTGGTTCAGTGGGTGTCCAGTTTTAGTCAGACAGCAAAAATGCTTTTAGAAAATCTTATCCCTTTTCCCTCAGTTGAAAGGAAAGCAGGGCAGAAACCATTTTCTTTTTTTTCCTGCAGTGTATAATTATGGAAAAATATAAGAATCTAAGGGAACAGATTAGCTGAAGGCAATAACTGGGAGTGAGCATTGCAAACCTACCCAAGAATTCCAAATGGAAATTTCTGGGTAGCGCTTCAGTTTTTTCAATTCCCGTTGTTACAAAGAAATTTGAAGGAGTTCCCTATGATGTAAATATATGTTATTAACATGCTTTTTAAAAGAACTGAAGTGATTCGACAGGAAAATATATTTACTTGTTGGAAACTTCTATGAAAGGAAAATTGAAGTATGGAGAAATATGTCAAAGTTGCCAATCAATAATAACAGTGAAATCATCTGCCAGACAGCTTCTGATAAATCCTTACATGAGGTTTAAAATACTTTTATTGCTGTCTCTGCCCCACTGAGGGGCTGCTGCCCTCCCTGCAGAGCCCTGGGCTCTTTTGGCCCCTGGTCACAGGTTTTGGGTTAAATCACCACACAACAGCAGCAGCTGAGCCCCTGGGGCTGGAGTGTCTGATGCAAAAACACCTCAATCCCCTTTTTTTTCCAGCTCCAGGAAGAGGGTTGAAGGCAGGTGAAGACACAATGATCTTGGACTCAGTGTTAAATTCTTTGGCTGTGACACACAGCACGAATTTCTGTAAATTCAGGGTCCTCTGGATGCATCCAGCTCTTTTCTGTGCGTGTGTGAAGTGGCTTGGAGGCCTCATCAGGAAATTTAGGGAAAATGCTTTGTTTAAAAAGATTTTCTCCTACGGATTTTTCAGTGCCATATTGGTCTGTGTTTAGAGAAAAATCTTCTGTAAATAAATGAGGCTGGATTTCACAGATCCTGCAGAGTGCTCAAATAACCCAGGATTACCCTGGGCACTCTCTGTGCTGTGATACACAGGAAAAGCACAAGTATAAGAATTACTGCTGCTCTCCTACTCTGCTTTTTCCAGCTGCTGTGTTTGCCTCAGGTCTGTCTGACCCAGAAACAGCGTGGTTAGAAAACAGGGATTTTTCTTCTATGAATTTTCTCAGTTGGTTCTTGAAGTCAAGTATTGTGCAGCAGAACTTTTCCAGGCTTAAATGTATTTGATTGGAAGAATTATTATTATTATTTTTTAATATGGTTGTCTGTCCCTCTGTGGTGTTTTTTTTAATGCTGCATCACATCAACCATCCTCAAACCCTCTGCTACTGAGGCAGATTTAAGTGGTAACTACACCCTGTAGTTACAGGATATTTATTTTCTCTTAAGTTGGTTTGGATTTCTGGGTAAATACCATCTGATTGTGGCAATTTGTTACTGTCCACTTGTTCTGAAAGCTCCTCACACGAATATTTCTATTTGAGGTAAATCCTTCAGCGTGTGGTGTTGGAACAGCATTCTCAGTGTGGGTAACTCCCAGATCTCCCTGGTGAACGTGGCTGTGTCTTTCATGAACATTTATCTGATATTGTCATCAGCAGCTCCTTCTGCATAGCTGCTGGCAGGTTACCTCAGAATGTACTTTAAAGAAGTTTTATGTTTTGTTTTCATACCTTCTCCAGGTTGTTGGTTTGTTTCATTGTGATGTCACCTATAAATTGATAGAATTTGTTTCTTATCTGGAGAAGACTTCAGATTGTCATGTGGTTTCCGGGAATTTGGAAATATTTCATGTACCATTGTGATTAATGGTGTCATTTTTTTCCCCCTCAGTTTTTTTTTTCTTAGTAGTTTATATACATGCATTTGAACTCTCAAACATTCAGCTTTCAGATTCCTCTTCATACCTGAACACAAGAAGGTAAAATTGATTCTCAGTGCTGACTGCAGTGCCCTCACAGGGACTGGAGCTGTCCATAAACCTCTGATGTTTGCCCCATGCTGTTCACTTTGTTATTTACTTATTACGTGGATATCTGAGGCTCCAGTCCAGCAACATTTGAACTTGCAACTAAAATTTTTTATTTTATTCTTTAATTTATTTAATTATTTTTAAATTATTTTATTTCATTATTTTATTTCATTATTTTATTATTATTTTATATTTTATTATTATTTTTTATTTNACTGTTGCCTGAAATTTTCACAAATACCGCCTTGAATAATATTTGATTGTTACTGCTTGCTTTTGTGCCTCCCATCTTCAGCTCTGAAGGCAGAAATGTATTTTATAACTGAGACTTGCATCTGATTCTATGAAAATGATCCAGGTTACTTTAAACACTTTAAAGTGTTTGGTTTCTCTGTTTATAACTCAGGTACATTTGGAAGAATAGCTTGAGGGATCATTCTTGGCTGTGCCAGCAGACTGGGGGATTATTAACCCCTCATGAGGAAATATTTATAGATAGCTGAAGAGTGGGCTGGGCTTGGAATTTTATACTCCAGAGCAGCACATGCGACCATAAACTTGTCATTTAAAGAATTTTTCACTGCTGCTGGAATTCTTCCATTTGGAAAATTAGATTAGTTTATGCTTGATAGTCAAAAGGAAGCCTCCTAAAGACACTTGGGCTGATTGTTGTTTTATTGGGCTACAAGTTGAAGCCAAGAGACAGAAGAAAATCCCAGTTTCTACACTGCACCATAAACCTGTGCAACTCTCTTTGGAGTGGTGAGTTCATCAACAAGGTTATTGCTGAATACTTTTAACAACTTTTTTTGAAGACGCCCCTGACAGCCAGAAAATTGCGCACCATAGGAAAAAAAAGAAGAAAAAAAAAAAAGAAAGAAAAAAAAGGCTTAGATGATTTAATGTCAAGGATAGTATCCCACATAATTCTGAAGATGTCAGTGAATAACTGGCTCCAGGTTCCTGTAAGGTTGCTGTGTTCCACACCGAGCACTGAAGCGGCTGCTGGCTGACAGCAGTGCCTCCCTGTGCTGTTCATCAAAGAGGATTATGCAAGGCACTGACACCTTTAGTGCACTCCCTGAAGTTTGGGAAAACATTACCCTGAAGAAACAGTTTTTCAGCGGCCATTAGTGGCGCACTGGAAGTGGTTTGTGATTTGTTTTTGTTCAGGGAGTGAAGGAATCCAGTGTCCAGGTTCGCTGACTCTCTGCTAAGAAGCACCTTGGCTCAAAGACAGCTGCAATAATTTGGAGAATGTCCTGGCAGCAGGTGCCAGGAGTGTAAATTGAACTGTGGTCTGAGTGCTGAACTGCTGCCAGCTCTGGGCACTCCTTGATGAAGATCAGTCGCAGTTTTTGACTTTGCTGCTCTCCAATGTCACATGGCTTAGGGACAGGAGCCTGGTGGGTGTGCAACAGGGCTTGATGGGATAAGGCCTTTTATTTAAATAAAGGTTGGGAATCATTATTTACTGTAGAAACTGTAGGTTTTTGTCAGTCTCTGTTTTAACCGTATGGATATGATAATGTGTAAACTCATCAGAAGTGTGAACTTTAGGAAAATACCCAGAGAGAAATTTCAATAATATCATGGATGACATTCTTTAGATCCTTGAGAGCTGGTGATGAAACAGTGAATGACTGCACACAACTGTTTAAGAAACATACTCCAAAAGTTTATTACTTTGATAATGATTTAATAGTGCTGTTGTGAGAAGTGGCAGTTAGGCTAAAAGTGAATTATAGAGAGGCAGGGATGTCTAGTAGATTTTTTCCTATCCTCTAGAATATATATATATATTTTAACCATACAGTTTTTTCTGAAGTAGAGATGCTTTGCTTAACATGAAAGTTTGCCAGCATTGCTCCCACTTACAAGGAGGGAGAGGGACTGCAATTTGGCAACTATCAGGCTTTTAGCGACCCACTTCTTATGCTCTGTATCAATAATTGAACAGCTGGTAAATAAATGTATCTATCCTGTCTACTATGTAATGTAATCAAATACATTCTCATTATTCTTGGCTTTGTCCAAGCCAAATTTCTGTATCCTGAGCTACCTGCAATAATTGTGTTGCTGCTGTATTCAGTCTAGATTTAGACTCTAGAAAAACAGGGATTCCTGTGTCAGCTCTGCCACTGAGTCACTGTGGACAGGTGATTTTACCTCTTCACTGACCTGCAGCCTTTGTCTCTCTTGGCACAGCAGCTGTGTCTTATTGTGCTGTTAAATCTGGGATGGATTTTGGCATACATGAAAAAGTAGGATATTGTCTGTCTGAAAAAGGGCTGATGAGCTGATTTGAGTTAAAATAAATCCCCCTGCCTTGTTCCAGGCATGAGTGGTATAAGGAAGGGCTGGATCAGGTACTTAAAGTGGGAAAGGTTTGACCATTCTGGGTTTGTTTATTTTTTTTTCCCCCTCCCTTTTGTCTGTTTGGGGTTTTATTTATTATTTGTTTGGTTTGGTTTGGGTTTTTNCCCTTCCCTTTTGTCTGTTTGGGTTTTTATTTATTATTTTTTTTTGTTTGGTTTGGGTTTTTTTCCCCCTCTTTTTTTAGTAATTTTTCTTTGATTCATGGTAGCTCTCCTCTCTGGCTCATCACCCTTCTCCAGCTAAAGGTTTTCAGCTCCTCAGAGCTTGTTTTGAGGAATCTTTCCTTTTCCAAACGAACCAGAATGAGGCTGCTCAGCTGGAGGGCTGGGGCACGGTCCAAGTGAGCTAATCTGCCATCTGCACCTTCCCTGCTGAGGATTCTGACTCCAGAATTCCTGGCAGAGCCCACCTGAGGCTCCCACCTCACTCCTCTTGGCTCTACTCTTGCACAGATGAATCTTTTCGCTAAGCATGGCTTTGGTTTTACTTGTTAATCATTTATTTTAGTTGTGTTAATTTCTTGATCTCTGGAATACTCGACATGGCCAAATCATCTTGTGTTCTTCCATCCAATGTTGTCAGCTGTTACCAAGTCAGTTATCTAAAGAAATATTTACACATTTAATAGCACTAAGCAAATTAGTGGGTGAATTTTATGGGTGAAATGATGAAATAGTGACAGTGTATTTTGAGAACATTAACACTGTTCTGGAAAATAATTCCAATTGCAGTCTACACTGGGAAGAGAGCTCATTCCTGAAGTATTACAGTCAGTTGCAGTAAATTATTGCAATAAATATTATGTGTTCTTTACAGCCATTTAATATAATCTCTGCATGTGTAAATGCATGTTATAGTTCTATAAAACCACTGCTTTTCAGCTCACATCTTCATGTCTAAAAAACCCAAACCATTCCCAATTAAATGCTCTGGTAAAAGAATGTATGAAGAATTTAGCTATTTTTTCCTTGGCAAGTAATTTATTACACGGGTAACCCAAATTAGTTTACTCTTTGATTAATACAAGTATAAGCAATACACCGAGAAGGGAAAGACTTTTTGTAATTACTATCATGGTAAAGCAAATGATGTGAAACTGCAGTCAGCAAATGGGCTACTGTTCACACACTGTGCCCTTGGAAATAAATGCCAGATATATCTGAAACACAGGAACAAATCTGAGAGCTGATGTGGAGCTGATCCAAAGGCCACTGAAGCAAGTGGAAAGATTCCCACTGGCTCCAGTGAGCTCTGGCCAAGGGCCAGTGAGAGGAACATTCAAGCTGCCAAAATGTGATTGGAAATTTTCCTTGTCCCTTGCCAGGCTCCATGGGAGGGATGTCAGCTGTCTGGATTCTTGCAAGAGAAAGCAGATATTTGGGGTGTCCATCTTCTCCTGTACAGGCTGTTTATAAATGCTGAGGGATCACAGGCTGGTTGAGGTGGGAAGGGACCATGGTGTGTCACCTGGTGTCACCTCCCTGCTCCAGCAGGGTCATCCCAGAGCACTGGGCACAGGAATGTGTCCAGATTGTGATATCTTGAATATCTCCAGTGAAGGAGACTCCACATCCTCTCTGGGCAATCTGCTCCAGTGCCAGTTCACTGTACAATAAATAAATTCTTATATTTAGGTGGGATTTCCTGGGCATCATTTTCTTCCTGTTGCCTCTTGTCCTGTTTCTTGGCACCACCTTTTTCAAAGGCCTTTTCCTCCAGTACCATAAAGCATGTCAGCCATTGTGCTAAAGGTTGGATGTGCTGAAATTTTCATTTTTTCTCTCTGTGTCATTACTGTCTCATTAACTATGTCCTGTGATGATGATAATACCTGCAGGTGCTCTCTATTAATGGGCCACAAACATGCACACCTTGCTGGTGGAAATTCTACCTAGTTGGTGCCTAATCAGTTCTGTTTTAGAAGTCAGATGGAAAAGTTTCCCATTTCATTTCTAGTTGCACTTCTTACTTGCCCATCTGCCAGGTTTGGTGGCTCTCTTTTAGTGATAGCCTGCTTTGAAAAATATACTTTCTTGATATTAAAGTTTGAAGCAGCTCTAATCCTCTCCTTGTTGGCAATAAAATCTTTTATCTTTACTCAAAGAGAAGGGTTTCATTCTCTCTTTTTGTTTTCTCACAGCTGGGTTAAGAGAGATGAGAGTGCATTTGTTTGTGTATTTTAGCAAAACTGGAAAATCTCAGCTGTTCCTGGAATTGACACAACTGTAGCATAAGCACTTGCAGCACAAGAATATTGGCAGGCTCATTTGTTAAAAATAGCCCATATAAAAGGTATGTATTGGTTTAGATGTTATTAACACAGAGGCATCAACACATCCCCCAAAATGGGATTTTACCTGTTGGAGCACTGTGGTTCTGGAGATGGCTGAAAGACAGCAAATGGCAGTAAACTGAGAACAGATTAATAAATTGATAAGAATGTTGATAAGCACTGCTTCTTGCTCTTCCCCTGCCTCTTCTGCAGCCCAGTAATAACTCTTGAGAGTGCAGCAAAAGGATTTTGACATCTGTATTATGGTCAGTGTCAAGTTATTCCTCCCTCTCCCCTGAAAGTGCAGCTTCAAGAAGTCATTATGGTGAGGGAAAAGAGGCCAGACCGGGCAGCTCTTGCTGTGCTTTCAAACTCCTGCCATCTCCAGGCTGATTCATCTACTCTGAGTTTTAACACACTGCTTAAAAACCCACACAGGCTCTGGGTGACACAGAGAATGCAAAATATGCTAAGGTTGCTTTCCCACTCCTTAGAGTTATTTTATCTCTTTTGGCCTTGGTGAGGCAAATCTAAAGTAATCTACCTGAGAAAAACAACTGCTTGGGATGCCAAGAGCAGGGGGTGTTCTAGGGTATTGAAACTCTTGTTAGCACAGGCATAAACAATTTCCACAGGAAACCTCAAGCTAAGCCTGGCTATGTATTCAAGGACAGGATTTTTTAATAAGGCAGGAGTTTTACTGACATGCACTAGTTCAAAACTGACACAGGCAGAAAGGCAGGAGACATGGTTTCCCGCAGATTATTTAGGTACAACATTTGCTGTTCCTGTATTTGATTTTGCACCACCACCAGTTCTGCAATTACCACGCTCAAAAGCGCTTGAAATGTTCCAGTGAATTCTATTGTCTAAAAATATGTCAACTTTTGTGTCAAATGCGAGGATTGAAGCTGTCATTTAAGCAACAGAAAAATGTCTCTGCTAATTGCACATTTAAAGCAAAAGAAATAACTGAATTAATTTCACCCAGGGTTAAGGAAAAGATGTGATTTGATTCATATGACATGTTGAGTTTGGTGTTAATACTTAATTTGACTAAGCCATGATAATACACAGAATTTCACAGACCATTGAATAGATGGTTGAGAGGACAAGTGGTTCAGCACAGTTCCTGCCACTTCTTGGTCATCAGGAGGCCTTGGTGACCTTATAAAAGGCTGAAAGTCATCCTCATTCCAGCTTTTTGGTAACTAAAACCACTTGACAATACTATGGCACTTCCATTCCAAGAGGTCCAGTGATTTCCAATGGCAATAAATGAGCTGTCTTCCTGATCAGAGAAACTAAAATTTTGTGATGTTTCTGTGCCCATCAGAGCACTACAGGCTTTGCAATCATGCTGAGCTTTGAATGGGCAGTTATTGTGCTGCATATTGATCTTGGAGTCAGGAGTGAGTGTTGTATGAAATCAATGCCTTGTGTGCAGCAACAGCAAAACCTCTGAGGGTATCTGGATTAAAGCAGGGTTTGATTTGTAGATGAAGTTTATGTCCATATTTACTTGTTTTTTATGAATCTTTTGAAGCAGGATTTCTCTAAGCACCCTGCAAGTGAGCACCTTTCCATCCAAGTGGATTTTGGTGAAAGAAGTTCTTCTAAATTAGACCTGAACTCTCAGCTAAGGGTTCACAAAAGATGGAATGCTGCAGTGAGGCCAGTGGAGCTGTCCTTGCCCAGGACAAGGGCAGTTAATTTGCTGTGACTAATTGGAAAACATATTTGCATATTAATATGCAAAATGAGAGTGCAAGCTGGGGTTTTGCCAAGCAATGGAGTCATGTAAAAGATTGATGCACAAGGTAGCACACTCGAACTCCACATTACTTTGTATACTTTGTTCTATCAAAGTGAGGAAAGTTGCTGAATTGGGGATGAGAGATGCCCACTTTTATCAGCACAGAAAGGGAAAGGATGAACTGAGAAAGGGAAAGACACAGCCAAACATAGATAAATCCATAAAACTTATCTATTTCTGTATTCAAACAATCTAGTACTAAAGGAATGAACAATAAAAAGTACCCTTGTGTACCCAGGCAGTCAAGGCCACACCTTTGCACCAAAATGTGGATTAGAATTGCATCCATTCCTGGATTTCTGTACAGCACAGGCAGGCAATGGGGCACTCAGATGCCCAGCCACTGGTATTATTGCAGGTTTTTCTGTAGCTGTGAACTCAGGACAGCAGGCTGACATCCCTGCACTGCAGGAACTGCCACGGTTCTGCCTTGGTGCCACATCCCTGTCCCCAGCACCATCCAGCCTGTCCCAGCACCTGTGGCACAATTTCACCTCTGCTCTCTGCAGCCATCCTGGTGCTTCTTTTCTCATTCAGACACCCTGAGAGGTTTCCATTAATTTGTTTCACATTTTGTGTAGATTTCAGGAATCATCGAGAATATGAAGTTTAAATGAATTATTTTACAGTTTCAATTTCATAAATCAATAGTGCAAACTAAGAAAGATTAATTGCTATGGATTTTGCAACAAATCTCACATCACAAACACGTGATTTTAACTCTGTACATTATTTCCCATGCTTTTGCTACACTAAAATATTTGTCTAATGTATTCACAAACAGATTTTATAAAAGTAAGATTGGGATAAGGAAAATAACAGCAAAAAACCCTCTTTCTATCACTTACTATTTTGTTAGCAGGACAAAAAAACCCGTATCATTGTATTAAATGTAAACAATAATCTCAGAGAATGTATTCCATAACCACCTTTCTGGCCTTTAAAAGAGCACAGGACTGAGAGGGGAAGAGACTGTGATGGAAAGAATGGTAACACACCGAGATATTAAATAAGATACACAAATATGTATATATACACACATATATGTGTATAAGAAAATATATAGAAAGCTCTCCTGTTTTCTCTCATTCTCATCTCTCCCTGTTGAATTTGGAGATGGTAGGATAGTCGTTGCCTTCTCTGTGTGCTCAGATTTTCCTTTTAAAGTGCTCAGGTTTTCCCCCTCAAACATAGAAGATATTTTGAACATATTGTGCAATCTAACATTTATCCTTCAACATTTATATAGTCATTCAATTCATTCACCTGAAAAGTAACTTCCCTATATTATTTATTTATTGTTATTTTTTTAAAAGAGACTTGAGACAGGACGCTGTTGAAGCCAAACCACTGGGTTTTTTTTTTTTTTCTGTATTACTTAATAAATATTTGATTCTTAAGCTGTTATGCTTTGTTGTCTTTAGACTTTGAGTTGGTATTTATATAGTTAGATATAGAGGTATATTTGGTTTAATGAAGGCCAGTGAAAGTGGAATTGTCAAAGGCTCACTGGACATAATCCAAGGAAACATTTTCAATGCTACCAGGCTTTAATATACAACCTGTTCTTCCTGCAGCCACAGAATTCCTCTCTCTTGATCTATTTGCTTCTCTATTAGCAGCCTAGAATCGGATCAGCTCATACAACATTATTTCTGCTCAGATTCTAATACTTTAGATAAATTTACGTCTGTAGAAACTTGTAATTTTCCGTGTTTTGATCAACGTGCACATTCTGAACCCATCCTTGCTAAAGCACCCTTTGCTGAAGAGCCTATGAGCTGGAAACGATTTCCCTTTGAAAAACATCCAGTATATTATTAAAACCATTTCCTTTGTCACATCCCTACCCTGTTACTCACTGTTCTCTTCGTAGGGGCTAATTAAACGTTATGCTGCTAATCAGTGTTGATAGATACAAAGTGCTGTAATGTCTCCTGGCTTTATGGATTATGCTAATGGCCATCTGCCTATTATTGATAATTTGTTCTTCAGTTACTGGAGGGGGAGGAAGGAGCTGTTTGGTTAACTGGAAAAGGGAGCTATTTGGTTTATGATGCATTCAGCTGTACCACCAGTTGTCTTTAGCTATTAAAGTTACTATAACTGCAAAGAACAGAGTTTCATCAAGGTCTGAATTTTCCCTGGTTACTGTGTATGAAATTTGTATGTTCAGACAGCTTGAATACATCATGAGTGATAAGAGCTTGGCAATGAGCTTATTAAGTACTCAATGTGTTCAACCAAAGGTGGATAGATACATGATTAAATTTCATATTGCAGTTGTCTAAAATGCTGTTGACTAGGGAGAGTAAAAGGCCATGAAAAAAATCTAACTAAATCCTGTAACACAGAAATCTCTAACAAAATCTGGATGTATAGAGGCTGCCTCAAATAACAGAATCTGAGCATCCTCCATTGGCAGCTGGAAAATGTCAATTATAACAATTTGGAAGCTCTGCTCAGAGAGGTGATGTCTACTCCTGTTTTCATGTAGTCTGACAGACAGGATCAGGTATTCTTCTGTATGAAACACTTGGAAAGCAGTCCTTTAGCAGCCTGTTAAAATCTGCAAAGCCATCTCAGGTTGTACTGAAGTTTTACTGAGCTGCTTTGACTGTTTTATTTCTCAACCAGAGCAGAGAGCTCAGACACACGGTGAGAACAGAGGAAGCTGTGATGCTGTCAGCAGCAGAGTTAGCTGGAAAATACCCACAGCTGTTTCAAAACATGATAACTCAGTTCCCTTTTCTGTAACATTTTTTATTGCTTCTTGATGAGCTACTGCAACATAAGGAAAAACTGGACTCAGAAATTTGAAATATTTTGGTAGGAATTTTAAATACAACACAATAGAGGTTTTTCAACAAAAATTTTCCCCAGAACTATCTGGGCATCATGTCAACACTTAAAAATAAAGGGAAGGTTCTAAGCAGTAATCACATAAAAGAGTTTAACATTTGACTTTTCTTTCTTGAGGAGCTATGGAAGTGTGAAGCTTTTGAGCAGATTAAACTTCACTTTCTTCCCAGACCTTAAACTAACCTAGAAATACTCAGTGCTGAGGAAGGGAAGCCTTCCAAAAAGAACTTGAAAACTCACTGAGGGAGACAGGATTGTTATGTGGAGGGGGATAACCTGACTGATGGAACAGCAATTTTTGGTAACCACTGAGTGTTCTGCAGCTGCTGCTTTTCATTTGACTTTACAAGCAGTGTGTGTGCATGGCAGATATCAGTAACAACCTCAAGACTCCTTAAAATAACCAAAACTTCAGAAAACCCAGAGTTTGTATCAGCATGCCTGTCAATGAAGGGCACCACTGAGACTTCCCCCAGGCAATCTGAAGAAACTCAGCAGGAATTCTGTGAGTGCTTTGAGGAGCCATTGAAATGCTGTATCAGTCAACTGAAGCACTGGACAGAGAAGTTTTCTCTGAGTGCAGTTCTTATAAACCAGGACGGTATGAATGGCCAGATCTAGCACAAAATGAAATTATTGCTGTGTGTATAATCTCTTTAAAACCGGCTAATATTCTCTCATGCAGCAGCAAAGACGATTCCCTGTGTGTTCCTCACAAACTTGTACTTCCATTAATGACCCAGCCTTACAATGTTGCAGAGATTTTAGTGGATTTCCAACCCCTGATGGCACTAACGAGCTATTGAGGGTCTAATGATCCACGCCTGGAGCCTGATCACCCTCCCACCCTTCTAACCCTGCCCTCACTTTTTTCCCAGGCTCCTTATTTAAGTTGTCTACTCTGTACTTTGAAGGACAATAAGCTGCCTGTTCATCATGTA
Source organism: Pycnonotus jocosus (assembly GCA_013400435.1). Lineage (NCBI taxonomy): Eukaryota > Metazoa > Chordata > Aves > Passeriformes > Pycnonotidae > Pycnonotus > Pycnonotus jocosus. The sequence continues at coordinate 26,214 of VWYP01000159.1, forward strand.
ATTGTTGTTGTTTTATTTTTTAAAATTAATTTTTAAAATTTTGTTTAATCCTGTCGGTATCTTGGGCTCCCTAGGTACTTGTAGGTGTGAAGTATTGTAATTTTCAGCTCTACCTCATATTTGTCTACTGTGGCTAAAGACAAAAACAGTCATCAGGGCTTCCCCATGACTGATAACAGGTTTATGTCCTAATAACACTCCTATTTCCTTCCCTCAGGGTCACTCCTGGATCTACCACATTGCTAGGACTTCCACAGAGAAAAAAAAAAAAATCTTTAGGCTAGTATTGTTATATCAAGCTGCCCATTTGAGGACTAGTACCCTGAAAACATTATGCTTCCAGAAACTGAAAAAAAACCCCCCAAAACCCCAAACCCCCAAAATTAAAAAATCATGAGGTTTTGTTTAATCTTATTATTGAAAGAACAGACTTTGGAAAGAACCGACATTGAATTTATTATTATTATTATTTTATCTTTTGAGTGCTTTCCTGCTCGTGGAATCTTATTTTCCTAAGCAGGTGGTATTTGGTATAGGTAACATTTACAGAATATTTTTATGTAATATTTACCTGTTCTAGGAGGTGTTAAGAGTGTTGCAGAAGAGTCACTGACTCAGCAGTGCTGGCACTGCTTTGCTGCTCTGCTTTGAAGAACAGATGGCAGGATTAGGTGTACAAGAAGCACAAACCACGATGCTGAATGCAGAGGCCAAAGGCAATTGGGTACTCCAGGACTGGATATTTGTATATCCAGGGGAATTATGTTTGTGTGTCCGGCTCTTTACAGGAATTCTAGGCAGGAATTATCAGGATTCACATTCCTGAGTAGAACATCCCAGCGTGGTGCCTGTTAACCATGATAATAAATGATGATATCTGGCCTCTCAACACAGCTCTGAGAACAGTTTCTAGGAAGAGCTGCCAATGGGGAGGAGGGAAATAGCTCCTAATTGGAATTCCACAGGGATTCCACAGCTTCAAGGAGAGGAACTCCCTGCATTTGCTTCTTCAAATGCTCACATTGCAAACTTGGTTCATAGATCACTTGTCTGCTGGGGTGGGGAATATGGACACTCTTTGGAAAAAATGTCCTGGATAGCACCAAAGAAATCAGCTCTGGGTTGTGAAAAGGACCATTCATTACCAGGTGTAAAAAGTCACTTCAGTGGGTTTATTACAGAAAGTTGTAGCAGATTATAATGAGTGATCAGAGCAGCCACATTTTTGTGTGTTATGACCCTTTGTTATTAAATGCAGTAGATCCTCTGAAAAGAAGCCAAACACCCTTGTGAAGGTAGCACACATGACGGGGCAGCTGCAAAACTACTTACTCCATGTTTTCATGGGGGAAATAAAAAGACACATTGCTCCTAGATGAATATTTTTAATTGCTCATGGCTGAAGTGGGCTGCATCTGTTTTCTGCAGCAGTCTAAGGAGTGTCAAATAAAAGACTGCCAAGTTTCCCGTCCCCTGTGCAAATGAGCATCCATGGGGATGGGTTAAGGCAGTCAAGAGAAATTCAGTGCTTAATCTAAAGGAGAGCCACAGGAGAATAGACATGAAAGCATTGTAGATGGCAAATTGATCCTGACATGCAGCATCTTTTGTCCAAACCCAGTGCTTTTCTTTGGATACTCATGAAGGGAAATAAATGTTGAGCAATTGACTCGAAAGCAATTTGTGCTGGGAATGATTTTTTTGCAATGCAGCCTTGAAAGGACCTCACAACTTGTCAAGGAACAAATAATGCTTTCATTGACCAGCTGGCAGTAGAGTTTAAAAGCAAAGAAATGGAACAAACGGAGTGTTTTCAGCAATTTGTTGGTACAGTAACCCCATGACTTGTGTTTATCACAGAAAACAAGTTGTTGGCTTTTAAATGAGGCAACACTTCATATGACAGAAGTGTGGCTTTAGTGCAGTTAAGCCACAGGTTAAACAGTCATGGGCTGTCTAAATCTAATGAAAATACCCCACATTCATGCTGGTTTTAAGAGTATGGTCCTTCTTTGACCTGCCTCTTATAGGTAATGGATCACACATTCAGCAAAATAATGTCTGTATGTCAAATATGTGGTTATGGTTGTACCATCATTCTACTGAAGCATACAGCAAAGCTGATTAATTACAAGTTAACATTAAAGAAAATTTAAATCTTCTCTGTAATGCAGCTTATCTGTTTTCTGTGTTAGCCTCAGGACTTAACCACCTGGCAGGTACTTATCTGTTGTGGTCGGAGCTTGTACCCTAACAGTTATTATAATTTCCAAAATATCATTTCATCTTATCTACTCTTGTAGTTTTCTGGTTTGTAATGAGATTTTGTCAGAATATCTACAGAAGAGCTCTTTTTCCTCCCACACTAATTCTTGCCACTTCACGAGCTCAACTTAATCTTCCCCATGAACAATTGCTTCTAAATGCACTGAAGTGCTTTCAGTAGTTTCTTTGCTTATAGCACTGAAATGCAGGTGTTTATATTTCCTATGTCCTCTTTGGAGAAGCATGATAATGTTTGGTTTAGAAAATAAGACATGCTTGACTCAGTTTGTTGGGGTTTTTTTTAACAATCGATTTTTGGCTTGAACTTTTGTTTGATTTTAAGGAAGAGGATTCCATTTTTAAGGGGAATGTGTAGTTGAGAAGATGAACTTCTCAGGAAGAATTTGAACCTAAGCACAATCAGATATCAGCAATTAATATAATGGAACTTTTTTTTTTTCCTGTGAGATATATTACCTGCACAGCAAATATGAAGCAAAGAATCACCATGGCAAGTCTTATCACAGACAGAAATGAAATACAAAAAGATCATGCAGGTTGCTCAGCTGAAGCAGTGCTCTCTCCCTTTGCAAACCAATGAGGGTTGTGTCACATTTGACACATGAGGATATGTCAGATGCACTCTTTTGGCCTTAAAAATAATAAAAAAGGAGGAATCAGGGTCTCCAGAAAGAGCAGAGCCGGGGTATTATGTGTGGGGAAATAGAAATGCTGGGGGTGGGTTTGGGACATTGTGTCTCTTACTGGGTTTATTCAAGCAGCTGAGCAGCTTGAGGCAATATGGAAGGAGTAAAAGCCTGACAAAACATTGCTAAAACAGGTCTAGAGGAACAAAGAAGTTGACAGGTGAATAGAGTAACCAGACTGCCAGAAAATGTTTCAAGCCAAGTGTATTTGTTGGGGTTTTTTTGTTTTCAAAACTGAGTGTCTTGAAGACACAAGACACAGGGCAGGTTATTGTGCAGTTGCTGGGGGTAAGAGAAGGGAAAGCTGAGCTGAGACTTTTTGTGCATAGCTTGTGTGGGGGAAAGGAAACCCTCTGCTTGTGTGTCAGCCTGGAAATTAATCTCCGTTGGCAAAGACTCCTCTCAGGGTAGAATCAGAGAAAATAAAATTTCATATCCCTTTTCCCTTAAAATCACTGAAAAAGCATTGTGAGAAAAGGGGTAATCTTAAAGAATGTTAAGAATTCTTAGAAATGGTCGTTGAACTTTCTGCACACCTGGAAGATGTCCTCTTACCTGGACATTTCTTAGTCCAGAATAATGTCTGCATAGAAAGAAAACCATGTCAAAACAAACAATACATTATATTTTCAATCTGCCCCACCTATTCTCCCTCCAATAACAGCCATCCATGGACAGGCTGAGGACAGAAGCCATATAATAGAAAGCAAAATAATACCCACAGGGGTATATAAAGTTATTTGTTGTAGGATTGGGTGTTATTTGGTTACCAGGGAGTTGAGGTGAGTCTGTGCCTAAAGGATCTCACACATTTCTGTGCCCAACAGGAGGCACCAGAACTGTCTGACAATTTTGAGAGTATTTCGAAATCTTTACAGGATTAAGGAATTTTTCAAATATAAATGAGGCCTTACACTGAAACTTCATGAGTCTATATGAAAAATAAACTGTTTTCCAAGATTTTAGTACCCTTGTCCCTAGATGTTTTGAAGAGCAATATAAAGTGTTTCGAGATGACACCTATCATTTTATTTTGATAAATCCCCTGTGGTAAGTGCTCTGAAGTAGAGAGAAATACAGCAGTAAAGAACTGTTGATGGAAAACACAAACAGCAGCGAGAGAATGGATGGACTGAAGCTGGAAACAAGGCTAGATAAATCTAAGGCAATTTAAAGGAATTAAGAGTGTACAGTAGAATTGACAAACGAGTGATAGGAAAACCAGATTAGAGTTCAATGCTGGGAGAAGAGATGGCATTGTGAATAACTGATAATATGGAGTGTAATAGGCCTGGTGAAGCACGGCAGGAGAAAAGGTTTTGTTTCTGTGATTTGATCTTGGTGTTTATTGAACCGGTGTAATTTGACAAACTGAATCTGAGGAAGGACAATAAAAATAGAGCAGTGTGCAAGGGGCCAGAGGGGAGGAGTACACAAAGCTTGTGTAATGCCTTGGGAAGGATGAGCTGGAAGAGAGACTGGGCAGAGCTGGAGAATAAAGCAGAGATTTATTAAAAGGCCTTTAAGGATATATCTTGGGCAGGACAAGAGCATGGCCAGGGCTACACCCAGGGTGGACCCAAAACGGTCACAGAAATGGCTCCCTGGTCATGAGATCTTACATTTTTATAAGTTTTGGTCTATATGTATATTGGGGTTGAATTGTCCCATTGCAGCTCCAGGCTGTCAGGTCCCATCCTTCTTGTTCCTCCTTTCAGCCACCCTTGGTTGTGCTTTGGGGCTGAAAGTTGTCCTTGGTGTGCAGCAGGAAAAGGATTTGTTTTGTCTCTCTGCTCACTGAATGTGAGCTCAGAACTGCACCCCTGGGCAGCACAGAATGTGAAAATATGAAAGATAAAACTTAAAGCATTCTATGAAAGGCAGAAGCAGCCAGGATTGCTGTAGCTCTCAAAGAAGAAGCTTCCTGACATCTCAGGAGCTCCTAACCTCAGCAGCAGCCTGTGTGCTGCTGGGCGTGGGGTGGAACCTTCCAGAAGAGCTGGTGGAACTTTCCAGAAGGGCTGGTGGANTGCTCCTAACCTCAGGAGCAGCCCATGTGCAGCCCATGTGCTTTCCATAAGGGCTGGTGGAACCTTCCAGAAGGGCTGGTGGAACTTTCCAGAAGAGCTGGTGGAACCTTCCAGAAGAACTGGTTGAACCTGCCCAGCTCAGAACACCTGAAGGGGCACCCAAGGCAGTACAGGGCTTGCAGGGGAGCTCAGCTGAGAGTTCATTATACCCGAGCTTAGAAAAACCCACAAAAACCTCCAGGACTCTGTTTGGAATTGCAGGCTGGCAGATAACGCCCCCAGGGCCCCGGGGCTGCAGGGAAGAGCTCTCCTACAGACAGCAAAGGTAACTATGCCCTCCCCAAGGGCTATGGTTGTTTTCCAAGCCTCTCCAAGGACTCAGGCTGTTCTGAGGTGATTGGAGCTGGGTACTCTGTCTTGGCAAAAAATATGTGATATTCCTTGTACTGCTGTCATGAGAGGGATGCTCTAAAAATTCAGGAGTTTGGCACGAATGGGAGCAGCGATCTGGGCTGCTTGGTTCCGTGATCTATTTCAAACACGCTTGACAGAGAGGCGCACTATGAATGGTTTCAGGGTTTTCCCCTAATAATTTTTTGGTGCTGTCACCTTATTTATATAGCTGAGGTTGGCAGCTCATATGTTTCCATGGAAGTGCTATAGAAAGTGTCAGGAAAAAAGAGGTATAATTCAGTTTAAAAGGGCAATTAATCATGAGACTTGAATCTACTGGAAATGAAGCTTCTTTAGTTCCAGTGCTCAGGAAGTTTGTTCCCTACTAAATTTTAAAATATAAAGTGTTTTATGTTAAAAGTAGAAGAAAACAAGGAAGATCACACTGGACTGAAACTGGTCACCCCCCTGAAAAACCCTTTTCACATGTGAAATGTGCAATGCAGCCAGAACAAAACAACTGCTGTCTGAATGAACCTGAGGTTACCCATGCTGGGCTAACACAGACACAGATATTCCCAACAGGACGTGGTTGTTTTCCTCCTCAGCCATCTCAGCAAGTCACAAACCTGAAAGAGAACTCCTAGGGAGAGCTCATTTTTCAGGCATTCTGCAATTGTCATCCTTTTCGCTTTTATATGTGCTGCAGAAGTGCTCTACAGTGGAGAAGAAAAAAAAAAATAAATCGAAGAGCAGCTTTTGAAGTGCAAGGACAAATCAATCAATTAAAAGCTGTTATGAAGATAAGAGCAAGGCTGCCTGCCTTTCATGGTATCTTTGTTCAGCATCTAAAAGTGAAAGGTTCAGATCTAACTAGTCTCAGGCACAGTTAATTTGAATTTATAGTTTTTTGTGGCTTTGCAGATGATGTGGAATCTGGCTATACATACAGTTTGAAAAGAATCCACTTAGCATAAAAATGTGTTTGGAGAAACTGCCCTTGTATTCCATGACAAAAGTGATTGTGTGCAACCAGCTCTTCATTCCAATTTTGACAAATTGGCTTGATTTGTCCTTCTGAGGACATAAAAAAAAATGACCATTAAAGAATTTGGAAGCAAAGGATGTGTTTCAATATAAATAAACATTGAGGTTATAATTATTAAGTTTCTAAGTTGCTGGAAAATAAAGTAAGCACAAAGAAGTGAACAGCCTACTTTTAGTATCAGGATTTACTGCCTTTACTATGGTTACCTTTCAACACTGAATTGGAGAAGAAGAAACAAAAACCGTACATGCAGAGTTCTGCTTTCTGTACTGGCCCCCTTGCCTATTGCCAAGCATTTTCTGCACAGATTATGAAAGGAAAAGCTCCTAAATAATTTATTTTTTTGCATATTTTAATGCCGTAGGACATGTATTTAGTAAAGTTTAAAAACGGTTTGAAGAACAACAACAAAAAAATAAGCGTTCACGATCATACTTGTGAAAGTCACAAACAGGCACACACCTGTTTCTTTGAAGCTGGAAAACCTGGCAATTAATGTGTAACAAAGTTGTTTTTTCAAGTCTATCTGCACATAACAGATACACAAAACAGCACTGGAATGTGAGCTATACCTTAGAACAAATACCTGGTTATGTTTGTTCCTAATTCCTGCCATTGTGTGCAATTGCAGTGCAATTCATGTAACAGCTCAGAGTCACAGGTGTGGCAGGAGAAGCACTGCAATATTTGTGATAGTGTGGGGAAAACTGCCTTTACATTCTTCTATTTTATTTTTTTTTTTTCCTAAAAGCATGCTTTTAAGTTTAGGGGTTTTTTTCCAGACTTCATTTTATTGAAAAATTGACCGCCCACACATCTGCTAACGCATTTCCTTCTGTGAAATGGTTTAGTTGTTGTCATGTGTGGAGGATACTGATGTCTTCTGGTGCTGTTTCACAAAGGAGAGAACCATGATCTCCAGTGATCTTCTTTTTTCCTTTTTAAAGTGAATTTCAAGTTTTCCCCTTGGTTTTGTCATGGTCCATCCATTTCACTTCACCCTCCCTCAGGTTCAAAAGCTTTTGCCAGCTTATCACTCGCATCAGGGAGCAGCTGGCATGCTTGAGGTGTTCTCCCAAATGGGCACTGCAAGGCTGTGGCTAAAATGTGATGGCTCTGTGCTCTGCTTGTTCTGCTTCCACAAAAAATAACCCAGGTATGCTCAGGTGCCTTCAAATTAGTTTTCCTTGGTAGTGAAATGACAGAATAGCACATTAGCATTTCAGTCAGGCACTTGGTGATTCATTTTCTTCTTGAAACTTCTTAATTTGCGTGTATCATATTGTTCTTTTTCACTGAAATTAAAGCTGTGAAGAGAGCAGAATTTATATTTCAGTTGATGTGTTTATTCATACTGTATTACATGCATGGCTCTTTTTCTTCCATCTTCTTGATATAATAAATGGTTTGTTCACACAGTTCTACTAATTTTTTTTTTTAATGTTTCAAGCTGTCTGAAAAATGATTCTGAATTTTGAGACTGTCCTTTGAGATCTCCAATTCATTCCAGACCTGACAGTCTCAGTTCTGAAAGTCTGAGTGCACTTTTGCATTCCCCAAACTGAGCTGCAGCACCTGTGCATGGCTTGGGAGGAGAAGTTTAAAGAGTTTAGGACAACAGAGGAAAAACCCACTGCACACAGAGGATAAAAGATCTTGACATAATTCCTCTTGAGCTCCCAGCTGCATCCATAAGCTTCAAGAGAAGTGTTTTAACTAAGGATGTTGCCTAAATAGCAAAGTAATCTATAGCTGGTACTTGTTTGTTTTGAGAGAGTTTTATGCCTCTATAACACACACATTTAGCAAGAATTGCACTTACTGCCCCACTCTCCCAATCCCCCTTCTCTTCATGTTCTTTCCCTCCCCATCTTCCAGGCTGGTTTTTTGGGGTTTTTTAGACCCTTCCCACTGGACTGGATTCTGCCAATTTGTCGCTTTTGGTTTTCTTTGTTTTCACTTTGCCTTCATGTTTTCATTTTGCCTTCTGATGTTTACAGAACTTGGAGCTCAGATTCTCACGGATTTTGTGTAAATAAAGAAATGTTTTCATAATTTCTCCTCTAGGAGGAGTTTCTTGAGCAATGGTGGCGTTCACCAACAAGATTGAAGAGGTGATGACACCTTTGACCAATCTCTTGTCCTTTTGTACAGTTGTATATAAGCTGGAATCAAAATAATAAAAAAAGGAAAAGGAGAGAACATTCCTGCTGACCTCGGACCTTGTCCCTGCCTCATCCTTTCGTGTCCTATTGCAACACCAATGAACTTTAGGAGCATTCCCAGGGGGATTTGGGATTTGTACTTTCCCCCTAGCCATCACAGTGCTGTGAGCCAGCCTTCAAAGCTGCTGGAAGCTGAGAGTTCCTCGTGGAACAGGGAAACATCTGGGGAGTTTGGCACCCTCTGAGAGCAGGGCTGAGTGTTTATCTGCCCTCTTTGATCAGTGGGCTCCTTCACACTGATATTGACTGCTTACATCAGCTTGGCTCTGAACCCAGCCTAACTCAATTAAGCCAAATTTTCCTTCCCTGGCTTTGCCTGCCTGCTTTCTTCTCTGAGCTTTCTCTGTAGATCAAACTCTTCTGAGCTAAAAAGCTGAGCTGGCTAAATCCCCCCCAGTAGTTCCATTCAGGATTTTGTTATGACTCACGGGACTTGACAAAATGAGAAAACAAACAGAGAAATGAGCTTTTCCTGAAATGCTAGTCCCCGAGTGACTTGTTTCACCTCTCACAAAGAAGGTGCAGAGATAAAGGAGAATTTAGGCTGACTATATCAAATTCTGAATTAGAGATAAAATATTTTATTCTGCTAACCCCTCTTGTTCAAAGAGGTTGACTGGCCTGCTTAAAGAAGAGGATATCCTCATCTATAGAGTAAGGAGATTGAGTAACCAAATAATTTATTACTAAATAATAAATGATGTGTTTTCTTTTTCAGCCATATTTGAGTGTGTTCTGGTTGGGCTGTACATTTAGAGAGTTGTCCTTGCTATTCTCAGAAAGAGATGCAAAACATTGGCAAAAAGCCTGTTGGAAATCTGGTTTAGTGTTGCTACAGCCTCCTGCCTGTAGGATAGACAGTTCTCCTGGGGCTGGCTGGCATCCTGGCTTGCTCATTATACAGGAAGAGAACCTCCACAACATCAAAATGCAATATTTTTTTTTTGCCAACTTCGTGAAAAATGTGGATCAAACATATGCCTGCTGAGCCTTCTGGGAATTCCTTCAGTGCAGAGCTCCACTGGGCCAATGCAGCTGATGCCTTGGGAAGGCTGAGCTGGAACAGAGACTGGACAGAGCCAGAGAATAAAGCAGAGATTTATTGAAAGGCCTTTAGGATCCACCTTGGGCAGGACAAGAGCCTGGCCAGGGCTACACCCAAGGTGGAACCAAAATGGGCACAAAATGGACACAAAATGGACAAACAGTCACAAGGTCTCACACTTTGATCAGTTTTGGTCCATTTGCACCTTGGGGTTGAATTGTCCCATTGCAGCTCCAGGCTGTCAGGTCCCATCCTTCTTGTTCCTCCCTTCAGCCACCCTTGGTTGTGCTTTGGGGCTGAAAGTTGTCCTTGGTGTGCAGCAGGAAAAGGATTTGTTTTGTGTCCGTGCTGTGTGCAGAGCTGAGTGAGCCTGACTGTGAGCTCAGAGCTGCACCCCTGGGCACCACAGAACATGAAATACATCAAAGATCAAACTGAAGGCATCCCAGGCTGCTGCTGCAGTGATGTTCAGGGTGACCAAGCATCCCCTGTGCTTGGTGTGAACACACCCAGGATATCCCAGAGATTCCTGCTCTCCCCAGCAGCTCCTTGGAGGAATTCTGTTGTTTCTCTGACACTGACTGGGTAAGCAAACACACAGCTCTGGGATTACAGCTAAAAGAGGAGCAATCAAAATCCTGCCCTGTGCTGTATGTGCCTTCCTCTTGAGGAAGCGAAGCTCGTCCTCAGCTCTCACTGGAAATTCTGGTTTTGTTGCAGCAAATGGGCAGTTTTACCTGCATGAGCCTTTAGCAAGGTGGAGGAGGAACTGCAGTCATATTTTGCTCCCTGCTTTTAAAGCAGCTAGCCACATAATCTAAACATTTATTCTACAAGAAGATATAGATATATATATTTTTTTAAATGGCCAAATTTAGCAGTGGCCTGCTGCAGGAATTGGCAGGGTGCAGCAGCTGAGTGCTGGGAGGACAGAATTACACCCTGTGGAGTATCCTGTGTCTCTTGTGAGGGTAGAGAGGCTCTGCCTGGGCAAGGGGAGGTGTCCTGCTGCTGTCTGACTTCAGACACCACAAACCCAAGCACACCTGCTCTCCTGATCCCTTGCTGCTCCTGCCACAGCTGAAGCCCTCCTGTCACAGTGCCCTCTTCCCTTGCATTTCCTCCTTCTCAGCATTAGGTCTGGCTCTGAACCTGAACAAGCTTCACCACCGTCTTTTGTGGAATTGCTGATCAGCAATGTATAAAAATACATATAAAAATTCATAAAAGTTGAAGCTTTCTCCCTTATCTTGCCCCGCTGCCTCTCCACCCCAGATTTAAGATGAGGAATCAGCCAAGAGAACGATGGTAGCCTCAGGCAAAGGGCTGTGGAGATGAGAATGGAAAGGAAGAAAAGAGAAAGCTGAGAGCTTTCAGCACAGTCTGTCAGCCTTGGGCACGGAGTATGAACCCAGCAGCTCTGGAAAGGCTTCACCAGCCACTCATGGTTGCGCTCTTCTCTGCAAACCCTTTGTAAAATCCGCTGCAAATGATGTTTTTGTAGTTAAATAAGTGTGTGGGACAGCTGAATGTGCTTTCTGAAATCTCTTTGTAAATGCTCTGCCTGTGTTTTTTCACTTGCCTGTGCTGGACAGGTTCAGCTGTTAAACTGAGGCCATGTGGGAGCCACTGCAAGCCAACCCTTAGATATATTTTTCTCTTTAAAGAAACTTTATAGGCAGGCCAGCCTCAGGGTGAGCTGTGAAAGTGTGAGAAGTGGCTAAAGTAAGAAGTATTTCAAAGTTTGGCCATAGTAATAAAATAATTATATCTGGTATTGGTTGACTTAAACTGCTGACTAAAACTGTGCTGCATCAAAGTGCTGTGACAGCAGAACATCAGACTCCTGCCTTTAAAATGAGCCCACTTTGGAGCTTCTGCAACACATTCACTGGTGTGTCACTTCTGCTTAGACTTGTGTGAAATTAATTATAAGCAAGCATTTATTGCAGTGTGGCAGAATGGGACAACTTCTTTTATTTTCATTTCTTCATTTATTGTGTCTTCATTTATTACCATGCCAGTGAGGCTGCAAATAAAACCTAATTCTCTGCATTTTCAGTACAGAAAATGCACTGAAAGTCTATGGAGGAGTTCTTGTGGTCTGAATGCATTTAAAAAGTGAGTTAGGGAATCTTATTTGGTTTTTTCCTTGGAGATCATGCTGCATAATTGCTATATGGTCCTTCTGGAATGCTCCTAGGATCTGGTTCCAGCACCACTGTGGTGATCTCCTCTCATTAAAAAGCCAATAAGAGACTGAGGAACTGAGGTATGAATTGCATGGCTAAGCATAAGTAAAGAAATGAATTTTTTTTTTCTGAGCATATGATATTATGTGTAAACTATTAGCCCAGAGTATGAGAAATATATATTTTTTTCTAGTATCTAGGTCAGAAAATTAGATTTTAAAGACTGTGTGTTTACTTTAGTGATATTGTGCAATATTAATTCATTGAACCTTACTTGGGTATTGTTAAAGGGTAAAAAAAGGCAAACAAAGCGTCATAAACTCATTGAAACATTAATATTCAATAGCTTCTTTTCACCTGAATATACTCGAATATAAATACCTAAATTCCTAAAAACAAGCACTCCCCCCAAATTACCCTTGAAATATTTTGCTACCTCTTCTTTCAAATCTGTATATTAGGTAGCCTAGGAAATATGGAAGTAAGCTGTTCTGTTTTTACTTTTTGTTTCTTTGGCCTTACAAGCAGTTTCACTGGAGTAGAGGAGGGAAACCAGGAGGGAAACCTGTATTTTATCCTGTGATAATGTGATCTGGTAGGTTCTCAAATGCAATACATATGCAAATGAGAAGCCCTTGAAATGATTTCAGCCACTTTTAGAGCTCCATCAGGGAGAACAACATAAAGAAGCTTGCCCAGATTCACTGCACTTATTAGGAAATGCCTCAGAAACCTCCCTGGTGAAATGCAAATGTGATTCATAAGTCAATACAGAGATGCAACAGAACCAGCTCTGAAAATCAACTTCCCAGAGACATCCTGGCATGTCAGTGTTAACATCCCTCTTTTAACTTCTTGCATTTATAAACTCACCAGCCTCACATCTGTTCTGTGTTATGAATTTGTAATTGAAGCCATGACCTTTTTAACTCGAAGCAGCAAAACCCACAGAAGAAAGCAAATCTTTGTAGAGCGAGCAACTGGGATGGAGCACAGTGATGAAAATAAAAGTATGACATGGTTTTTCTTCTCCTTCCAGAGGAAATCCCACTGTATTTTAAACATAACTTTAGATTTTTTTTTAGAGTTTTTTTTATTGTGTTGGTTTCCAACTTTCATGAGAGATGACTGTCAAGCATCACATGGGGTTATGGTCAATAACTGGCACTCTGCTGCTGGCTGAAATAAAATGTTAACAAGGCTCTTACATGGCTCAGTCTTTTTTACTCAGCAAAGAGACAGCAGCCTTTCTGTGCCCATCAAGATTTAACAGCCAGTTGCCAAGATCAGCCTGAGCTGGGTATTAGAGCAGCGTTTTTGCTTTTGTTCCCAGGAAAACCCATCTCTGCATGACACACTGACAGCAGCAGGCAAACAGGAATGCAGATGTGGGCTCCTCTCTGAAGTTATATTTGAGATTAGTGCAAGTCATGTGTTTGTAGAATCTCTGAGAGTTTTTACCTAATTATTTACTCTATATGCGTATCTAAGGGAAGAGTGGAAAAGGATATATAATGTACTACCAGATTTTATTTTCCTACTGCAAGTACATTGTGGAAGTAATGAGGTTAAAGGGTTTTTTTCTGTCTTTGCCTGAGTGGAAAAGTTGAGGTGGGATGAAAGGTGGTGGAAGATTTCTCTGTGACCCCTGTGTTCACCCTATATGCCTGCACTTAAGCACTGGATCTTGTGTAGTGGGTTCCAGTATGTTCAATATCTTTCATGTAACTAAGAAAAAGTAATGGTTATCTCATGTTTTCATCTGAAACCTTGCTGAAGGGACATCAAGTTGTGGATATATTGTGGATTGCAGATACTTTAATGTTTTCCAGAATGGCTGCTACACTTTTTCTTTAAACATGTTTCCCTTTCTATTTCTATCTGATTCCTGCTTGCCTTTAAACTGCCAATTTTTGGGGTGCAGGTAATGCATTTCTCTGTGCAGATGTGATCAGTACACAGAGATCAGTCTGTTGGCTTTGGGGCTCTGAGAAACAGGCAGCTTTAGCTGATAATGAGTAAAGTAAATAACACTAGGAGTGGAGAGACGAAGCTCCAACAAAATTGGCTTAAAGATGTGAAAAGGAAAGAAAAGAGAATTAAACAGAGAAACAAACCCCATGGGCTGGGGAGGTGACCTTCTACCATGGGCTGTAGCAGGACACAGGTGTGGAAATAATTGACACAGCTTCCAGGAGAGTCAGACTGATGTAGGGATTAAACAAATCAGAGCTCACGCTAGCCAGAGTCTGGATTGTTGTGTATGAGCTCAGAGCCTTTCTCTGCTGCTGGGAGGGCTGGAGGATGTATGTGGAGAAAAGGACATGGTCAAGCTTCTACTGCTTTAAATAACATTTATTGCCATGAGCTGGCTCAGCTCTGCTAATGCTGAGTTAATTTGATGTTGCTGTGGACAGCCTGGTGCTCTGATCTTTGCTGTAGGTGACAAAAGTAAAATCTTTACACTATTTGGAGGTGTGGATAATTTCTGTGTGCTTTCATTGAGGTAAATGATTTCAATACAAGTTACCATCAAATATGGATATTTACTTCTTAAGTTGTCTTAGAATATAATCTGTTGCTCCTTATTATTCCCATAAAGACAATAGAAGGGACATTTCATTGCTATTACTGTACTTACCCTGTATAAAATACCCATGTACACTGAATTACTCAAATGCAAGCCTCTGTTTCTGGAACCAAATATTTTCTGACGAAATAGAAGTCTTTTCAATACACTTTGATAGGTAAATTGGTATCTTTGTGCAAGGGACTTTGAATATACAAGATTTCCTTTAAAATACCATATTATTCTGAGATTTTTTTGGTTGAATAGTGGGGTTTTTTTTCCCCCTTTCCCAAAAGATTAGCTTAACTTGGACTTTAGGATAGACTTTTTCTTGGCAGGGATGCACTTTTTCTTGATTACTTGTAGCAATTATGTAGTTTTGAGATGTATTCTGGAATTAAAGAGCATTAAACACATAAAATTCTATGATGTGTGTTGTTCAGTAGAGTGTAGCTTCTGGAACAATGTCACCTTGATTGCAAGAAATGCTTTGAAAATAAGCCAAAAAGGGTGGGTTTGTGCATCAGAATGGCACAAGGACTGAAGATTTTCATTCTCCCTCTCACCAATTGGCAGAATCTGAAGTAAAGGAGATTTGTTTGACAATGTAAGGTGGCAAGGGAGGAAAATGGATTGCCAGGTGATGCTGAGTGAACAAAGTTCTGCAGTTCTGAGCACAAGGATGAACTAAGGGAATTTTTAAATAGAGGCTTTGATTTTTTGCAAGGATGTGGGTGTTTCAGGGATGTTAGCTGTCCCCAAAACCTGGTCCAAACAAGATTTTGTAGGGTTGTAGCTCCTTGTGGATCTGATACAAACATCAGAGCTGCAGATTCTGACCCTGAATAGATTCAAATATGTCCTGTCCCAATGATTCTGTGATTCTGACTCAGTGGAATGGGTATGAACATGCCTTTAACAATTTCCTCTGAGCTCTCAGGATATTAGGAAGTCTCTGTTCATGAGACCCTTGCTTGAGATGATTTTTAATGTTTCAAATAATGACAATAATAAAAAGAAACAACTGTCAGTGCTTTCTGATGCTGCCTTAGGGCAATGGTTGTGTATGGGTTTGAAAAAGAACCCATAACAGATGATACACGTTGGTAAGAATCACTCATTGAAATTCACTCCAGCTCACAGGGATCCAGGAGCAGCAACTGCAAAATCAACCAATCTGCCTCTTGAGTTGTAACAAAGCAAAACTTGAAAGAAAAGTATTTGTGTGCTGGAAGTTGGACCCTGTGCAAGCAGGTGGCTTGGTGCAGAGTGAATAACTAATCAACAGATTCAGTCTTTGAGGCTGTTTCCCATTAGAGCTTTTCCTGTGTAAGCATTTATTGGCTGACCTCAAATAAAGCAGAGCATCCCTTTGAAATCACAGCTTGCTTGCAGGGCATTTTATCCCCAGGTGAGTGGTGTAACCACAAATTAATAAATCATGCATATATCATGGAGATTTGCTTGTGTTGCAGTATTGAGAGTCTTTAAAAGTATAAGAATGCTCTTATTAGTGTGGGAGAGGAACTGAGGTGGTGAGTAACTAAGAAAGATGAGAAAGGACAGAGTAATAGGGCTGCTGGACACATGGGCAGAAAAATGATCATAACATTATCATCTATCCTTGTCACCAGCAGGGAGAAAATTACTTGTGCTTGCAAATGTAAAGACTCTGAATACAGGAAAACAAAAATAAGTAACACAACTTTGCATGTGATGTCACCTGGTAGTTTGTAGAGTGTCTTCTGCAACTTTTTCCAGGGAGTTTGGTTACATTTATTTCAGCTTTGGTGTCACTAAGAGCTAAACCTCAGTCTGTGGGTTTTAAAGCACCTCCAAGCAGAAATGTGTTCAGGCAACATTGCTGTCTCCTCCACATCTGCTTTGAGCTCAAAGTAAGAGGTAGGAAATAGGAAATGGAGAGAAGGAAACTACAGAATTGCTTAATGTAAGAAAGGACCTTTAACACAGTAAAAGTAAAAATGTATGAGGGTATTTTCTCTGGAAGAAAACACCCTTAGCTCTCTTGGGAGCTTGCACAACTATGAGCAGAAAAAAAGAAACTATGCTTATGGACAAAAAAAAAAAAAAATCTGGAGTCAAAAGTCTGATATTTCTGAGACAGACGAAAAGATCTGAATGCTCATAAGCTAATGTAATTTACATGTGGATTGTGAATTTGGGCACTAACTTAAACAGCAAAATTATAAACCTTATTCTAAACCACTTCAGAAGTTCAATGCAGACTTAAATAGTTCCATTACACTTCTCTTGGAGGGAAATAGAAGAATCAAACCCCTAATCTAAGATCTGATTTTAGCCACAATCATTGCATAACCAGTGGGTTTAACATTTTTGAATGCAGTTTGATTTTTTTTTCTTACATGACCTTTCATTTTTTAAGCAGTATGACTTTTCCTCTTTGGAAAAAAAAAAAACAACCTGCAGCAATCTAGTTTTAGAAGCTGCTGTGAAGAATAGAGTTGATCTGAAGAGTTTTTTCTTTACATTATAGGTGGCAAAGCTATGGGTTATGGTTCTGATTACACCTCACCCTGTCTGTGGATGGTTTTGTGCTCTCCCTCCTTGGACACTGTCTCTACTGCATCCCCAAATGAGACTCACCTTAACACACACTTCAACCTCTGTAACTATTGAAGAGAAGCTATTAATCATCACTTTGAAATTTTCCTACCTGTGAGCCTTCTGCCTCACTGAGCAGCCTGTAATTATGTCAGTAAAACCAGCGGCGCTATAAATCTTTTTGCTTTGAAACGATTTACTTCGAATTTTAGTGTTTTAGCGGAGAGGAAAAAAAGAGTTATTTGTAACTTTGTTATGCAGAGCCAGCCTGTCACTGTGCTGAGCATTGTGTAATGTGAGCAAAATGGAGACAGTGCCTACACAACTTATGCTAGCTGCTAAACTTTATTAAAAAAAAACCCCAAATATCAGTTTACAAAAGCAAATATCTGCGGAATAAGGAGCAAAAGGGGTAATTTGCACTTGGCAAAGCTGGTAAATAACAGCAAAAGCATTTCAATGTCAATGCTGGGGTGCAACAGCACCAACAGGTCTGTGGTAAAACAGAGCAGGGAATGAACCCAGCTGTGGTTCTGGGCTGGAATCACAGATTCCTGCAGCTGCTGCACCAGCCCTCAGTGAGGTTCGAGTTTAGGAACCTCTGGTTTTGTCACCCACGAACTCTTATGTTGTTTGACTAGCAAAGTATAAGAGAAATAATTCTCCTATTCTTTAATTGTTTTCTTAATTCTATTCTTTAAAAGTTATTAGCAGTTATCACATCTGTATGAAATAATTCTAATCTTACTACAGGAATCTCAACTTTTCCCTTTATTCTTTCTTTTTTTATTAATTTTTTACGACACTCTTACCATCATCTTTTCCTCATGGCTCTTTTCGTGTATCCTTACATTCTGTCAACTTTGGTATACCATACCCCTTGGATTGTTGATCATTATAATGTAACACGTAGGAAAATGTAAAAATTGCAGAAAAAAGGGAAGCACTTTGAAGTTTTCTTTTTTTTCTCACCTTTTAATGTGTTCCCACTGCACATAAGATAAAAGCAGCCAAAAATATTTCTGTGCCCAGTTGCTTTGTAGAGTTGGCTTGATCCTCAAGAGAAAAAAAAA
>VWYP01000164.1:0-17342 GCA_013400435.1 Pycnonotus jocosus
TCTCCTCTCTCTTCTACTTCCTTCTATTTCTCCACATCATATTCATTGTTAAATAAAATCTGTACTTCTGACTTCAGCATATGGTCTCATTTGCATCCCAATTCCATCAGAGGCATCTCTCACTAATTGGATCTTAACATCCATTTTATAAATTTTATATTTAACAAGTCAAATTTTTCAAATGTTCACTGCTTCCCTTTCTTAGGAATAATGCCATAAATACAAGGTCAAAACTTTCATCTCCAGAGACAGTGTGAGCACTGTAGCTGTATCTGTCTCAAAACAGTATGCTAGTTCTAACCAACTGCAATACTTAAAAAACTTACATTACATGGGCTTTCTCTTTGTCCAGGAGTACCAGACTGTGCTTGTATGCAGGTGAACTCAAGCTCAAAGACAACTAATTATGCAGAAAAGCTTCTGTCACCCTAGTTTTTGACAAGAAAAAAATTGAGTGTAGAAGGTTCCTAAGTTTCTGTTGGACATCTTTCAAAAATGATCAGAATCACAGTTGAGGAAGCATTAGTCAAACTGGATCTGTTTAACAAAACAGGAAAAGTGCACAGATGGTAAATCATACCCTAAAAGATTTGTTACCTGCTTTACTCTGGCAGATTTCAAAATAACAGAAGGAGCTAAAAGCAAAAATCTAGGACATTGTTACATTTTGTGAATTGAAATCAACAAGAAAAAGAAAAGAACACGCAAAAAATGAAGTGAGAGTTAGGTGTATGGAGTAAAGGAAAGCAAAGTGTACTATTGTTTTAGGGACAACTGTCTTTTTATAAGAGTTCATTTGCTTTCCTAACATATCCAAATTGGACCCGTGGTATAGTCTGAGGTCTCAGTCATCAGTTAACATCCTTGAGACCCTTTCTTTTTCTCTTTCTCAATACATAATAAGCACAACCAAAGATAGCATCTTACTTAGAAGCATGAAAAGTCTAGCTTTCGTATTGGGATGCTGCTGAGTGGCTTTCGTATAGTATGATTCTGTCAAGGGGCCTCCCAAAATATGAGATTTTCTCATAAAAAAAGAGCAGACAGTGGAAGAGCAGAAAAACCACTGTGGAAGCAAAATGTGTTCCTGTCAGCTTCAGGAACACTCTGCAGAGAAAACATCTAAGCCATCGTTATATCCTACCACTTTATTCTGCAAGATTTGCTTTCTCTGTACAGGATAGCTGCATTCAGGTTTGGCTGATGTGAGAAGAGGGAGGAAGACAAAAAAAAAAAAATCCTATTTTCTCACTTGTAAAGCAGATTACAGGTCTCTAAACAATAAGAGCGTATGTAAACCCATATCATGCTTACTAGAGTTACCGTTTAGACTACCAGAAAAGCCACAATTCTTTAAAATACTGCATTATTATGTCCAACAAACATTATAGCTAGAAACAAAACAAAAATGTCACATCACAACTTGTCTTGTAATTTATAAATTTTTTCATTTTGTTTGCAATTTGAGTTAAATGAGAACTTAATCAATGCCAGACAGAGGTAAATGTTTTCTATACATAATATTCTTGCTCTCAGATGAGTTATTTCTAATATTCGCTTCTATCAATTAATTGATTATAATCAGAGAAAATGTACTAGGAATTTCATTAATTCTGTTTCCACACACATTGACTTTTGGGCAGATCATTAGATTTAATTAAACTCTTTCCATCTAATATTGCAATGTAGAACAAGTTCTAGAGTTCAGAGTATATTAAAAGAAAATACCAGGTTCGGCAGTGTACATCTTTCACAAGCCTCTGGTTGATAATCATACAAGATTGTTTTCATAGCAACATCTTAGATTTTTAATTAACGTTGTAAATCTGATTACTTGCTGACCTCCAAACCAGTCACCCATTTGCTAATTTATAATACAATTTAAAAATGGACTCATATGCATGAAAATTGCAGGCATTTCTGGTGAGACTTTACACAGTAAAAGGAACATCTGATAAGAATGTTTGTTTTCATATTTAAAAATTAGTAGTAAGATTCTGAAATATCAGGTAATTTCTTGTTCTGAAATCATAGGTATTTATCTTTATCTTAAATAATCTTACACTGTAACTTTTTTCCCTCACTCTTGAGTCTCACATATAAAGAGAAAACCCCTTTTTCAGGTGTGGTTTGTCACTGTTTAAAGTGAAGCGGTCAATAAGGAGTGACTGCATAGGAAGTGTGACTACTAATTGATTGACTTGTCTATAGACAGATAAGATTTGTGTTTTCAAGCAACATGGTCTGAATAAATAGTAACAGAGTAATAGAGTGAGGAGTTTCCGAAGATATGTTTTACACTTGCTCCAGAGAAACAATTGGAATTAGTACTACTTGCTCTTTTGAACACTAGCGGATGCGTAGATGGAAAAATGCAAATCTGTGAGGAAAACAAGATTTGCAAACCATAGTGTTTAATAAGTGGAACTGCACAGTAGTGTTACTATGGTATTCAAGTGAAAAGAATTTCTAAGGTTTTATTAGTGACCCAGACTTCTGCCAGTAGTAATTGTGCTATTGGCTTGATTTAACAAGTAACATCCATGTGAAGTTTACTTTTTGTACCCATGTTGTTATCATTCTAATTCTTTCATGGAAGAGGTAATCTGGAATTTCTCATGTTGTCATAAATTCTCCTTTTTCAATTCTGATTTGCAGCTATTCAAGACTTTTTAGACTTTTTTTTTTTTTAATGACAGTGGTGTTAGTTGGATTTTTGTTTTATTTTCTTTAAAGATCTTTTTCCAATAGCAATATATCTTTAAGGCACAATCTTGGAATCACTGAATTTGGAAGGTACTTCTGGAGACTACAAAATTTTGGTTTAGTTAATCAAACTTCTGCCAGTGTCTCAGGGTGCTCTTCAGCCCATCCATCCAGGTCATTACTTAAAAAGTATTGATTGCAATACGTGCTCCTGAGACATGCTCCTACCAACTGGTCTTTTCTGGTCCTGATCACAGTTCCTCAAGCCTGGCAACTAGATGTTTTTGATCTATCTCACTGTTCTTTATCTAAACTATACTTTGTTTATGGGGATCTTGTGGGACACAGTCAAATGTCTTCCTGAAGTGAAGATAACAGCATCTCCAGCTCTCTTGCCATCCTCTAAGTTAATCATGTCATTGTAAAGTCTATTGGTTTAGTCAAGTATGAATTTCCCTTTGGAAATCTATGCTGATTATTCCCAATCACCATCTAGTCCTTAATTATATTTGGAAAGGTTTTTTCTAGAATAAGATGTTCCATCAGCTCCTCACAACTAAAGTGAAGCTTGTTGGCCTGTGGTTCTTTGGATTCTCCTTGCTGCCCTATACAAAGACAGCAGTGACATTTGTTCTCTTCCAGTCCTTAGAGACCTCCTCCAACCAACATTACATTTCAATTATAATCAAGAGGTACTTCACAATAACATGGGACAACTCCCTCAGCACTTGTGGGTGAATCCCAACAAAGCCCACAGATTTTTGTAGCTCCAGTTTGTTTAAATGCCCTCCAATCTGATCCTCTTCCACTAATGGTAAGTCTTCTTTACTTCAGATTTTCCATCTGCTCTCGTAGTAACCTTGGTACTTCTAAGGACCGGTGTGACCACTGTGGTGAAGACAGCATTGTGCCCCTTGGGGTTTTATCTGTTCTTTGTCACCAACACTTAAAAGAAGCTGAAAAAGCAGAGCTGACCTCATTATTTCTCTTAGGGCAGAAAAAGAAAATGAGGCTTTTCATTGCTCTTGGCCTCATCTTGCTTCAGTATTCTGAATATTTTGTCCAAACACACAACATAACTTTTCCTTGTCCTTGGATTTACTCTGCCAACAAGTACATCAATTCTTCACCATAAGGACAACCCATTGAAATTGCTTTGTATCAGGTGTGTTCCCAATAATTGCATGAACAAGATTATTATGCGCATAGAAGACAAACAGGGTTATTCATGACCCAGCTGCCTATTAATCACCTTCAAGATTGCAAGGATTTAGAGAAATACCAGGATAGAACATAGCTCTACTAAGATATTTCCAGCATGATTGTTTTGGTAAAGATTTTATAAGCTTCAGATATGCAACAGAAATGCTCTAGTGACCCTGTCTACCTTTATTTTTATTTGAATATGGAGAAAGAAACTGTTAAATTAATTCTGCTAGTATCATTTAAATGGCAATATTTCTGTAATCAAGACCCTATGGGTTATTTAGATATGTGACTAGCAAATTCCTAAGTGAAAACAAGCTACTGTATCTCCATTTTAAGTAAAGTTATTCTGATTTATAGAGACTGAACATCTGGCTTCTATAAATTGCAAGTTGTTTAATTGGAAGGCACTGCATATTTTATGATGAAGAGGACAATTCCCTTTACTGCACCACTTCTATTACATAAAGAATATTGTTTGGTAAAAGGCTGCAGACTACAGATAACTAGGAAATAAATCCTAGAGAACAGGACAGTTCTGTGTGAATTAATACTAATCCCATTATTTCTAAAAAAATTGAACGTAACGGATACCATAATCAGAAAGCAATGAGCTAAATTTGTAGCATTATATTATACTGTTCCCTACTTCTTAATGTGCCCATTGGCACAGACAGAACATTTGGCCAGCATATCAGTAGTAAGAAGAAAGTGAACCTCTTGAAACATCATTTTGTGCTTTTTATGGATCATATATAGATTATCATTATTTTTGTATTATCTACACAGAAAATATCCCAGAAAAAATAAAATTATTACCACAAATACAATACTGAAACATAAATAAGAATAAGCATTTTGTGAACCCTGTGATGCATTATTTTTTGCAATATAGGGCTATGTTTTACTGATTATTTTGTAGATCCTTAATGAACAATAATGTTCATGCTTTTTTCTGAAATAGCACTCTCATTTTAAGACTCCTGCCTGCACCGGAGTATTTGCATTCTAGTCTAATGATGGAAAATTTGCAGGCATCTTTCAGGAGCTATATATTTTATTTTCAAATATTTTATATTGAAGTAGAGTAATGGAGATTTTTTATTGGTATGTGTATTTTTTTTTACTCTCTGTACCATGAGTCATGAAATAATAAAATCATTTTTCATATTCAAGAGTAACACAATATGGGTATTATTCCTATGAATCTAATTCTCATTCAAACCCTGGAATGAGTTTCTTTGCACCCAAAAATGTACATTATACTTCAGAAATATGGTGTATGAAGATAAGATTCTCAGGCCCAAACAGAAAAGCCACAATAGTACTGTCTGATAAGCTTTCCAATAAGAATGCAATGTGATTTATTTATGGTAATTAGTTAATTTAGTCAGAACAGTGTGTTGTCTGTTTCAGCAGAAATGAGACCACTGGCTACCCTTCACTTGTGCACAGGTGTTGGGTTCCAGCCCATGACGTGATGATGGCACATGTGAGGGCAGATGCCACCCTTCAGCTAACACCATGGATCTGCCACCATCTCCTGAAGGTGGCCAGCAGGGAAACCTCATGCTGATGTCAAGGGGATGTTCACATTTAAAGCAAAACAAAGTGAGATGTCACATCATCCTTCACACTTGGTTACTCTGCGTGTGCCTTTAATACTGAATATTACAGGATACACTAAATATGATTACAAACACTACACATTAAGAACAGTACAATTGAGAGAGAGTGATCAGACCTTATGTGCAGAGCAGTTTGGGTGTCTGCTTCTTTTTCAGCACTTTGTACTGCTTCTTGACATAGTTCAGGATCATCCTTTTCCCAGGTTTGATTTTTTTTCTCAACTCTCCTGTCCTTAACTTTTGACAGAATGGATTTGGGAGGTACAGAGCCAAAAGGCTACAACCAGAGCAAGCAGTAATACATACAACCTTCTTTTTTTCTTGAGTAGGAATGAACATGTAGACAGAAATTTCTGTCCTGAAAAACACCCACAGGCTGTACCCACAGAAACCTGAACTTCAGAGGAGCAGGATGATTGCTCCCACCAACTCAGTCCCTGGATTGTGGCCCCAGGAACTCCTTCTCAAGCTCAACCTTCTTCATTCTGTTGAAGGGCTACATAGAATCATAGAATCGTTAAGGCTGGAAAACATTTCCAAGGTCATCAAGTCCAACTTTTGACCAATAACCATCATGACAACTAGTCCACAGCATTTAGTGCCATGTCCAGTCACTTCTTGAACTTTCAGGGATGGTGACTCCACCCCTTCCCTGAGCGGCCCATTTCAATGCTTGAGCACTCTTTTTGTGAAGAAATTCTTCTAGGTATCCAATCTTAAATTCCCCCTGGTGCAGCTTGAGGCCATTTCCCTTTGTTCTGTCACCAGATGCCTGGGAGAACATCCTTTCAGGTGGTTGCAGAGATTGATAAGGTCACCCTTGAACTTCTCCCCAGCTCCCTCAGTTGCTTTCACTCACCCAATAGGCAGGTCATCTGCTTATGAAAGGAGATCAACTTTGTCAAGCAGGACCTGCCTTTCCTAAACCCATGCTGACTGGGCCTGTTTCCTTGGTTTATCCTGTATGTGCCCATGATGGCATGCAAGATGTCCTTTTCCATAACTTTCCCTGGCACTGAAATCAGACTGACAGACCTGTAGTTTCCCATCTGTGTCTTCTTTCGAGGGACTACTCTTTTCTCTTTGTACATCTTTTAAAATTTGATAATCAGGAAAAAACACCAATGTCTCCACTAGTGGTGGAGTCCTACCCTACCTATTTGGCTTTTTACAAGTCAAAGGCTCCTAGTAGTTCTCAGGTATGTTTGCTCAGATGTATTAAAGCACTTGTGATGTTAATAGCAGTGACATTATATAGCCTGATATTGCTGTATTAATATAGTAATCTCATCAGTTTAAACAGTACAGCTGTGATTTGAAGTACACGTCAATCTGAGACATCTTCAATGGCAAGTTGTTAACAATCTCATAGAATCATAGAATGGTTTGGGCTGAAAAGGATCTTAAAGATCATCTGATTCTAACCTTCTGACAAGGGAAGAGACATCTTCAATTAGACCAGGTAGCTCAGAGCCCCAGCCATTCAACCTGGCCTTCTACACTTCCAGGAATAGGGCCTACAACAGCTTCTCTGGGCATCCATTTTCAGTGTCTCACAATCCTCACAGCAAAGAAAGTCTTCCCAACATTCTTCCCTACTTTCTTTTAGTTTGAAGCCATTCACCCTTGTCTTGACACTGCATGCTATTGCAAGGAAGTGTCTCTCCATTTGGCTTGTAGGTTATCACTTGAATATTGGATGGCCAGAATTAGGTTACCCCTAAAACATCTCTTTTATGGGCTGAACAAATTCAATTATCTCAGCTTTTGCTCAAGGAGAGGTTCTCCCTCCCCCTAACCATCTTGAGCTCCCTCCTCTGGACTCAATGCAACAGGTTCTGCCTGTGCTGGGACCCCAGGGCTGGATGCAGGGTTCCAGGTGGGATCTCACAGAGGGTCAGAATCCCCTCCCTCCCCTCCTGCCCATGCTGTTTTGGATGCAGCCGAGGACAGGTTTTATTTCTGCGCTGGGAGTGCAAATGACCGGGTCATGTCCAGCCTCTCATTCACCAGCACCCCTAAGTTCCTCATGGCAGGGCTGCTCTCTGAGTTTATCCCCCAGACTGTGCTGATACTGGGGATTGTCCCAACCTTGCACTTGATCTTGTTAAACCTCATGCTATTTCCAAGGCACAATATTCAAGCTTTGCTGATTGGAGACATACCTTCTTTGACCTTCCTTTTCTGGTTAACTTCAGTAGAAGCCATGTAATTCTTAGTGTCCCTCTCCAGGTTCAGTTCCGGCGTCACCTTGGCCACCTTCACCCGTCGCTACATAAACAGACTTCATCTCTGTATTTCTTCCCCATTCACGTGTCCTTGCCACCACTCTCTGTGCACTGGCTTCTTTCTCTAGTTCTGTCAGCAGGTCTCAGCCATGCCCTTCTCCTGACTGTCGCCTTGCCTAATTTTTTGCTCTGAAAGATTGATAGTTTTTGCTCAAAGGAAGGATTTCTTTTAGCTCTATTAGCCCTGTTCCTTTCCTTTTGCCCCTGAAAAGCTGAAAGACTGCTTTCCTAAAGTTCAGGGGCCTCTCTTGACTCCTTCCTTGACCCATATCCCTCAGGACTGTGAACTCCACAAAAGCATGATCACCGCCTCCTATTTTGATGTCTGTCCTGGTTTAGGGCAAATTTGGGAGAAATCCCTCAATATGGTCCCTCTAGGGAACCAACCCAAAGGGCTCCTCCCCCCAGCCAGTCCGGGAAAAGAACCTCCTCAGAGAAAAGTGGAAAAAATTATTCAACAAAGTGCCCACAAGCCCAAAGAATGAATAATATGAAACAATAAAACCTCTTGTTCTGGAGTGAAATGGCAAATTGAGAAAGTCCCTGCCGTGGGTGTAGCTCGACTCAGTCATTCCTTTATTCATCCCGCCAGAGGTCCAGGCCCTGGTGGGCTGCAGGGGTGAGCTCCCCTGTGTTCCTCTGGGTCTTTCAGTCCAGAGCAGATTTAAACAGTCCCCAGAAAAAGGGAAAAAAAATAACAGTCCAGAGAACTCCTCTGCCTCAGCTAGCTGAACTAACTAAAAGCAAAAAAATCCTCTGACTGTCCACTGTCCATGGCTCTGATGATCACTGACCAGAGAAGAATGCAGAGGAGTGAATGTTGTTTTCTCCAAACAAATTGTGCACTTCTGCTGTCCCTGCTTCACTCTCAGAACCAGCCTTAAAGGCACAGAACCCAACACACAGCCCACAGAGAACAGACGGCTGGGGATACAAGCATGACAAAGTCACCCCAGGACAACATTCCCCCGTTAGCCTCCTTGTGCTGGTGACCAACAGATTCAGTGACACCTCCCCTATTGAAGGGCTGTTTTGTGGATCAGGAATTTATCCTCCATGCATTCCAGGAATCTCAAGGATAGTCTACAGGTACTTTTCCAGCCTGTCAAGGGGTGGTTGAAGTCCCCCAGCAGCACAAGAGCCTGTGAGCATGATGCCTCCTGTAGCTGGAGCAGGAAGGCTTGGTCAGTGGTGTCTCCTTGACTGGGAGCCTGTCACAGACACCGACCAAAAGGGTCCCTTTGTCAACTCGGTCTGGGATCATCACGCACCAGCTTTTGCCTTGATCATGGCTGCTCTTCAGAGACCCTTCATGCTCAATCCAACTCTTGATGTAGAGGGCGATCCCTCTGTGTCCCTTCCATCCCATGTCCCTTCTGAACAGCTGTGGCCACTGTTAGTCACACTTCAATCATGGGATCCATCCCACCGAGTTTCAGGAATGACAACAAGGTCATGACTGTCCAGCAGCACAGTGGCTTCCAAATCCTCCTGTTTGCTGCCTGAGTTGCAAGACACAAACCATTTCCTTTTTTCAAAACCAATTTCCTTTTTCACTAAACTGGGGACCTCTGATCCCCAGTTCATGAGTTTTTGTCATTTAAACTTCAGAATATTCTTCTCTTCTTCTTCTCCACATTTAAAATGCCTCAATCTGGTGTGTGTCAATGTTGATTTGAATCATACACAAGACATTCACTAATATCACATAACACTTTTCTTTCTAATCTCTAGTGTGGCAGATCCCTTGTGAAGAAGAGCTGTTTGACACCCAGAGAACAACTGAAAACACATGTAAAAAGACGCAAAGAGACCATCCTTTCCTCCATACTAATCTACACTGAGCAAAGTGGCTGATGTCTTACTCTATTGACAACAGCAGAAGACTATTTAAGGAGTCTAAAAAGAACAAGCCAAGAGCTAGACAAAAAATACTATGGAATATTGCAACATAACAAACATTTTTAACATATTTCTTAAGAATGTGTGCTGGAAGTTTTGAAAACACCGACCTTTTCCTATCCTAAAAGACTCCATATTTGACAACTATATTATCCTTTTTTCTTCTGTGTATAAATTCAGGCCATAATTTTCCTAACCCATTTAATCCATTCTTAGAACTCAAAATATTATTTAAATAGATACAACAGATAGAAAAATTTGAGGATTTTTGCCTAACATATAACAACCCAAATTTATAGTCTAATGTTGAATATAGCATTTAAAAATTTTTCCTGATTTTTCAGAGGAATATTTCTGTCCAAAGGGAGGAAGTAGACTCAAAATTAATCAAAGAAAACAATAGGTTTAATGTTATCACTCTGTTTCTCTCAAGAGCAGGAACAAATGAACAATTTCATTAATGATAACTGCAATTACCAATCATTAGCTATTTTGAAATTTCATGAGTTTGGCCCAAAGGTCAGTTCATAATGTCAGTTAATTTTTTTTTTAATTAAAGAAATATTCCTTATGTTGTTCTCAGAGCCTATTTGCTTTTTCTTACACTCTCAGATGGACAAAAGGAAAAAACCTATTTACTTTTACTAAGATGTCTTGATACTTTTCAAAACTATCATTAACAACTACTTTTCTGTTGAAAATTTCTTTAAAACATCCTTAGAAGAAAAATCTCAGTGTTTAAACAACTAATTTTGTTTAAGATACAGAAGACATCAGATAATTCATTGCCATAACATGTATTAAAAATGGAAAACCAAACTGAGTTTTACCAATCATATTTATCATATTTTACCATATTCATTATAAAACCCTTCACTTTCCCTTAGATATCTCCTTCTTTCCATAATTTTCTGTCTGTTTTCAGAATGTTACAAGAATCAATATTTTGCAAAAATTTATCACAGAAAGCTTAGGTCTTGTGGTTTATCATCAGTATCATACTGTAGAAGTGCTGTTTTTAATAAAATATGACACAATTTGAGGTTTCTTTTAAAAGTATATTTACATTTCAAGCATTCCTATTTCCTTAAATCAATTCCATCCATATAACTTTTTTTGTGGGTAAATTCCTGCGTGTTTTATATAGGATGTCTGAAATTTATCATTTCCTCCATGTGCACATAATCAGAAGTTTACAGCAGAGATAACTTTACAAGGTCCTGTGTGTGTTATGTCTGACCATCAAAAAATTTTCGACATTAATTAAAGATACTCAGTTAGTTGCCTCCTGAGAGACACAGAGGACAGCGAACCATTATACTACGTGCAAACAATTATGAAAATCCTTTTAACACACCCCCAAACTGAATGTTACCATTACGTATGTCTATAACTGTGCATATACACACACGTGTTTATGTGTAACTTTGTGTATCTGAGTACTACTTGTTGAGAAGTATTTTCAATGTATTAAATGTTAAATACAAGTTCAATCCAATCCTGATGTCAGTCACCAGTAGTAAGTTCTTCAGTGTGCGTGAATTGCTGGCTTCCACAACCCAGTGGAACTGTATGTTCCCACTCAGCCTCGTATGTTTAACTGCCCACAAGTCTTCACAGGACTTTATTGACTAGGACTAGTGTCAAATCTCAGCATAGATTTTATTTCCCAAAACAGGAAGTCAGATTGTTACAAAGGTTTCTGAAGATAAATTCCCTGCGTGGAGATTTCTGAACAAATCTACTCTAACCCAAACATATGCATAGGCTTCAAAATGTGCAGTATAATCCATTAATCCATTGTACTTTGTTGCTGTTGTATTGTTTGTTGGGTTTCTTCAGTGTAAAATAACAAAATAGGAAGGCATCTGATTTTTCCAGGTGGCTGGTTTTTATCATCTGAGTTGCCATTTTCAGCATCAGTAAGTAGGTGGAATGACTTACCAAACTTGGAAACGTGATATGAAGCTGCAGCTGACCAGATGGGAGCACTGTTGAAACAGATGCCACAGTCCCAGTTGCTGTCCTCAGTAATATCTTTGATGGTAAAACACCTCATTGCTTACACAGGCACTTAAAGCCCCACTTTTTCCATCTGGGGGCCCACATTTAAGACAATGCAGAAGTTTGCAGAAATATTCACAAATATTCTTGATTATACATTCATGACAGGAAGACCTGCAGAGACTTATTTTCTGGACAGCCCTAGTTGGATAGATTTGCTGCCACAGAGCTGGCACCACATAACTTTCAATTTGCTTTTATGATTTGTGACTTGCTCAGAAGTTAGGGGTGGTACTAGTTCAATTTACCTGTCCTCTCATGTGCTATCCTTTTCTTATCTTTATAGTAATATACAAAACGTAGCTCACTGTAAATAGTACAAATATTCATCAGTAATTTCAGATCAGACTATAGCATAATTGCCATATGCATGAAATTAATGGGGAATTATTTATTCACACTGGAGATACTTGCATTAAGGCTATATAATATTTATCACTGTAGATTGCTTTTCAAATTATTTGGAAACTGCAAACAACTATGACCCATTTCTATTCGCTGATTAAATTTCCTAATTCATAGAAACAGAGTTTACTTTTTATTGTGACTTCCTTTTCTCAGAGTGACATATGATTTGGGTCACTGTCATTAACTCATACTTCAAGTGCTTCAGATTGTCCCAAATTTACCAGATAGTAATGAAATATAGCTATAAATTGAAAGATATGTATATACTATTATATTATTGTTATACAACTATATGATTTAAAACATGATATGCTTACATATATTTAAATATAATCTGGTTCTGTATTTATTTTGATTTTCCATGTGTCATGTATATATTTTTTGTAAGTTTACAAGCACCCAAAAACTACTTTCTTATACAGGAATGCCTTTGTGAACAAAACTGCTGAGTAATAAGTCTCTGGTGTAAAATAACTCTTAAAATATTTAAAGAAAAGCTGTTTTCAATTATTCATCATTTACAAGTGAGCAAAAATTCTCTGTGAAAAAAATGCAGAGAACAAGTAGCAAAGACAGAAAAGATGACATAAAAACCAAATAGTTATGAATTTCTGGTCAACAGCATTGAATAATGCAGAAATAGAAAACCCAGTCCTGCCACATGAACTCACTACAATAAAGTCTTAGTCTACCTTGAAGCAATAACAGACTGCAATACAAAAATGTTTCACTTCCACAGTACAATTTTATGTTTTCTTCTGATGTAAAATCACTTGGCAGAAGGTTGTAGAATGAGATGGAGAAGCTCTAGAGACTAGAGAACAAATGAAAAAGATTTGATGACTCAGTGAGAGCTGTAGCTTTCATGTTACTTTCTGTGACAGTGTGAAGGTTCTTGGCAAGGGCAGGAAGTAGGTTTTAAATCATGGCATATTTTAGTGTAAAACCAGATGATTCTCTGTCAAAAGATGAATATGTCCTTCTTTTTTCTTTTTTTTTTTTTTTTTTCCCATACTGCAGTTAGAAAGGAAAGAAATGGACCTGCTAGATGATAATGAGGTCAGACACTCCTCACCTCATGTGTTTGCTGACTTGCAAATAAGACACGAACTTGCACTCCTTAGCTACCATCTTTAGTGATATGGACAGGTCTAATATTTCAAAATTTTCAATTTAATCTCTGCACGCATGGAAACAGAATTAATTTATGGGCAATATACTGGTCTGGAAATCATCTCACATGAAATCATCTTATTAATTGTCATTCTCTGGAAATCATCTCATTCACTGGCTTCCTATCGGAATGATACACTTTTAATTGAAATAAAATAAAAATTCAACATTTTTTCCATTGTTGTAGTAAACACATGTGGCAACATTTTTTTTTTTATGAACCATCTGGAACTCAGAGGTCATTAGTAGTAGAATCACATTCAGGCTTTTAGCAAATGAATACATGGATCCATTGGTCTGTAGATCCAATTTACACCGGCAAATGGAGCATTTTAGCAGATAGATGTTATGAACAAGACCTATTCTTATGAGGTTAAGGGATGATCTGTTTAAGGAGCATAATATCTGTTGTATCCAGGACAAGCCAAGTCCCAGACCCCAGCTAAGGAGTGGTAGTTTTACAGGAGTTTGCAGTCATCCTAGAAATTGAATCACTTTATGTGCTGCATGCAATCACCTGATTGCTGCACACAGAAATGCAGTGCCATCTTGAACAGTTTGACAAAAGGAGGGTTTCCATGTAGGCGCTGCTTATTTCACAGAAATTATTTATGCTGAAACTCTAATTTAGTCTGCATTCAGTGCAAAGTTTTATATTGAAAATCGAAGTGTCCTATGATTGCTTATTAGATTTTAATCATTTACACATATACTCAGACTGCAGCTTGTGCAAATACATTATTCAGGAGACAGTAATTTATTTCTATTTCATTTCAAAGATTTGATTGTTTTCTCTTTCTCTTTAGTTCACATTAGTTTGTTTTAATATTCATTAACACAGTCCTAAAACTTAGGAGCTGAATGATCGATTAGTCAAGTGCTGTAACAAAAAATTAAAATGTGTGTGGACTACAATGAAGGCTCTGCTACTAATTGGTTTGTTACCATCTAAATTGAGTGAGATGCTAGCTAGACATATGTTCAGTTTATTGTAAGAAGAGAGAAAGGGCAAAAAAGAGGAGAAAACTGTGAACTTCTTGTCCTTATAGACTAAGTTGTCAGAATTTTTACACTCCCTGGAAGTCATTGAGGTTCTGATACTCATAGAAAAATTACTTCCCAAGAACAGACCATTCATAGTTGTTCATGACCCTTATTTTTGGTTGTTATTTTGTGGGACATACCTTCAGACCAGTTATAGACCAATTTCAATATGACAAATAAAGCAGAAATGTTAAAGCCATGTTTTGACATGGAGGTAGTATTTATCACCCACATTTTGTGAGATTTCAGCCTCATTACACAAGGATCTCTCAAGGAACATATTTAATAAATAAATTCCTGCTACCAATTTTTTATTTTCCTTTTCCTTCTGTTTATGTGTTCTTCCTTCAGCCTCAATTACAGCATGCTTTGCTCAAAGCATGCAGGGTTCAACAGCACTCTGAAAGAGCACTATTTGAAGTATAACTTATTCTACAATGCAATGTTACTTCTAACGTGTTGGTAGTGAAGAATTCTTCCAAAGAGTGCCTGAAGTCTTATCATGAGGGAGAGTAGGGGTAGAATTGGGAATGAGAGCATTTGTACATATCAACAATTTGGGCCCATTTAGAGAATGCTAGCTGCCATTACTACATACCCCTCTCCCCTTTCTTCCCTCTTCTTTCTCCTGCAAACTCTTTGTCATGTGAACCAGATAGGTTATAGAAGAATCTACACTAACACTTAAAATTGCTTAAGCAACTTAAGGTAAGCATTCTTAATGATTTATCCCTGCCAGCTATAATTAGTTCCAAAGCTGTGAGCTTGCTTGCTGAGTACTTAATCTCAGAGTTCCTTCTAGTTTGTAAGTAATATTTAGAATCTGAAGAAAGGATAGTGTGAGAAAAGAATCCAGCTCTTTGGATTCGTATGTGAGTGAAAACCTGAAGTAGGGAATCACTGTCTCCCCACAGTACTTGAACCAAAAAAGGTAAAAATCCTATATTTTTCCTTGCATTACTTCACATATATTAGTCTTGTCAAATCTATAAATCCAACTAGATGCAAACCATAGTCTGTGTGAAAGTCTTATTTATTCAGTTTGGAGAAGGGATGTGAGATGGGCAGAATTTAAAGCTGAAATTTTAATTATCATATTTCTGGGTGTCTATGACCAGTAAGTGCATAAACATAATCCTTCACAATCCCTTTTTCCTACCTTATGACAACATTTTGTCTTTTTCTAAAGCACATCTTCCATATTTGCACTCATGCACTGAAATGCTGGGGGTTTTTTTCCAGAGATTGAATTCTATTCTTTAAGATTTCTTTTAACACTCTGGTTTTAATGCGGTTTCAATTTTTTTCTAAATAAAAAAGATCTTTGAAAAATATTTTATTTCAGACTTTGCTGTGTTAATTTGCAAGAATTTAAATTAGAGACTGAAAATAGCAGACAGATATAAATCCTTGTATTAGACTGATCAAGGCATAATACCATGTTTACTGAAATCTGTCATCAATAAAAACAGATATCCTTTGATTTTTCTGCTCTTGGGTAATGGAGGTAAATTGAACTGAGGAGCGCAACTCCTCAGGACATTTCACAACTGTCCTTCATCTTCTGGTCACAACCAGAGTTGGTCAAAATAGCTTTCTACAGAAACTTTTTCCCATTCTCTACAGTCTTGTGAGGCTGAAGTGGCTGCTTCTGTACCGCTTTGACCTACCACATGCTTCTGTGCTGGATATGACTGTGGTATTGTGGTATGGTGACATGCTGTGTTGCTCCCAGCTACAAAACCTACCCAAAAAGAGGAGGAAGGGGTCAAAGTAGAAAAAAGTCCTATTAGACTTGAGAGTTCATTGTGATTTTCTTCCCCATAAAAACACAGATAATTTCTGACATTCTACAACAAAAATGTAGCTAAACCGACAGCATAATCACATGTTTGCTGATGCAAGTAGATGGATGCATATATATCCAAGCATTAGAATGTCCATAACAATGATGGTTAATTCAGACTATAAGCATCTGATCACAAGGGTTAATAGAAAGGCTGTGAATAGAACTTGA
This sequence comes from Pycnonotus jocosus, assembly GCA_013400435.1. Taxonomy (NCBI): domain Eukaryota; kingdom Metazoa; phylum Chordata; class Aves; order Passeriformes; family Pycnonotidae; genus Pycnonotus; species Pycnonotus jocosus. The sequence continues at coordinate 16,437 of VWYP01000164.1, forward strand.
CAAATAGCCATTTTAAATCATGAGAAAATGCTATTCTTCTTGAAAAGCTGAGAGAAAAAATACATCCTCTGAATATTGTCACAGAGAATATTTTCAGGAAGTATTATTATAATGATTTTGCATTACACTATATTCCTGAAGAATACTCTTACAAATAAAACTACACTGGGTGTTGAGAGAAAAAAAAATACGTCTTACAGTTTAAATATGCTAAAATAGGTACATGTATGAAGACGTATGGAGAAAGAGTGAAAGATCCAACATAGAGTAACAGTAGAGCACAATATATACATTCTGTACAAAACTGTGTATTCAGTTATCAGGAAACAGATCATATTTGTTGCGTGCATCCTCACCTATATTTAAGATCCAGGCTTACAAAAATTTGCTTCATTTAAATAATTATTCATAGAGTCATATCATAGAACAGTAAAATAGTTCAGGTTAGAAGGCAGCTTGAAAGACCATCTGGTCCAACCTTTCATGGAAAAGGGATCTTAGATGAAATTTATCTAGCATTCTGGCAAGTTTCATCTTGAGAACCTTCGGTAATGGGGACTTTATCACATCCTGTAGGGAGAGTGTTCCAGTGCTGCTCCTAATTCTTAATAATCACAAAAAAATTCTATCATACACTGAGTTAAAAACTCTTCCAGTGCAACTTGTACCCATTACCCATTGCCCTTTGTTTTCTCCACGTGACTTCTTCTGAAGCATCTCCATTCTCTCTGGAACAGCCTTCTAATTATTGGAATGCTCTGATATACCAGCATATTGGGAACTCAAAATACTCTTTGTTAAAAGACTAAATTAAACATTTATGTACTTGAAATGTTTTACATACGTGGAGTACGATTGCTCCTGTTAATAAATACATTGCTCTTTTTTTATTTTTATTTAGGATTT
>VWYP01000165.1:7398-25738 GCA_013400435.1 Pycnonotus jocosus
AAAAAAAAAAAAAAAAAAAAAAAAAAAAAAAAAAGTAAAGCTTACATACTACCAGAAGAAAATTACTATGACCAAAAGCTAGACAATAACCAGTGGGAGGTACTAGACAAAGCATTCACATGGTTTTGACTGATAGATTAATTAAAAATAACTGATGTTGCATACACTGACATCTCACAGAGTGAATATGGATTTGAAGAAAGTGTAAGAGCAGAAAAGCACGTATGACTTCATAGATTTACAGCAACTTCTTTGCAATACAGAATTGCAACAGCATTTTTTTTTGTATACTTAAAGCATGGGAATCCTTTCAATTTTGTACACATTCAAATCCTTTACTTTCAAATGGAATATAATTTTCATCCCATCATGCTCAAAAAGATTATATCATGCTCAAAAAGATTTAGCAAAAGCAGGCACCAAAAGACTTGGAATTTCGCTCAGCATATTGAAAGAGAAAGATGACTGACACTGCTGAGTAGAAAACCAATAAATGAAAGACCCAAAATACAGAAAGATGTGAATTATATATTGTTCCCATCTCCCTCAAGGATAAAACTGAGTTACCTTGGCACCAACTTGTTTGCTAACATTATTTTTTGTGTCTTATCATCACCTTCTATAAGCTTCCACTAAAGAATGCAATAGTAGGAAAATGTTAAACAGAGCCTGGAAAGGACTAAACAACAGCAAACATCTGAAACAGAAGTGGTAACTTCCAAATGGTTTCCAACAGCTAAACTGCAATGCTAAAATAGAGGAATTGAAAGCAATAAAAACAATGTGGAGATTGAGGGGTTGTGCTAAAGGAGAATCCTCATTGCTGGTGAAGCTCTGAACCACTCCATAAATTGGATTACGAAACAACCCAAAACTTTACTGACTTCACTGGCAGCGTCTATTGAGTTCAAATCACAGAACACAACATGGAGTGCCTAACTGCTTCTCTTTTCCAATGTTGGAACTAAAGGAATCAAAACCCAAGAAACTCGAGCTGTCAGGACAGCACAGAGATCACCAAGGCAAACTGAAGATGTCTTGGTTGGGCCAAGCCTCTCTCAGTCATTGCTTTTTTTATAGCTCCGAAAAATCCTCTGAAATGTGAAGTGTAAGATACATTAAAGCCACTGGAAACTGTCAGATTTGTGAGTTTTCTGTTCAAAGGGCTGTCCAGCCACAGGATGGAAGATGTCAGCTCTTGGCACAGGCTGTGGGGTTCTCCTTGAGACCCCCTGAGCTCACGCTTCCTCACAAGTGGACTGATGGCTGGGGAAGATGCTTCCCAAACAGCTAAAGAAATTTTCAGGATCAACAACTGAGGTGCTTGAAGAGACATCACTGGTGTAGTAAATTGTTGCAATGCATAATCATGATTTGTAAATGGTTCATCCCATTCCCCTGAACCCCCTATCCCACCCCCTGGTGGTATCACCCTGTCTTGTCAATCACCCTGGTTGATCCTTTCCTATTTGGCTAGATGCCCGGGTGCCACCCTTCCCATTGTAGTGTAAAATGCCCTTGGCCTTGACCACGCCCCTCCACCTTCCCCATTGGATCTGGATCCCCCTGGTTCAGGTTTCACCCAAAGTGACATAAGTGGTCCAGAATCCATTCTCATCCATTCTGCCTTCCACCCACATGGAATAAACATCTTCCTAACCAAAGCAGAATCCGCTCTTCATTCTACCAAGCCTCAGACCACGTGGAGCCTAGAGATTGAAACCCCCACGAACTATCAGTGGAGCAGGGCAGAGAAACCTCTGCTAGCCGGTAGCAGAAGGCCCTCAGCTCCACAGTAAATTTACTAGAAATTCAGCAATTTTTTTGAAGATCCTTTCTCCTTCAGAGCACCTAGCCTTGGCAGGGAATGGGTGCATGGCAGCCAGGGCTATTCTCAGATCACATTTCCCATCCTCTCAATCCACTGGGGTCCCCTCCACTGTCTCCTTGTTTCAGCTCCTCAGTCCAACAAAGGTTCTGGTGATCAACAAGTGACCAGCTTTGTGACCTGGTGACAACTGTACAAAGGGAGTTTCAAAATCCTGAGCTCCACCTCCTCTTTCTGGAAACACAACCCAACAATACAACAAGATCCTGTACTAACACATACCAACAAAGAAATCTAGCTGGCCAAAACACTGCTTTTAGCTGGGGAGACCCTAAATGCAAAAGACAGAAAAATACAAAAGAAAGCTGAAGATTACAGGACTCCCCAGCACTGAGTGGAACTTAAATCCTATAAAACAGTTATGGGTTTGGGCACAGGTATCATCTCCCTCAGTCACTGGAGAGTTCAAATGGTACTAAAAATATAGCTCAGTATATTCACAGAGGAGAAAAATTCCATTCATGTTGCTTTATTGTGTTTACTGTGTTTTTAAGTAAAAGCAGTAAAGAAAATTTAGGAATAGGAGCAAAACTGATGCAATGAACATTGCAATTACTGTGATTCACCTGCAAAAACCTCTAATTAAACTTCTAGGCAAACAGATCAGCAGGGGCAGTAAATTTTCACACACTGTCATGTTAAATCTTACATTAGAACAAATTAGTCATTCTTCTTTACTTATATATTATTAGTTATGAACATTTATCAATCAGAGTTATCTTATCTTGCTTCATGTGGCATCAGATTTTCTGTTCTGACCCACTTCACATGCACAAAAGCCTGCTTGTAAGAACCTGATGCACAACCACTTGTTCTTTAGGAAAATAAATGGCATTTATATTACCAAGATATGCTCCATAATAGGGAAACTTACAGGAGAAATGAATGCAGAAGGTTTTCATGTTTTTCAATCAGCACATGCAATACTGCTGACAAAACTGTATGTGCTTGTACTTTTCTCCAGCAGATTTATATGGGGAATCTCACTGCAATATCAAGATGGTGCTTTAGCACAACTATGACTCCAAAACCCCAAAGAAAAACAAACAGAAAGCCCCAAACTCTGTAAGTTTTTTCCACCATTTTTGAGTAGGAAGAATTGTCATCACCCATAAGAACAAAGCATCCCAAGATGTGAATATTAGAGGTACATATGATAAAACCTACACAGCAGATATTCCTCCACCTCCAGATGTGCAAAAATTCAACTTTCACACACTCTTTTTAACATGGCAGATATAAACCCTTTATTCCCTGTCCCACAGGGATCATCACTGTTGTAGCTTCTGTGAATCACAGATGAGCACCTGACACCACCAGCAGCCCAGTGACAGTATGAACAAACACTCTTTACACCTCCTGTTAAAGACTTCCAACAGCTCCCCAGAGTAAAGGCCATTTATTCAGCCTATTTCTAGTCACAATCCCATCAATGAGAAACAATTTGCCCAAATTAACATTCATGATTCCTTCTGACACCGAACCTGCTCGTGTTTATGAATGCACATATAAAAGCATAATATATCTGACAGATCCTGACAGCATTTAGAGTTCAGTACTAGGCAAATGTGTGTATAATAAATCTAATTTAATAATTACCACTTTAAACATGACATAATTTACACCATGTGCATAAAAAAATCATTAAATGTTATTTAACTTTCACTAGCACACTACCTATATGTACCTAATTACTATTTAATTAATCAATCAAATAAAATATTTAATTTAAACTCTGGCAGTTGATAACTCACTCATCCCAAAAAAAGTCTGCTTATCAATTGAACTTTTTTTTTAATATCCTCGATAAATATAAGTGATTTTTAAGAGAACTAAAATAGAGGTCAATAATTTGTAGAAAATATGGAAAGCGCTAAAGTCATCTCTAAAAAAGCAGAAGCATAAACATAAATTCTGAGTCAAACCGGAATTTTTTAATACATTCTGTCCCAGCTACAAGACCAAGAGCTGAAGGTGAATATGAGAAAAAGTAATTTTGAAACAATATTTTTATAATATTCAGTGATTAGCAATTTGCTGGGTTTTTTTAGGAATTTTTCCTTATGCTATTGTTATTTTGATTTTTCTGATTGATGTTTTTGAACATTCTAAACATTTCTTATTTACAAAGTGTAACAAAGAGAATTCTGTTTTTCAACCAGTTAATACAGGGAATATGAGCAGACAACTGAAAATCCAAACCCTCAATCATCAGTTCATAACCCAAAGAAGTCTTCCCAAAGTGCCAGGCAATCCAACAAACAAGGAATATTCTGAACTAAGTAGGAAGAATTGAGCAGAGGAAACAAGTCACGAATAATTCTGTAATAAACAGCAGAACAGCTCCTTCTCCTTTCAAAATTCTTTACATGTGACTATAGTAAATATAAGTCATCAATTCGTTACCTTCATTCCATATGTGTGTATATATATATATATATACATACATATATATTGCAAGTCTATGTTTAGAAATATCCTTGCATTAGAGATTGCAAACTGTTCAATTAAACATAAAGAACTTTTCATGGACAACACAGTCTCACTCATGAATATATTGTATCTATTATTTACCTAAAGCCAACAATAGCCTCCCTAGGCTTTTATATTTCATTATTAATTAGCTTTGAATAATTAAAAAAAAAAATCACTGGACTTACCCATAATGGTTAAAGCTGTGGCTTTTGTTAAGTCTTCTTTCATTGATTCAATTATTTCAAGATTACCACCATCCAAATTGCATCTACTTATGGTTCCATTTCCTGAACTGATCCAGTAAAGCTTGTTCTCCCCATAATCTATTGATAAACCTGTAATTAATGCATACAGCTTTAACTGTGGCTTTAATGGATGATATACCTTTATTGTTAAACTGTTTTCATCACGAATGTGCATTTAAGAAATATATACACACACAAACAATTATGTTATCTTCTCACTCATATACTTACACTTTAAAAAAAAAATGGAGAAAACCAAACTTGGTCATTTACAATGAAAAAAACAGGCTTTTAGAAAGATTTGTGCCTTTTATTTCTTCCAGCAGTTACTGAGATCAGTGACTGACTGATGAAAGAGCATTATCTGGCAATGAAGAATTACTTGAATGAGCTGAGGCCCTAAGCAAGGTCATTAACAACTTGTAAATGCAAACCAGAAGCCATCATTTATATTCTAAAATTATGAATACACATAGACTTGGTAAACAAGGTACATTTTGTAATTCAGAACTATAAAAAGTCTGTTCTCTCCCTGCTTAGGATGATGAAATACCAAAATCTAATCCAAACTCCTAATAAGTTTATAATACTACTTTTCATTTTGATTCATAGTGAACTGAGCTCATAATCAGTTCTTTGGAGTTTGAAGCAAGAGAACCTTCAAAATAAAGATGCTTTGCAAAATAAGCTACTAAATGAATAAAGTATAGAGTTTTCTGAAAGTAAGAGCAAAGAACTAGGAGATAATGTATTTCAGACTTCTGTAATCCTTTAAAAATATTCAAGAAGTGGTAGCAGGAGATTTTCCACAGTGAAATACTCTTGGCATGGTAACAATACCCACCACAACAATTTGCTCTGGTGCTCCAGCTTTCCCAGAACTCATGCTAAATATCCAGCAGCAAGCTGCCAAAAAATACTGTATTTGACTGCATGGCTCAAGCTCTAGATATTGTACTGTAGTCTTTTTCATCCTGTGGGAAGCTGTTTTGGAAACCCCAACAGGTCAAAGCAGTGCCATGAGCTGCAGCCCTTACAGCTGCCATCGTGTCACTGCTGTCACGCACATTTGACACAGCAGGCCACAAGAAGCTTTAGAAACTTTCTGAGGTTCTAAAAAACACCTTTCCAGCCTCTTTGCAGGAACTGATGTTTCCTTCCAGCTCTCTGCAAGTGTTTCACCCGGGGGAAACATCACATGTGGGAGAGAGGATCTGGAGCAGTGCCTTCAGGAGGGGCTCGTCTCTCGGTGTCTCTGCACACACATTCTTGTGTTTGTACATCCAGCTTCCCTCCCAGCACAGAGACCAGGGATCCTGGAGACAAGCAGCACTTAACCCAGCACAGGGAACTTCCCTGGGAATAGACCAGCAGGAAGGCTTCCCTGCTCTGACAGGGGCAGCATTTAGGATGCCCATGCCCATGGGCAGCTGCCCAGAGATTGCACTTCGATGGGATCTGTTTGTGAGGCTGCTGCCAATACAAGCTGTGCAGCAATCACAATCCTGTCCCGTCTGGTTTTATACTTCAGATATTCAACTGGTGTTTCTACACACAGCCATTCCAATTACACACCAGGAACTGACACAAAAAACATTCCTATCTCCTTATACACAAGTCTGGCACATTATTCTCCCCCAAATACTTTCCACCTATTACCAACCTTTGCAAAAACACATTTCTAATGTAGGCAGAGCATGTTTAATTAGAATTTTTTTCAGGAATTGTCCTGCTTTACTAATGAAAACAAGCAGTTTATTAGCCATAAGCATCACAAGTATTCATGATGCATTCAAGTGTAAGTGACTGGCTTAAGCTTTATAACCTGCTAAAGTGAACCTGAACATGAGGATTGTACAATATTGGTTTCAGGAAATTCAAATGAGCCAATAGTTTGCCCAATAAAGTATAAAATTAAGCAGGAATTCTGAAATCCTAAGCATATTGTTTAATGGCATTCCAATAAGCAATTCTTTTATCAACAAATATATTTGTCAGCACTGGAGACTTTTAGAACTGCAGAATGGACCAGCAAACCATAACTACTATGTACTAGTTAAGATAAAAAATAAATTATACCACCTGTCATCCTAAGAGTATCAGTTCCAAAAATTTCCAAACTAAAAATGTTCTTGGTACTAATAGAAAATATTGTGATTGAAAAATTGTCTCCTTGTTTTGATGAAACTCAAATAGGAGAAACAAATCCATCAGCTTAATTCAGGTCACAGATTGGAAAACTCGCTCATTTTTCAAAATCTGAAATTTTGCATCAAGGAAACTAAACATCCCATTAATTACCAGGATATCCAACACTAATAAACCAGATATTTGCCTTTTTCAGCAATCTACCTGAGAACTCCCGAAACACTCGAAATTAGCACTGCATGAACTAGAGCTTCACTTACAGATAAAGACAGTTTTCTCAGTATGCAAATTAAAAATTAAAGTTTTAAGACTGCTGCTTTCTAAATCTTTAGAAGGGTTTCATTGTTCTTAGCATGGGACTGTCTTATGCTAAAAAATCATTTAAACCATTGAAATTGGAATTTTGCATATATTTTAATTCAGAATTTGATATTGGAAACCCCAAGCATTACAATTTAGGACCTTGTGACCTCTGACCACAAAAAATTCAGTGCAAAATGTTGCACACAACTGTCCTTAATATTGTTCTAATGTTATTAAAAGTGCTTGTTCTTCACCTTAAAATAGTGGGTTTGTCACTCTTCTCTCTCCAGATAAAAAGGTAATTGTCTCTTCAAGTGGATAGAAAGTCATATCAACAGTAAAACAGTTATCAAGTAATTTCTACAAAATTATTTGAATTTAGGGTATAAAATGCACATCAAGTTATTCTTATGTCAAATTTATTGAATTCTTTAAATCACATTCACTTCTGCTTGCTTAATGCATTCAGTTATAAAAACATAAATGCTTTAAAGTATAATCATTTTATTGATGGGTCATTAATAAGGCAGCAACGATTGACATAACTACTTTAACTCTCTAAATGATGAAATTATCTAAATAATGAAATTAAAAGAGACTTGAGCAATACCAAAAATTGCACATAGAGCTTTTTTCTCTTTAAAGTGCTATAATTTGTCAATTATTATCATTATTATATGAATCTCCAAATACTAAAACTGAGGCTAAGTCATGATATGAAATGCATGCTTCAACTGTTGCTTTTTTCTCTGTGTGAAAAACTAAGGGCCAATTTATCTTTTGATTATGCAGGTGAGATTCTGGTAAGGAAGGATCCACATTTGCATTTAAAGCATATTCTCATATATACCCATGGCGTACTAAAACCCCAACCTCCACATTTTTGTAACCATGATACAAATACTGAAAAATACAGATGGGTTCTTCTTCAGTCTACTGTAATCCTAGAAGTCAGTAATACTCCACTAAATCTGCAGTAGATTTCAGTTAGAATGGGCCAAAAATATCTTTAAGTTGTGAAACACAGCAGTAACACGAGTGCTGTTTGTATCTTTATGCCTGCTCTTATCACTGCAGATGAAAAACATCATTGTACACTTAAATATCAGAGCAAGACAAATAAATCACTATCAGTTAAAAAATAAACAGGAGAGAAAAAGGTATTTACCAACAGGATCTTTTTGATTCTGAAAGAGAATTTTGCTGTTGCTGCCATCCATGTTTGCCATGTTGATTGTGTTGCCATCCGTCCAGTACAGCTTACTGAAGAAGGGAATTAACATATTTACAACATTGCTTTGTGTTTTTAATGAGTCAGTGGTGAAAACATTCATCAGTTTAGGAGACAAAATGCACAACTAATTGTTACATGGTTTAACCAGCAGATTTCTAAGGGAAGAACTGTTCAGTTAAAATATTTTCAGCAAAACCTTTCAAAGTAATGTTTGACCTTTAAATTTAAAAGAAAACAGAATGGCCAAACTTAAAACACAAGTGAAGAACCTTCTGATGAGCTTTACTGCAGTTTATTCATTACAACCATGGACACCTTACCCTTTAACTGGGTGAACTGCAAGACACTGGGGTTTATCAATTCCATGGATGATTGAAGTTTTCAAGGAACCATCCAAATGTGCCACGTTAATTTGTGTTTCATCAAATTCGGAGCTAATCCAATATAGATTACGTGATATCCAATCCACTGCAAGACCTCTGATACTCTGAATATCTGCAAAAAGGGAAAGCAGTTATTTTGATTTTCTTTCTTGATTCTTGCCAGTATTAGTGAAAAAAAAACCCAAAAACTCAAAAAAACCCAAAAAACAACCAAAAAAACCCCCCCAAACCCAAGAAGATATTATTCTACAGTTTGTTAACAATACTGTGCAATATTCTATTCAGATGGATTTATTAACTAGTTGCCAAGAATTAATAATCTTGATTTTTCTTCCTGGGCCATGAAAATCACACTGAATATTCACAGCATGAAACCTATTGTCCCAAAATAATTATCAGAGATGCTGAACTTCTGTATTATATTTTTCTACTTCAGAAGGCATTTACTGCACATTGGCTTTCTAAAACAATGCTATGCTGAAATTTAAAAGCTTCCTTCCTTCTTCAGCTCCACAAAGGCTCAGTAAAGAAGATCTGGATTAAATCCACTGGTCTGTAGCATAGTTCTGTAGCTCATAAGTACTTGTGTCACTGGAGAAGTTTAGTGGTTTTATTTTTGAAGGCTTTGAGGACTCTAAGTTACTCTCCTGTCTTCTTGGATATGGTAAAACACCTGTCAGCCAACAGGAAGCACTGAATGAACTCTTAATTTTGGAGTGGGTTTTTTTGGTGTTCATAGCTTTTACTTTTCCTATTAAGTTGTTTTTATCAAAACCCACAACTTTTCTCACTTTTACCTTTCTGATTCTCCTCCCCACCCCAGCGTGGGGAATGGATGAGCAGCTGTTTTCCAGCACAATTATTACTTGAGGCAGCAAAACAGGAGTATGGTATGACTGATTTTGTAACTTGGGAGTCTTCCTTAGGAAGGTATTTAAAGAAATGTCAATCTGTGTTAAAATCTGCCTGAAACTCTGGGTGTGAAGGCACTGCTCCATCTCTAGGTACCCACACACCCCTCTGCCCTGGGTTCATACTGGGTGGCGTCTTTGTGGAGAAGGAAAGAGGTCAAGGGTGATTGAATGATTCATGGTAGTTCATCATTTACACTCATCTCCTGTCAACTCAACATGGTAATTTCCACTGACAGGATTACTGCCCTTGACAGGCTGACACGGATGGGGCTCAGCACTGGTTTGCACGTCCATGAGGCTGAGCAGTGATCAGGCAGTAGGAAGTTTGCCAACCTCACAGAATGTGACAAAGGACACCAAACACGCAGTCCTTGACCCATTTTAAATCATTCCCCCGCCCTTCTGGGGTTTTTCTGCTTGGAGGAACTAGAAAATAAGCATTTCATACTCTTAGAAAGATTAAAGTATGACTTGGCATCTTTGTGACACTGGCACAAGACTTCACCCAACGAGAATCCCATCAGGATGTGCTTACAAAGCTTCTTTTGTTCTCATAAGGAGTATGAAAATATAACTCTAAGCAAATGAGATAGTTTACACATAATAAATAGTCTTTACAATGTTTTGATGTACCAGAACACTGTAATTTTCTCTAACTTATTATATAAAAGTTACATCTGGAACAAAAAAAAACCACAAAAAAACAAACAAAAACCCACAGAAGCTACCATAATAAAAGGAATATGAAAGAATAGCATACTTCTTTTAGTTTCATTAAGTTCCTTGACAAGTTCAGTGAATTTTCTATAATAACCAACATTTTTATTCTACTACTTTAAGAAAAAGGCAAGCAACAAGTTCCTCTGTTGGGCACCTGAGCACCTGATATAAAGATCTCCAGGAGGCATTCTAAGCCTTGTTCTCATTATTGGGACTGAAAAACATATCTGATTGTTAATAAAGTTGTCCCTGAGATAGCAGGGGAACAGAAAAAGCAGCCATACAAAATAAATGAATTCACAGTCTACAAAATGGGAAAAACTGCCATATTTGTCCAAACATTTCCCAAAATGTGCTAACTCAGAAGTAATTTCCTCTAAAGTGACACAAGGGGCAGAGCTTGAACTAATTATTTTCTAATAAATAATTAACTATATGGTTTATTTATTCTCCAAGTCAGAAAAGGTCTGATCTTACACAACTGGTTCAAGCAGTCAGATATAGACTTTATATTAATTAAATTTCTGTACTTATGTACATATTCTGTACAGAAAAAAAAAACAAACCACAGTACACCAGTATCACCAAAATTACCAGGCTGCCACATTGTGGTTTCACCAGTGGTGCCAAAGCTGAAAGATCTGCATGGACTGGAAAGAGAAAATAGCCCTGACAGAGCCAATTAAATTGCCAGGTCAACACAGGTAGCCAAAGGACATAGGAAATTCTTCAGTGCAAAGCTTTGTCAGGATATTGTGCTTCTCCTGCTTTTTATCTTTATTCTTCCTACCTTCAAGACGTTTGTTTCCTTTATTTACTACACACTTCAATCTTGTACAAAATCACTGCAAAATTACATCCCAATCTGTTTACATAGAATTGAATTATGACTCAATAAAGTGAACTAGAATCCTAAAGAAAATTCTGCCTGCTTATTGTTTAGCTCAATTAGCCAATACCAGGGCAAGGTACACATATCAAGAACTTTCATTCTCCCATTTTATCATGATCATAGCATACATTTAGCTAGAAAGAATTATTTTTCCTTCCATGTTGTGCTGTTTACCTCTTGAAATGATGGTTTCTAAGCCAGTGCCATTGATGAAGGCTCGTTTGATGGTCTGTGTTTTCACATCAGTCCAGTATAAACGCTCCTCAACAGCATCAAAATCTATGACTGTCACATCATCAATGTCAGGAACAGTGAAGGCTGTGATGAAGTTGAAATATGGGTTCTCTATGTCCACCCCTCTGATTTCTGAGTGCCTTGCATAAAGAAGAAACTTCTTTCTTTCTGTTGGAAAAAGGGAAAACGTCATTCCTCATCCTCTCCACAACATCTCAACAGAACATCAGAACATTTCATAACAGAAATCAAAGTCATTCATTTCAGATCACTTGACAAATGTGTAAACGATGTTTATATGAGTGATTAAACATCTCCAGAAAACCTGCAGCCCTGTGACACTTGAGAAATAATGCTACAGAGCATGAAAATCGCAGGAAAAAAAAGAGAATTCTGTGTATTGGACATTGTTACCACACAACTAAATCAATATAGTCCTACGAATGTGAAAGAACAAAAAAAGTTGAAAGTGTTATTTTAAACATTTTACCCTCTTTAGTTCACTCAAATAAATCTTGTTTCACCTGCACATCATAACAGATATGAACATTTGGTATCTCAGGATATCAGATTCACTGTACAAGGGAAGTTTGGCAAACAGCTAATGTGTGTGTGAGCAGTGAAAAACAAACAGCTGGAACAAAAAGGGCAAATTGGTTGCTCTAATCTACACCTCCACTAGTGAAAAAGGATGATAAATTAAGAGCAAAGCAGAGCTCTTTTTAATCTCAAAATTCCAAATGATTGGAGCAAGCACCTGCAAATGAACAGTAAAAGTAACTTTTTCCCCTGCAATATCCCAAAATATTATTTTCTTTTCTATTTCTTGAATTTTATTAATCAACATTAAAAAGGGCAATTCAGTACAAGGTTTTAGAGATAATACACACAATTATTTGACATTTCAGGGGCTTTTAGAGCTCAAAAGTGTTTATTGTAGTTTTTTATAAAATTCCGCTGCAAGGATGCACTTCTTGTATTTACTCTTTGTTTTTTAATCCTTGAAAATGAAACTAAGACAACTCCAGAGCAGGTGGAGATTTAAGTTATTAAGCATCTTTTTGTTATTCAGCTTACCTGACTCAGAATGTTGGGATGATGCACGTTTCAGTCTAAAGCTTTCTGTTTTGCAGAGATAAAATTTTATGAACACATCACACTCAGCAGCAGCACAAAGAAACAGCTGTGGCAGCAAATATCAAAGCACCACAGACCTCAACTATTAGAATAAGTCATCGATTCTCAAAAAGCAGATTCTCCCTTAAAATACACCATTAAAAAGCACTGGAGAGATTTTTTTGTGCAACGTTAATTTGCCCATTGATTCGAGAATCAATGCTATTGCCAGGCTGGGGGAGGAAGACTTACCATAACATGTTTTTTTGTCTGAAGACAGTTTCATCAGGTGTGGACAGGCACAGGCAGCGCTTCTGTTGTGATTGATGAGACACATGTGAGAGCAGGGACCCCTGCCCTCATTAGCAGCACAGGGATTGGGAGCTAAAACAGAACCATTGGAACACACAAAATGTAAAAACATTCGTTAAAGTTTGTCAAGTAGTTGAGAGAAGTGAAAAATTCTGTCTGAAGACAAACCCAGTCTAAGTGATTAACTGAGCTTGTGCTCTAATCATTTTTATAGGTTAATATTCAACTCCAGTCCAAGAATATATAATTTCTGTTTTGTTAATGCAGCCAGAGTTTATAATCCTAACTTTAGGAAGTGACTGGATATAACAGTCCTAGGGAGATATTAATTTTGCAGCCTTGTCATGAGATTTAAATCTTACACTCCTAATCAAGACTCATGGGATTAAAAAAAGTCAGCATGATGAGGACCTGAAAAACAGATTTAATTGTGTGAATGAAATAGTCAAAGCTTAGATTATGAGATGAACTATGGTAAATTCAATGTTTCCTCTCAATTTCATTTCCCTACTAGCATATTAGCTGCAAACCTAACACACAAAGATAATTCGAAAGAGGGGGGGAAAACCAAAAAAACACAGGAAAGTATTTCTACTTTTCTCAAAGAAAGCCTCTCCTAAGTGTAGGTTTCCACAAGTCACTTCCTACAGCTCACTGAGTGAATAAGATGTGCTAAAACTTCTTTATAGAGCAGGAAGAAAGCTGACCAGAGAAGACCCCTCAGTCTTACAAAACCTGGAAATCATTCTTGTCATCTTCATTCCTTGTTATAAACCCCAAAGCTACAGAGCACTGCTTAAGAGACATTTAAAGCATGAACAGAAAGTAATGTTGACTCTTCCTCTTGTAAAAAAAAAAAAAGAAAAAAACCCTCTTAGAAAATTAACATTGATGAAAAGGGAAGTGAAATTGACTGACTCAAAGACAAACTTATAATTAACAAAACCAATTAGTGTAGAACATATTCCTCTGCTAGGCTGCAGTACAAGTAATTAGATAACCACAGCAATCTAATGTATGAATTTCCTCAAAAAATAAATTTAGCTTAATCTCAGGCACTAAAATTTGAATCAAAGTTTTCTTCATCGAACCATTCTTTTTTCCACCAGTTCATGCTTCCTTAAACTCATCCAGCAGTTCCTGAATCGTTTCACTACTTAATTGTCTAACCTGTACTTTGGGAAGAAAGTATTGGAATCTTGGAAAAATCTTGGAAAAACAGGTTAATTACAATTGTAGCCATCATTCTATTTAAACAAACAAACAAAAAAGAAACCCAAAACACCACAAGACACTTAACAAGGCTCAGAGATTCTTTTCAATTATTAACACACTATTAGCAAATAGAAGTCATCTATCCCTACGAAGCATACATCAGAAACAAAACACAACTTAAGAGTTTTGAAAACATTGTGAAGAAGATCACAGAATCATTTATGTTTTAAGGGATCTCAGGAGACCAGCTGGAGATTCAACCTCCTGCAATTTTGGGGCATTTTTTCCACAGGTGCTGCGAGACTGTGAAAGTTTGGTCCTTTGTTTTGCAGAGGAGCATTTCCTTTCATTTATTTGCCAATAGAGAGCAGTAATTTCTGTGAAATTCAATCTCTCTGTATGCACACAACTGTCTGTGACAAGGATTTACTTGGGGTCTAAGAATAATTAATCCCTGCATTGTCTTTCCATGCAAGTGGTGCTTTATGGAATGGAATATATGGAATTTAAAAAGAACAGACAGAAGAAAAAAAACCTAAAAGGCATGCTGGTTAATGATAATTTTATAGAGTGTTGTAGTTCAAGTGTGCTCCAAGCACCCACCAAGAGGAGTCAGTGCAATTCCTGTAGTGTTCACATCACAACTCCCTCCACATTGCACAGAACATAAAATTGGTGGGAAAAGAAGAGTTATAAAGCAGATGTGTTTGTTTCCACATGAATGCACAACTCTAGGAGCAAAGTACCATGATCTAAACATCACCTCTAGCAGCACATATTTATACACTCCTTTCATATTCACACTGCTTGCACTGAATAACAGCTAAGCCTGCTCTTTATTTCCTAATAAAAACTAATTCTCCTGAGGGCACATTGTTATTGCTCTGACTCGCAAAAATCTGGCTTTTTTTTATTTCCTTGTGCTCATTCTAATGCTTCTATTTCTACTGTGAATAACCTCATGAGCATTTGTTACCTTTTCCATGCCATTTATGATTTCACAGACAGCACCATACAGAAGCCTGTCTATAAATGGTATTTCCAGCAGCATCAGCCAACCTGTCCCCAGACCAAAACATGTCTCACACTCTTCATCAGCCTGTCAGGCTTTCTTGATGTGCTGGATATGATCTGTGTACAGTATTCCAGCTGTGGGAGTCATATGGATTTATACAGCAGCACAGTTCACTACCTGTGCTGCTTTATTCCTTCTCCTGATCATTTCCACCAATCTGTTTTCCTTTTGATCACAACAAGCCACAGAGCTGGCATTTTCCCTGACTGGACAGCCTTTTTCATTATTTGATTGATTCCCAGTGCTGATTGCTTGTCTGTCTGCTCCTCTCACAGCGCTGTGCACAGATCCACACACGTCACTCTTGTCACATCGCTCCTTGACTGCCCTCTGAAACTTCATTTAAACAAAATGCTCATTTTTCTTGACCAGTAGCCCTTAAAAACAACCCCTTCTGCCATTCCATCAGCAGCTGACAAATGAACACTTACTGTGACAGCCTCTCAATATGCATTTCCTATGACCAGCTTACCCCCTGTATTCACTTCACATTGAGCTTGTCCCTTCGTGGTGCCAGATTTTAGTGAGATAAAGTTTGATCTTACACTTTAACTGTGCACAAAATATTTTAATCCTGCCTAAACCTTCAAATATCTGCACTGCAGTCACATCAAAAGGTGCATTCAAACTGCTGACAGTCGATTCCCACTCATATTTAAAACCAGTTATAGATTTAATCCTCTGCTCACTGTCAATACTTCCAATAGAATTGCTTTCCCCAATGCCAAGGTACTCAGCCAAGTTAAATCTTTACACTGCCCATTATATCTGATTATTTTAGCACTGATCTTTGAAATTTGCAGGTTAGGACAGATCAGGTGTAGGTTCTAAAGTAAATATTTATTTCCTCTAATCACTCTGTTTCAGTTTTTAATCATTCATTTCAAAAGTTAGTCACTATAAAAATTGAAATATTCACCACAAAACTAAATAAACAGGAATACTCTTAGAACAAAGCACAGTTCTTGATAAAGCCAAAAAACCCACATGTTTATATATATAAGTAAAATAATAATATATATATTTTGGTATATCTATTTTGAATTATTGGTATATATTTGGTATATACATATAGCAAACTTTCTGCTAGCTTTGAAGTAAAAAAAATATATACAAGTTCTCAAAGTAACATATATATTCATATATAAGATGTCAAAGTAATAAAGGTTTTTAGTTCTCATCATCTTAAGCTACATTTCTGTAAGAGTTTATTATTTTAAACAGCTGGAAATCTGTGCCTCAATAGAATATTGTAACAAAACATGAAGTTAAATGTTCTTAATTTTTTTAATTACAAAAGAGCCCAGTGGTACCAATATACTTCATATTCAAAAGTTATTGTACTGTTTGTCCTGATTTCTAAATAAAAATTTAATCAGCAGAAAGAAAAATAGTGTCATAGCCATCTTTGTTTTTTAATTTTAATTCAAATTGATACCCTGGAGAAATTAAAAAAAAAAAAAAAAAGGAAAAAAAAAAGGGGAAGGGGGAGAAACTCACAGCTTTTTGTTTTCAAGCTGTGATCCTTCCAAAGCTCTATATTTACCCCTCTTGTCACTATCCTCAGTAGTGCACTGCTACAACTCCTTGTGACTAAAATAGACCTTGTTCTTTGCAGCAAGTGGATTTTTAAAATACAATGGTTATCGGACAAAAAAAAAAATTAAAATCTTCCTAGAAACCCTGTTTGCCATCTAAACAGCACTCCTGACACAGCTTTGATTGAGGATGAGTGGGCCTCAAGCTCACATTCCTGAGAATATTCTGCATTTGGGGAAAAGCCCTCCACAATCCCCTGAGGTTCACTGACAGCTGAACTTCTCACCCATACAAATATCTCATTTTAACTTCCCTACCTGAAATTAGCATCTGTCCCAGACTGACTCAAATCATTTGGCTTTAGGCTATGAGAGTCTATTTAGCTCTGCTCTACTTCATTTCAACCAAAATAACTTCCTTGATGGATATTAAAAACTAACAAACTTTCACCCCCACACGTGGCCCAGGTGGAGATGAAAATACAAAAAGTTCATCCTGCAGTGCTCTATTCATACTGACAATTTGCAGTGTCAATCTACTGTTAATTTTGTTTTAGGATTCTAACCTGCATGCTGCCTTGCTTATTTATTGCAAAATAGCAAAAAATTCAAAGGAAAAATTAACAACTAACCAGGCAATTCCTCATTTCTTTAGCTCAAATAAAAAGGTACTGGAGATTTGGAGAAAGAAATCACTTTTGCTTGAAGGTAATAATTTAAAGCAAACCCAGAAGGCCAGTCATAAATCAGAGTCCTGTGTTTTCTACATCGTAAAATAGAAGCTGCAATTACACAACTTGATCCTTGAACTTCTTGATTTGGCAAAAAAAAACCAACTGAAGGCCCCTTTAGAGCTTTTCCTTGCCTGGAGGCTGAGCTATCTGTGACTGGGGAACACTGCCTGAGCCTCCCTAGGTTACAGAATCCCTCTGAAGATGCTGCCTGGCCCCAGTCTAAACAGAAGAGGAGTTGTTCTTTTCCTGACAGCAAGAAAAGGCAAACAGAAACTCTACTACTACTCTGGAAACACCAAATACGGAGCACAAATGCCAAAGTTCAGGAGGGGGACAATTAAAAGAAAATTGCCAAAAAACCCCAAAACACAAAAACACCCAAAAACTTGAAAAAAAACCAGAAACAAAACAAAAAAAAACCCCCAACATCCAAAAAAAAAACCAAACAAGAAAAAACTTATTTGAAAGGTGTGTGCAGAGATTTATACAGGCATCCAAAATGGTCAGGATTTGAAGTTTTCAAGATTGCTTTCAACTACTAACATAAAAGTCTAAGTGCCTCACTCAGCACCACAAACCCTGGACGAGAAGAAAAACTAAATTTCACTTCTCAGTATTAAAAAAAAAAAAAAAGAACAGCAACAAGTATTCATGAGAGAAATTCTAAACCAGTATTGCATTAATATCAACTTCTTGCCAGAGAAGTTGAAATTTATCCAGAGAACATGGAAGATACTGTAACTTATCCTCAAGTGGTATTTTCTACTTTCTAATATTTATGTACAAAATAATTGCTGTCTTTTGTTGTATCACACAGTAAAAAAAATTCATACTGATTTTTTTGCAGCATTGCTATTTTGCATGGTACATCCTAACGTATACATATAAATGTGTATAAATATATATAAAAATAT
>VWYP01000181.1:0-10270 GCA_013400435.1 Pycnonotus jocosus
TTAAAATTTTAGATAGATAAACAATATGTATAACGAGTTTTCCCTTCCCAGCTGTATCAAATTTTGTATTGTAATATATTGGTTAAAATGTAACCTTTCCTGTGAAGACATAGATTTGATTTCTATATCATGTCAAACCAATAAACTGAATTCTGAATCTACAGCTTATGGGACCACCAAAGTCTCGAAATTTAAAAGAACACATTTGTATCAGTACATATTTCTAGCTCCCACAGGGGCTAAGCAAAAAGCATGAACTTATGAAAACATTGTTTTTACATGTAGTCTGATTCCTAGAGCTTATCAGGAAAGCTGATTGTTGTAATAGCATGCCACCTATGAAGAAGTATAGGTAACATGTCAATCTCTAGTTTGATTTCCTTTCCACAGAAATAAGCATAACCTTTTAGATGTTACAATTGGAGATTGAGAATCAGTATGGAAAGTTTTTAAGTCTCAAATCAGTATGGAAAGTTTTTAAATCTCAACATTTATGATTATTACATTTTCTGAATATTTACTGATGGATTACTTGTTTTGCATGTTTGTTTTTCTTTTTTTGTTGTTGTTGTTTTTGCTAAAACCTTTGTCACATATATGTGGTGACACTCATATCCATGAAAACAATAAATTCAGACATTGCTTCCCATGGTCAGGCAGATGTTTAGCCATTCCAAGAAAAGCAGTGCCCATCACGTGGAATAGTGACTTGGGAAGACAAACGTCATTGCTCTGACTGGTCTCCACTCCCCAGCCTCTCGTCCTTTCTTCTTCTGCCCAGATTTATACATTGAGCATGATACCCTGTGCCATGGAATACGCCTGTGGTCAGCTGTGGTCAGCTGTCCTGCTGTGTCCCCTCCCAGCTCCCTGTGCACCCTCAGCCTCCCCTCTGGTGGAGTGGGGTGAGCAGCAGAAAGGGCCTTGCCTCTGTGTAAGCCCTGCTCAGCAGTGACTGAAACATCCCTGTGCTATCAACAGTTTCCAGCACAAATCCAAAACAGAGCCCTATATGAACTGTATTCCAGCCCAAACCTCTACATAATCAAATAAAATTCGCGAAGTTGGTTACACAAAATTTTATGTAAAAAATCCATACTCTTGGGGTTTGGATATTTAGTTCCATAAAGGAAACATTATATGGGTTGAAATATAAGCTGGAAGAAAATGACTCAATAAAACAGACTGAGAAACAGGGCAAATACCTTGCAAAACCTTCACATCTTCTAGAAGTTTTTGATGCAGAAATCTGTCATCAAAACCTTTCCTTAATTTTTTCCTACGTGTGAAATACCAAAATATACATAAATATTTTATAGTATTACTCATAATAAGGGTTGAATATCTGAATACAGGATAGAAATAATTTGTTGCCTAGAAATAGATCTTCTGCATTATATCTTGAATATTTTGTATCTCAAGACCACATAATAGCATATGAAGATGTCACTTGAATGATAGCAATTGGCTGAACATTAATGTTAACATTGAACTCATTTGCACAATCACAGCTCAATTCAGTGCATATCCATTGCTATTTATCTCCATTCTGTAGTTTCACCTGCTTCTTTCTTAGCATGAATAAATCATTAGAACAGATGGCAAAACCTTACCAATAAAAGGCACTCTTATTCTCAGTGTAAGCCCACCACACTCAAACCACATATATTTGCTAGAGAAAAGCAGCACTTCCATGTTTTGGAAACGTATTCTGTTAGAATTGCTGATCATATCATTTAAACAATTAACCAAAAAGGAAACTATTCATTCAATCCACAGAACTAGACCTTTTCACTGCACTCTTTGGTTAATTACAGATGACTTTTTCTGATTATGTTCACTTTTTTGAAGGCTGTGCACACACGAACCACACAGATAGAATATCATATCTTATGGCCAGAGAACACGATGCATTGTAAAGCAGCCAGATCTTGAAGAGGAAATATTATTGAAATGCAGTGAGAATATTAGCCAAAGATCATATGATTTCTTACAGACCTGCTCAACTGCAGCCCAGGCTGACAAACTTGCAATTGCTAAAACTTCCCACTAGCATGACAAAGTCAAGAGTGAACTAAGGTATTTTCTGCAATCCTTTCTTTCTATACATAACATGAGTGGTGTAGCTTCACCATAGATCTAAGTAACTATAATTTTTTCACTAATTTTTTTTTACTAGCACTCACATTGTAACCATCCATACAGTATAAAAATGTAGATATAAAAACTTAATAATATAAAGATACAAAAGTAAAGACTGGAATACTAGTCTTTGCTTTATCGATAATATACTTGAACTGTCAGATTTCATTTCCTACCTCTGCATTCTTTTTTTATGATTGTTGTTTCTTTCAGATTGTATTAAGACTCTAGCCTGAAAAATGTATTTTTTATTTAGAATCAAATTTCTGTTTACATTTAAGTTCTCCTATACCCCATTCAAGTCACCAGCTGAATATCTTTCAGAAATAATAGCATGTTAGTGAAGCAGTACAGAGCTTGTTTTATACTGACAACAAACACTTTTCTATAATACTAACAGACAATTTGTAAGTAGAAACCATAAGAACAGCCAATGAGTAAAAAGGCCTGGGCATGAATCCATATCTTAACTCTCCATAAAGTGAAAGGAATAAAAAATTTGCATAGCTTGCATAGATCCTTTTAGATCTGATATAGTGTGAATTTATGTAGAGGTCAAACATTTGAGCTTTGTCATTTGCTAATTAGCATATTCTACAAAAACTCAGTGCGTCCATTAAGGGCTAACCATTCTGGTATCTCACAACCTGGATTATAATGAAATGGGCATTATTTCATTTTCTTCAAGCGACATATTTCTGAAATTGTGAATAGTGTAAATAAATTCTGATTAAGATTAATGACATTACTAAAAAAATTCCTTCTTATAAGTTAAAGATGTTTTAATAGAACTTTTAGAAAGCTTTTGAAGTGAATTTAGTGAAGATCAAAGTGAGAGATTTGACAGTCCTAGAGCCCAAACTGGAAAAAAAAAAAAAGAATCCTAATGAGCATGTTGCATTAATCACAGACTGAGGTGCTGTGCTTCCACAGAGCCAGAGTTATTATCCTGCTAACTGAACTGACATTGATGCACTTGTAGGAGGCAAAAACATACAAAGGAGATAAGCATTTCCTATGCAGAGCAAACACTGATGAGAAAAATATCTAAGCAAAACAGTGTACACAAATCTTTTACTAATACACTAAATGAGTAGTTGTCATTTATTATATCTGCAGACATTATGCCCACTGTATTACTTTGTAATTCAAAGCATTTTAAGATATCTGCATGTTAGAGAAGTTTCCATCTTAAATCCACTAAGGACCATTAAATATAAAGTGTGACCTCATCTGTAACACAGGCACTCTAATTTAACCCAGCTACTCTTGCAGTGAATGCAATGGTCTGTGTTGTTATGATGCAAGACTTTCTTTCAAGAGGTGAAAAATCTATCACTCCAAATAACTGATCAATTATTAAAGTGTTATGCCAAATTTGTGGCTAGAATTACTCTGAATGTACATTCCAGATATTGTCTCTCATTACACTTTTCTTAGCTAAATTAAAAAGTCTTTTGATATTCATTATTTTCTCTCCATGGAAGCATGACTAAGGGAAGTGTTGAAGAATGTGCTTGGCTAAATCACACTAGGACATTTAATACACTATAAATGGGGTTAAATGATAGTATAATCTTGAAAAAATGCTTGAGTACTGAACAATTACTTGCAGATATCTGACCACTTAATTTCCCATAAACTCTTGGCTCATTTACATATATAATAATACCTCTATTTTAAGCACAAATAACAAAAGATTAAATCTGCTTCTTCTAACCATTCAAATATTCCCTTTTACCTGCATGGAAGATTTTGGGATGGAATGCTATGAACATGAAAAATGTGGATTTACAAAGTAGAAAATAGAATCGCGTTAAAAATAATAAAAGAAAATTTGGTCTCAAAACTCTAAGTGAAATTAAAACAGTATAATGAGTATATACATTAACAACAAAATGTGCTTGAGAATCATAATTTTTGTCATCATCAGAACATGAGTTATAGGCCTGTATCTATGCTTAGAAATGGAATAAATTATTAGTTCCAGCGGGCTAACCCTAGTTGAATGCCAGGCAGCCATCTCTACCACCTCATCTCTCCTCTCCACAAGTGGACAGGGGTGAGAAGGTATAGCAAGTAGTTCATGAGCTGAGATAAGGAGTGGCAGAGATCACTTGCCAAACACAATCACAGTGAAAACAGACTCATCTTGAGGGTATTAATGGATTTTTTACTAATAAAATGAAAGAAATATAATTAGAAGTAACCCCAAATGTTAAAACCCCCTTCCCCCCACCCCACTCTTCTCTCCTTCTCAGCTCTACCTCCTCCTGCAGTGGTGCATGGAGACAGGGCATGCAGGTTTTGGTCAGTTCATCACCCATGGTTTCTCCCTCTGCTCAGAGAGAGGACTCCCTGTGCTCCAGTGTGGGGTCCCTCCCATGGAAGGCAGCTCCTCTCCATGAACTTCTACAATGTGAATTCACCTCACAAGCATCAGATCTCTGTGAACTGCTGCAATGTGGGCTCCTCTTCCACAGGGAGCAGTCATTCAGGCACTGCCTGTTCCAATGTGGGTTCCCCATTGGATCACAAGTCCTACCAGGAAACGTGCTCCAGTGTGGACTCCTCTCTCCACGGGTCTGCAGATCTCTGCCAAGACCCTGCTCCAGCAGGAGCTTCCCACGGGGTCACAGCCTCCTGTCAGACACCCACCTGCTCCTGGGTCTCCTCCAGGTCCTGTTGGTGGATCTACATGGGCTTGGAGCACAGCTCCCTCACCATTATCTGCACCATTGGCTGCAGGGGCATAAATCTCAGCTCTGGTGCCTGGAGGACCTCCTGCTCCTCCTATTCCACTGACTTTGGTGTCTGCAAAGCTGCTCCTCTCACACATTCTTACTCTCCTTTTCTCTGGCTGCAAGTAATCCATGCAATAAATTCCTTTACTCTTTAAACTTGTTATCACAGAGGAGTTACTGTCATGTTGAATAGGCTGAGCCTTGGCCAGCAGCATGTCCATCCTGGAGCTGCCTGACATTGGCTCTGCTGGACATGGTTCCAGCAGGTTCTCATGGAAGCTGCCCCTGTAGCCCTCCCAGTAACAAAACCCGGCCACACAAACTAAATACTGCCGTTGAAACAATTTGAGTGTAAAATGTTTTGAATTTTAGTTCAAATAGTCAGATTCACATAAAAGAACTAGAGAGGCTGTTCACTTGAAGTTTTTGCTGACCATAGATTAATTTTCTGATGTGTTATAGCAAGTTATAACCTAACTTTAACTGTGAGCATCATAGGGAGGAAACTCTCAGTATGGTTTTCTTACTAAAAATTGCAGAGATACGATAATTTTTCATGAGTATCTGCTTCTGTGTGTGACTTTTTAGTTCATATTCATATGCCTGTCTCCTCTTCTGTCCATACCATGGTCAATATCTCTCAAATAAAACAGAAAAGTAAAAGCCTCAGTGTTACTAAGAACTCACAAATCTAGTCAAAATTGTTATTCCTTAGGTGAAGAGAGTGGCTTTGTCAGTGAACTTAATGAGAGAACACGTGGAGGAAACTTGTCATGGAGATTTTTCTTGACTGGCCTTCAAATACTGTAATATCTGCAAAGGTGTTACAAATGTTTCAGCATCAAGAAGTATTGTCAAAGGTATCAGTTAATACCTCTATAGACATGCTTAAATCTGTACAGAACTTAAATCTGTGAGAAAATAGACTTCTGCTGCTAAAAGGATTGCTACTTTTTCTTTGGAATTTCTTTTCACTTCTGACCTTAATTTATATACATTGAATTGGTTATGTGGAGATAGCACTAAATTATGATTTAGGTATAAGCATAAGGCTTAGTAGTTGAACTGTTTTATACTTCAGCCACTACATTCTAGACCAAAAGTGTTTTTTCTTTTTTTTTCTTTTTTTTTTTCTTTTTTTTTTTTTTTTCTTTTCAAGACAGGAAAATTTGAGATAGAAATGAGAAGGTTCTGGGGACTACAGCTGTTGCACAAGGAATCTCCTGTTGGTGCTCTCATCTCTAGTTCTCATACAAGCAGTTGCAATGTTGAACACACTATTTTAGTCCAGACCTGTGTTGCAAACATGCAGCTTCTGGATCCTGATTCACTCTGAAGTAGACATTTGTGGCATAAGGGCTATATCTCATACCTTCTGCGCTTACAAGAGTTTGGATTAAACTCTCATACTCACCAAAATATAGTGATGGAGAAAAATGTGCCATACTGCATTATTGTACAGCAGAGTAAAAAATTATTGATTGTGGAATTCATATGAATAAATATGCTTTCATTACAGATTGCTTAAATGCTTCTTATTGTTGTTGATGGTTTTTAACCTGACTCAACACATATTGAAAATGATCATCTTATTTAAGCAGCTTGAGAGTTTGATCCCAAATAAGGTTTTTCAGAAAAAAACGCTGCTCATCTCTACAAATGACTACTGATTACTAGGATTTATGAAGTTCTCTTTATGAAAATTTCTAGCTAATGTACAGGGTAAACCATGGTGTACTGAATTATTCATAACCAAACAACATTCTCTGGAATGGTTTCATGTTTACAAACCAGACATTTTAGAATTAGCCCAAATCAGCAACCACACAGTTCCGTGTGGTACATAAAATGAGGAAATATTAATGGCAGATTTTGATTAACAGACCCAAAGCTGACTGTGAATAACAGAAGTGATTTGTTCAGCTGATTGAAGGAAGAAAGCCAATGGATTCAAGCACTTTCATCCAACTAGTCACAAAATTACTATCAAGGTCACAGAAACAGCTCTTGACTGTTCACTCTGTGGTCCAGGAAAAGATTTGCCAAAAAATACCTGAGGCAGCAGTACATACATGTTTGACTTTAGGCTATTGTTATGGTGCTTTACACATTTTTAAAATAATTTGGTTTTTATCAGTTGTTTCACTGTAAGTCTTTAATTGGCACTTTCAACCAATCAAAAGTTGTGTTTCTCTAGTAGTCCAAGAGCCATACTAAAAGCAACTGACTTTATTAAATCATTATCTTTTGAATTGGAATATGCTGTTTATTGAAGTAGATAGTGGAGTGCAATGTCCCCTCCAGAAGACAAAGTAAAAATGGAATATTCTTCAAAATGGCCTATTATTCCGAGCCATAGCCTGCTATTTCTTTTTATGTCCATTCCAATCCGTCCATTTCCTGCCTTTCACTTTTACATTTCAGTTATGTGTAGAATATGATAATATATATTTTACATATTACAAGGTGTTTAATTTTCATATTTTGAATAGTTATAGTAATACTCTTTTTCCATATATGTGAATACATTGCATAAAACCTTTTTCATTCTATTACATAAACAAAAATGCATTCAAAAGCATGACAATGAGCTCAATCTTTTGAAATAGTTTGGTTCTTTTGAATGTACAATCATAGAACTTGTTCAGCTTTTGAATCCAAACAAAATGAGGATGTGACATAAAATTCAAAGCAGTGATTCAAGGAACTTATATAAAAGACACAATAGCTAAGAAGAAGATGGGAAAAAATAAGTTTCAGTAGGTTTGTCTATTTGCTATCATGTGTCTGATGTAGAAAGTTCACTAAAAAGAGATGAAGGCAGAGGGAGAATTTCACACATGATGAAATATGTGGTTTGATAAACAGATTCAAAGAAATTTCATATAGTATTAATATTTTAAAAAATCAAATTAAGTTCATGAAAGAACAAAGTAACTTTCATATTGGTAGGGGGAATCTAAAAGAAAGCTACAAATCTGCTGCTTACAATGGTCTGGATAGAAAAAGGATACATTTACGGAAGAAGAAGAACAGTAAGGAATTTTTGTAGTTTGCAGGGAGTTTATTTGGTGGTTTTTTTGGAGGTTGGTTGGTTTGGGGTTTTTTTGGCAGTGTTATTGTCACGAATCCTTTTAGAGAATTATCTTTACCTGCTTCTGAAAAGAAAAACTTAGATTTCTGTTTGTACCATCAAATGTCTGCTGTGTTCTTAGGGATAAATCTGTGCAACAACATAGGGAAAAGAACTAATAGGAAAAACCTTTCAAACAGCACTGTATGTTTCATGTTCTCCTTTGTATTTGAAATCTAGGATAAAAGAGATTTTTCTTTTTTCAGTCAGTACCCTATCAGCAGGGTATCTAGAGTCTGCATCTTATCTAGATATCATGAAAGAACCTACTGCCAATAAAAGTATCTGACATCATACATTCAAAAAGAAATAGATCAAAACACTGGAAGATTAGCATGCACATTAATGAAATTTATAACTGACAAAAAATTTTGATAAAAATCCAAAGATGATAAGTAATGATTTCACTTAGTATAATACAATTCACTTCCTCATGCTACACATAAATGTCCTGCTCTAATGGAAATGCATTTCAGAAACACTGACAAAGGATCATTCCTTCATGTCAGTCTCTTGCATAGGTTACCTTTTCTTTGATGGCTTACACTTTTACAGATGAGAGAGCAACATTTCGGTAATTTCTTTTCTTGCTTTTTTCAAATGACAGACTCTGAACTATGGGGTGTTTGGGTTTTATTTTGTTTGTTTGTTTTTGTTTGGTTGGTTGGTTTTTGTTTGTTTTGGTTTTTTGTTTGTTTTTGTTTTTGTTTTCCCTCATTCTTTTAGCTGTTTCTGCATCTATGAATCTTTGGACTTCATTTCATTAAAAATATAGTTTGGTAAACTACATATAACTGAAGAAAAAGAAACTGAAAAGTCAGTAATCACAGATTTTCCTTTTCTGATAGGAGTGTTTTCCATTACAGCTTTTGCTTTGCAGTTTGCTTATGCTTCTCTCAAGTCCTTATATCTAATTTATGCCTGCTCTGATCTTCTGGCCAAGCTGTTATCTGTTATTCCTTGTCACCTTTCCTATGCCAATTTTTTTTTTTTTTAGTCAACCCATATCTCCAAGACTTAAATAAAAAAAAGTAATATTGATAGTGTATTATCCAATGCAAAAAAACATTACAA
This sequence comes from Pycnonotus jocosus, assembly GCA_013400435.1. Taxonomy (NCBI): domain Eukaryota; kingdom Metazoa; phylum Chordata; class Aves; order Passeriformes; family Pycnonotidae; genus Pycnonotus; species Pycnonotus jocosus. The sequence continues at coordinate 9,094 of VWYP01000181.1, forward strand.
GTGCAAAATACAAGCGTGTGTGTGTGTTTGTGTTTCCTTAGAAGAGTTAATTTACCAGAAGAATTATATCTAATACATATAACTAAAAAATTAATTTTCTTACTAAATATCAGTAGCAATTAACTGTTAAAAATGCTCTATCAATACCTCTAAAAGACTTTTTATGTTTCAATCCTTTTGAAAGAGAGGCATGGATTTTAAAAGTCAGAATGACTGCAGCAGTAATAAAAATTTGGACTTCTCATGGCTTTTGATCACAGTTTACCATACAATGCAAGGTATTTTTTTAAAACATGAATTTAATATATACAAAATGTTAATCTATGTTTCACTTTATGAGTACTATTTGATATTAGTTTGTAATTATTTTTATTACTTGATTTATTATATTACTTACTTCTGCATGATGGCATTTTTTCACCAAGAACAATGAATAATATGAACTACAATATTTGACCATACAAAACATACCATAATAATTTTCCAGATAGAGATATGTATATTGTGTAGGGGCACTTTCATCCATCAACAGCTACAAAAGGGATTTTGTTCAACTTTATGGAAATACAAAAGAACTTTGTATTTAACAACCCTGAAAATTACACTGAAATAAACAGCCTATTCATGCATAAGTGGATTTAGTTTCAATTTGGTTCAATTAAACTGAATTGAAATAGGAAGGAACACAATTTTGAAACCTTTTACATATGTCAAGTTCCTTTCTATTTTTATTTGCTTGTTCACTTGATAAGTGTTTAAAACTCATACAGCCACAGATAAAATGCCCACCCTAACAAGAAATAATAAAGTGTAAAAACGAATGTTCTGACTTGATTTCTTTAAAATAAGGATTCCTGATAAAAGGTAGCTGTATATAAAAATTTGTTTCATTAAAGGCTTAGTTCTGATGTTAACAGAGAGTTTAACCAGCTATGTGTGTGTGCTTTACAGTGTCATGTCATTGTATTTTCATGAAAGATAAAGATTTGTACTTCAGAAGAGTCAATAGATGTGAGATTAAAATACTGAGACTAATGTGGTGAATGTCAACTGCCATCATTTATGGCATTGCCTGAAAGTCCAGGCAGCAATAATCAAGTGTTCCTAAATTCAGTTTGGAAGAAAACAAACCAAAACATCAACAAAACAACAAGATTTGTTCCATGCAGGTAAAAAA
>VWYP01000181.1:10328-54427 GCA_013400435.1 Pycnonotus jocosus
AAAAAAAAAAAAAAAAGATGAAAACTTGTCATTTTTCATGAAACTGAAGATTTGACTTCTAATCAGGAATAGAATGACATATTGTGATTGATAATGACTGAGAAGTCAGATCTGCTTGAGAATAGATCAGAGGTAATCTATATTATTATATTACTTTTGAATATTTTTTGGCAAGTTCAAGTGAATGAACAAACATAAAAGGTCCTGCAGTAAAGGATCAGTATTTAGCAGAGAGCCAACAAGTTTAAGAATGGGGTTTTTTATGATGTAACCCATCTGAAGTTCTGGCCAAGGGGTTTGGACATGTCACATGTACATTGAAATATTTTGTTCAATTTTTTGGTTTAGTACAATTCCTTAAGATTTCAGTTATCACAAATGGGACTTTATTCAATTTCATCTGGAATTGCAGTTAGGAGGAACACTTACATTCACAAAATCATATCTGCAAAGCTTTAATTTTAGCACGAAAATGTAAAAATGAAAGAAATGCTCAATTCTGCTATCACAAGTATGACCACAGGACTTTGAAGCATGAACACATACTTTCATATATCCAGAATTAAAGGCTCAGAAATTTGTTCCATTTGTGAATTAATAATTCACAATATTTCAAACATAGATAGTAGATATTTCAAACATAGATCTTTTATAATTATTACATCCTCTTGCCTTTGCACAATACTGAACTTTATATGCAGAGTTACTTTATTAATTTGAGGTGAAATTTTATCTGCTAGATGGGGAGGGGGCATTAGGAAGAGCCAGTGTTTCAGTTACTTAATGGAAAGTAGAGGGGTTTTTAATAAGCTTGTTATGTGTTTAGGGAAGGTATGTAGAAGTTAATTATGACAGATTTCAGGAGGGAGGGTACCCCATCTCAGCATGGCCCAGGTCAGTTCAGCTAAACATAGTTGTTAAAATACAATGTTCTAAATATTCTCTTCAGTCCTTTGTCTACTAAAAATATAGCATTTCCTTATTGTTCCTAGACCCTACTTCAACATGGCTTTTACAAAAGAGATATAATTTTTCAACTTTGCTTTTTTCAACTTATTAACACTTAGAAATAGCACCAACTTTACTTTCTCCTGTATTAGTACACACTAATAACAGATGACAACAGCACAGATTTTAATACATTCAAAACATGTGCAAGAAGTGTGTAATATGACCAAGAAAGAAAAGAAACTGAGAACTGAAGTGGAGATAAGACCAATCAGTCATAAGGATTTTCACTTCCCTGGAAAAATTGATGCATAAGAATGTGGAAGAGTAAAATAGATTTTCTAGTTCTACTCCATCACTGAGTACAACTTTGAGGATCACTTTGACAACTTGTATTTAAAATATTTCCATGCTGATAATACTACACTGAACATTTTCTTTTAATTGATCCAACACTATTGTAGTGTTCCTTTATACCCTCTTTAATTTCTTGTGGTAGAATGGAGCCTAATTCACTGCAGACTGAACTCTTTAAAAGTCTCTTCTTTGTCTAAAATAAGCTGTATCACGGCAGTATTGGTTTTCAAATAAAAATATTTGTGAAGGATTTAGAGACATAAGGCTGAACATTGGACAGACCCATATAATTTGTTCATTGCATTCCATTATTTGTTGTAGCTTCTGTTCTGTTTTCAGGTATTTACCAGCTTTTGAAATGTTGAAATTAAGACAGGAAAGTAAACATTTATTGGATTCTATGCCATACCTTCACATTGTGTCCTCAAAAATGCACTTCAACTTTTCAGCCAAGCACTGTTCAAACATCTGCCAAACTTTGACTTAAACCTTTAAATAAAAAATCATGTCTAGTTTAAAATATAAAGGTAAAATTTCCACCAATCATTCCTTAAAATTAAGGAATTTTAAATTACACTTGATTTTTTATTTATCTTAATAGAATATTTATGAGAGAAGAATGCCATATATGTCACACAACTTAGAAAGCTAGTCATACCATGATAATGCTAGCCACCTTCAAAATGGTACTTTCTTTGGATCTTCTCTGAATAAGCCTGTGGAAATTCTTACTTTGATCTTCTGACTTTAAAAGAAACTGAATGATTTACATTCCCCAAACAGAGGTTAATGTCAAATGTTAACAAATAAATGATTAAAGGAGCAACAAAAATATTATTAATGAAAGAAAAAAAAACAAAAAACACCTGCTCTCCGTTGTGCAGCATGTCAAATAAATTCCTTCAGGAAAAGGCTAATGATAAAGGTATACTGTATACTATATTTGAAATATGCCTAAAGAAACATAAGAAACAAAAGTAACATGCAACAAAGATATCAGGATGTGATCATTTTCAGTTCAGCAGTTTAAGAAAATTATAATCCAAGGCACAATGCCTAGAAAATGACTGTAGATTGTATAGTGTTCCTTTAAGTGTCTCTAAAATCAAGTGAAAGGAAGTGATGGAGTTTTTTAATCCACTTTTTCTTATAATGACTCTTGAGCATTTACTGAACGTTCATTTGCTTTTACCAAGAAAAAGAAATAGACTCTGGTTAAATGAAAAGGAAACATCAAGAATAGTGAATAATACAAATATGAAAAGAAGAAAAGGACAGAAAAGCAATTCTGAAAGAGCAATTCTTGCAGATGTTCAAGGACTATCTCTTCAGTCTCTTACTTCTGAGGACAAGACTGAAGGAGGAGTTCATACACTGATTCTTTGAGTGAAGGAAAATCTCTCTGCATAAGAGATGCTACAGATCGTTACTTGCTGCTTCCAAGTGCCTATTTCAATAAAAAGAATTTGAAAAAATTATAGCAGCTAGTAATTCAGGCACACTGTCTGTTATTAGACCCCCTAAGTATGGTAATGAATGCTCTTCTCAAACAGTGAACTTGCTTCTTGACCTGCACTTAGATCCTGCTCATAAAGAGAGCCCGTGGACCATGTTATTTAGGGCTTAGTACAAAACCCACTTGAACCCGTCAAGTTGAAGGATTTTGCTTATTAATTTCTTGCCAAGGAAAATATTTGACTAATTTTAACCACCAGAACCTCTTATTCAATGAGGTAGCTACCAGAGGTATATATACTACAGCTTGTATTGGCCTGTGTCACATAATGATTTTGACTTCTTGCTGTCTGAACTACCAAGAATTTTCTATGCCTATAGAAATTTTCCAGAACATTTTGTTCCTATGGAGTATGGGAAATAAAGAATGCAGAGGAAAATAAAAGTATTGGATAAAATAGTTCTGTGGACCCAAGATGTGTTTTTAGATTATTTTCACCAGTGTGTTTAGAAGTAGGAGAAAATATCCCCAGTCTTCACAGTGTCCTTTTTCTATGGTCTATGTATTGCAAATTTCGAGTGGATGTTAGTAGTTACAGATATGGTTATGTCTCTCTTTCCTCTCTGTGAAGGAAGATATTAATATATTAAGATCCTGCATGTAGACATGTGGAAAAAATACATAAATCTTTTTACCTTAATATTTTATTGTTTTTGCAGATTTTTATTCAGCCCCATCTGTAAATAGCAGCTGAACTTTATAAACTTCAGATGAGAATCAAATAAAATGTTAACCTGAGAATCTCTAAAACTATTCAGGGCATTGTATTTTTTTCCCCTCATCCCCAGCTAATTTAAAAGGCTATATATGTTTTAAAAGGTTTTCTAGCTGGTGCATGAAACATGCTGTAAAGCAAAAGTATGTAACTTTAGACTGTTGAATGTAGCCAATAAGGATAGGCAATGTCTCACTACCCTCATTCTGAACAGAATCACAGACAGAAAGAGATATTTTCATTATTTTTAAGCAAAAACCCCATCTTCTTGTCTAGCCTGAACTATACTGATCTCTAGCTAGCTATCTACTTGTACAGATCATATGTATTCAGTTATTCTGTTTCAGAGATCAGCTATTCTAAGCACACATACTTTATTATTTAATTAACAAATTAATCAACACTGTAAAGTTCACCTTCACGGGCAAAGAATGCTCTTTTTATAAATTTCCTTTTTCACAGAACATTATAAATCTACGTTATTTATTCACAGAGTACATAAAGAACTTATCAACTTGGGGAGGGCAGGGAAAAAAGGAAAAAAAAACCCAAGGCTCCTCACTGCAAATTCAGATGTTGAAACTGACAGAGCTTGGTCTCCAGAAAGGCAGTGCTCTGAGCACTTGATTTACCAGTGCCAATGAATGAAAAAGTATGCAAGGTACAACTCTTTGTATTGATAACAGAAATTTATTTGCTTTAAATATGTTAGTTGGCATTTTTTTGCAGTTTTGAATTCAGATTATTCATTTTTTTCAAGACCAATAGACACATAAGGGAAAGAAGACAGACTATAGAGACAGCTAAGAGCAGATCTAGCCAAATCTCTGGCAGAACTGCTGAGATACCAGGCAGAGATCTGGGGAAGACGAACAACATGTGGAAACTATGGAAATGAAACAATGATGGACTCTGTGTGATTTTAGTTCTTCGAAAGAGAAAGCAGTCAAAGAAGGAGCTCCTGTATCAAGCTGGAGAACATCAGATTTCTGAAGATTTATTGAAAAATGCAAAATTTTCAGGCAACTAAAATGTAGATGGCAAATAGAGTTTAGACTCACATCATTAGAAGAGAGAAATGATTAGAGAGGTCACAGATATACTGAATCACTAAATTGCTGTACAGCTTGTGTAAAAAAAACCCCACCCAAAACCCTGAGGCTATTCCAGTAGGATCTAAAGTAGACACTGTGCAAAGTATTGACTATTCAAGAATTAATGATTTATATATGATTAACACAGTGACACTAAGTGCTTTGTGTCTCTTGGACTTTGAAGAAGAAGAGGGGAAGTGTCCAGTGCAAGACAGATCTGGTAGCTGTAACTGCAAACAAAAGGGGGAAAAAAATTGTACCAAAACCAATTCTATGTGAAAGTAAGGATTGAAAGTCCATGTATGTCTCACTGTTATTACTTATTTCTGAAGAGCCTAAGAAAAGTCAAAGAAAAAATAAATCACAGTAGGTGACTATTATTTCTGTTGCACACATAAAGGTTTGCTTATAACTCTGGGAATTATGCAGTGTAAGTATTCATTTCTGGTTTAGAATAGCTGCTCTGCTGTGACACCAGCAACTGCATGACTTTTATGGAAATAACTACAAGAGAATGCACCTTCCCTCACACAGAAGAGGTAGAAAAAGCAGAAAAATCAAGCAGTACATTAAGTAGAGACAAGAAAGCAGAGGTATGGGGTTTCAAACTTCTTTTGTGTACTGGCATACTACAGTGGGTCCTGGTTCCAGGCAGGATGAGGTTAATTTTTGCAGTAGTCAGGGGACAGCAGGGCCTGGAGACAGTAGTTGATTAATACCACCCTTCATTATTTTTGGGGGTTGGGTTAAGGGATTCCCTTCCTGGGAGAAGGAGTTCCTTCTAGCCCTACAAATGTGGCAAAGGGACATTGTCTATTACTGACTGTCTTATTATCTCTTTGCTATTTCCAGTAAATTCTTCTTATCTCGACCTTTGCCTTTTGTGCCTCCAATTCTTCTCTCCATCCCCCCACAGGGGAAAAAAAGGAGGGGAAAAGCAGTGGATCAAGAGAGCAGCTCCTGGTTTGGGGAGTCTCAGTGGTGACACTGAATTGGTGATCACCATTCCTAAACTATGCCCAGTGAAAACTTTGATTTTCTTTTTGTATTTTTTTCCACTTTTATAAGTGACATCAACATGGGCAGGAAAAAAATAGTAAAAAATTATAAATCTGTAATTTTAATATCCACAAAAAAACCTCTAATTCAAGAAATAAAACGTCTCTCACCATGATAAGAATGCTGACACATCTATCCAGGTTTTGAATGTATTTACAAATAGCTTATTTCATTTAAACTTTTTAAATATAGAATTTAAGTATCATATGCAGACCTAATGTCTTTGTCACCAGTCAAAATATGTTGAGTAAATAAAAATTAAAATAACTCATCCAGTAAACTAAGTAAACAAAATTGTAAAGCCTAGGTCTTAGCTTACTTAGGGGAAATAACCCAGAAGACTACAACAAATTTAGATTACCACTGAAATTTAAGGTTGTTTACACCTTTTTAGACCTGACCAAGTATCTAGTGAAGAGATGCAAATAAGAAAGAGAAATTTAGATTGTGGATGAGACACTGGCCAGCTACTGAACGTTCATGACTTACTGTTTTAAAATTGACAATTTATGGCTTTGTTTTAGAGCACAGTGATAGCTTGGGTAAATGTTTCCATTTTTAAGTAGGATTTTTTTTACAGGGTTGAAAATTAGAGAAAAAAACCCAAACCAAACTTTTTTCTCTTTTTTGTTTGACCTCCTTAGCCATTATTTGAACAAATAATCCCTATTGCTATAGATGAATATGATATCAATAAGTGAGAAGATGCTGATTTTAGGTAGAGTTTGCCATATAATTTGCTATAGTAGGGAAGAGCAAAACTGAAAATTCAATGACATCTCATAAATAAGCAGATAGAGATGGAAAGATGGGTAGAAAGGAAGGCAGTGTGAAATAGTTTCAGATTCTAGACAGGGTTAATCATATTTTGAATGAAAAGCAAAAGGTGTCTTTTACATTATAACTAAACAGCGTTTTCCTTAACTGTTTTAAATTGATATAGTCTTAATTTTCCATGTCACATGGTATATGAACTATTTCCTACTGAAACTGGCAGCATTCTTGGAAGAGGATAAATGATAGAGACAGAAAAGGAAGGATATAATGTCATTCAGTTCTGCAACGAGCCTCATGAGACAGTACTTTGACAGCAAATCCTGTCAAAATAAGACTCCTGAATAAACAACATGAAGTCTGCTCTCTGAGATCTTGTGCTGGAAAAAAAATTGGATCATCAAGTTCCATCCCCGCTGCCGTGAGGAGTGTGGTCCCATTAGACCAGCTTACCCAGAGCCCCAGAGTGGTTTAAAACACCTCCAGGATGGGGAAAACACAACTTCTCTGGGCAATGCCTCACCAACTTCACATAATCATAGTTATAAAACAAATGTGAAAAATCCTAAGATACAAAACCAGATCTGTTCTGACTTGAGGTGTATACTTCTCAATGTCAAATATGTATTTTATGACTGACCTAAAAAGCCACAAAAATCACAAATCTTCATAGAAATTAGGTTAATACACATCATGTTTTCATATGTGAATTTGAGAGTGCCTAACATGGTTATGGTTCAAAATCAACACTTAGTGCTGCACTCACAATTCTTCCACCTGGAGCCAAAATTACCCAACATGAACCCTCACAGAAAAATGTTTGTCTAACCTGTATTTGAAGGCTGCTATTTGTTTTGTTTCAATCTTCCTCCTTCTGGACTAATCTGAATTTTGTCATTTTCCACTGGGTTGAAGTGTGCCCCTGCCAAGGTGCTGGCACTGGGGAGGATGCAGGGGCAGCTTCTTTAAGGAGAGGTTCCAATGGAACCACTTTCTCTGCCACGAGCTGGTTCCAATGAACCCATCACTGAGCTGAGCCCCTTAGTCAAGCTGGCAGCTCCTCTGGGACAACTTGATTAAGAAAGGGCAAAACCACCACAGAGTGGTGGAAGGGGAAAAGGAGAAAAGAAAAAGTGTCAGAAACTTCTGCAGAGATCAGGGTGAGGGGAGGAAGAGGAAGAGGAAGAGGAAGTGCTCCACGCACCAGAGCAGAGATTCTTCTGCATCCTGTGGAGCAGATACCCACATTGCAGCTTGTGGATGACTCCACAGCAGAGCAAGGGGATATTCACTGAATGAACTGTGGAGGAGCAGGGGAATAGCGTGGGCAGAATGAACTGTTATGGACTGACTGCATCCCACCATCACCCCACACTGCTCAGAGAGCGGAGACAGAGTCTGAGATGAAGGAGTGACTTCAACTCTGGGAAAGGGAAGGGACACAGGGGGAAGTGTTGTATTAATTTCTCTGATTCTCACAATCCAAATCTATTTTAACAGACAGTAAATTAAATTTTCTCTAAGTCTAGACTGTTTTTCCCCTGATAGTATTTGATAAGGGATTTCCCTGTCTTTGTCTTTCTCTATGAGGTTTTTTATCTTATTTCCTTCCACCTATCCCATTAAGGAGGAGAAGTTAAAGTGGCTGGGTGGAGGTCTGGCAGCTTGCCAAAGTCAGCTGTCTACAGTACAACCTATTAGAAAAATGGTGGAGAAAAAAGAAAAAAAAATCCCAAACCCCACAAGAATAAAATATTTCTGGATTATATCTCCCTAATACACAGTTTGCAGTGATGCACATTTCAGGGAGAGGTTATGAGAAGAAATATGTGGTTTCAGTCTGTGCCTCACTGATAATATTGATTTGTAAAGGCAGACTATCACTTCTGCTAAATCTCCATCAACCCATAGTCCTGACATTATGCTGCTCTTGCAAATCCATTAGTGCTAAAGGGATCAGCATACATCATTTGGCCTGTATCTGTGAGGAGCCACTTGCAAAGAAAGTTATTTGGCTGCCCAAATCTATGCTGTCTTGGAGCTGCTCAGTTTTTAAGGAAGGTGAGTAAATTTTACATGGCAAGCAAGGATTTCAGTGACTATGTGGCTGTCCCATACCTTCCTTAGACAAAACTAATTTTCACAGCTGAACTGGACTTTGGAAAGAAAAAATCATCATTAAAATGTATGTAGGTATCAGGTTTTGAATGAAAAAAAATTATACTGTATATGTTTTGTTGTTTGGGTTTGATTTTTTTTTTCTTTTTGATATTGAACGTCATCCAGGAGCCAAGTTTGTATTCCCAACCCCTCACAGCCAAGTTTCACAAGAGAATGCCTTTGCACAATTACAAAAAAATTGTTGTCAGCAATTGAAGCCTATGTGAGAATAAAACGAATTGCCCTTGTGAAGGATTCTATTCCAGATGTACAAGTCAATTTTGTCCCTACAATTTTCATTTGTTTCAGTGTAGGATTCAGGATTGGCTTAGTCTTAATGGTTTCTGTAAGGATTTGGTTTAGGTTACAAAACCTGCTCTTCAAATTTTCTTTGTTTGGGGCTTTTAATTTTTTTTTTTTTTTAACAGATCAGTTTTTATTTTTGTCTGCTTAGGTTTTCAAACTGTAATCATCTGACCTGCATCTCCAAAGCAAAAAGTGCTTTCAGCCATCAATCATTATCATTACAGTGCGGCTACTGGGGTTTTGTTTTAATAAACTGCATTTCTTACACTAACAAACCTCAGTGACACCCCTCATTCAGTCTTCTGAAAGCTGAAGAAACACAAATCTCCTGGAGGTTTTTGTTTTCTCTTTTGTTGTCTACTTTATTCCTTAGTTTTTGATGGCAAAATGCATTTGTTTTAAATTTTACTGCAAGGCCCAGTGACATGCTGCAATCATAAGTCAGGGCTGTGTGCTCAGAATGAACTGGTGTAACTTTAGTTGCTTCACTGGGCTGACAATTTCATATCAGATGCAAAATCTCAGCAATAATCACTGAATTAGAAAACACAGCAGAGTCCAACTGAAGCATCACTGCTCTGTTTTTCCTTAAAAATTTGCATATAGGAAACAAGTATTATAGTTTAAAAAGTATTATTTTAATGTAGTTATTGCCTTGAATGAAACTCATTAGACACACACAATTTATAATGACATTATCAAAATGTCTTCAATAAAGGAATAATGCAGACCACCACAGTGAATTAACACACTTGAATAAGAAATTTGCTGCCTGCTGCACAGAACAACAGTTGAATTTGGTTGCATGTGTCAGATCAAATCATAGTTAATAAAAGCATTCACTTTTCTGATATGAACAGAGCAGACAAAAAAACCTTCTTGAAGATGTTTACCCCTAGGATAAATGAAGCTTGAGATTAAGACACTGAGGAGCAGCATATCAGTTGAGCAGATGTTAGGTGATGGCAGGAATTAGGGATGCTCATGGCAGAAATGCCTACTGCCAGCTGCAACCACCCTAATTACTGTGAGACAGGGTGCCAGAAACATGAGAAAATGTAAACAGGGGTAATCAAGCTATATTGAAAAGAGTGTTTAGGAATAACTGTCAGATTTAGAACAGAAAAAGAAAACTGAACGTCACTGAGAATTTTCAAAAATAATCTATCTTAAAAAGGTCCAGATTATAGGAACCACTGTGACAGAAGGATTTACAAAATGATCCCTCACTGAATTATTAGGTTTGCAGCAGGATGTACCACCAATGACTGCATCGTTTCTGAGGTCTTACCTCTAATATAAAGACAAGTCTGCTTGTACTTGAATTTGTTTTGACAGTTCAACCATTTTGGCTTGAATTTACACTTCAGTTTAATGTCAAAAACATGTTTGATTTCTGTTATGAACAGCCACCCATAAATCACTCAGTAAAACACTGAACATATGTTTTAGACCAAGGTATACATCACAGAATTTTGCTGATTGCGGTGATTTTAACCTTTTTCATAGTATCTAGTATGAGGGCTATCGTTTGGATTTTGGCCCTCCACTGCAGGGGTGAGGGAGCATTTGTGTGGGGCTTAGTTGCTGGCTGGGGTTAAACCACAGCACAGAGGAACTGAACACCAAAACTGAACCTTGGTTGTTCTATGGGCCATGAGCATCTGTGGGAGTGAAGAAACAGTGTGACTTCAACAAAGATGGTCAGGTCAAGTCAGTCATCCCCACACACCTCCATGCCTCTGATGGGCAGTGCAATTTGTCCCAAGATAAAAATGCCAGGTGGATATTGCAGGAAGAACTCTCTGAATGCTCATGTAACTAATGTATTCCAGACATGGGGGAGCTGTGATGCATTGGTAATATTTAGATATTGTATTAGCAATAAATATAATCATAATCATACACATGATCAGTGTCATACTTCTCATGCCTGATCCAAAGTCTTCTCTCTGTTATTCTGTCACACACATCTGTCAGAAATCTCCCTCAGCTGATTCCCAGTACACAATTGGATGAAGGCACACACTTTTCCCATTCATTTATGGTGCAGTGTTGGACTTATTTGTGGATCTACAGAAAGAGGGGTGCCTGTGCTGCTCCTACCTAGGTGAATCTCACAGTAAGACACCACTCACATGCAGTGCTCTTGCCTTAGATATTTTCAGCATCATTTCAGTATCCAAAAGTATCCACAGCTATTTGAGATTTCCTACCATGCCTAAAACATCTCCGCTGTGCTAACACATACTGCTTTCTACATCTCTGGCAGTGCAATTCAGGTCTAGCTTTAGGTGTCTGTAAATAGATAACTGCATGCTCAGTAGATGCGTGTGCGCCTAATACCAGCCAGCATGAAAATAAAAGTGGTTTAGCTCCCCTGCAAACAGGAGCCAGCACTGGCCAGCCAAGTGCCTGAATATCACCTAAGCACTGACTTTGTTGCTTGGAGAATGTTTCTGCTGCTCAGCCTCGGGCACCTGGTTTCATCTGAGACTCTCCAGAGAATCCCACCAGGCCTCCAGACACCTCTCCCAGCAGGCATTTGGATGCAACTTCTACATCAGATCTGACAGCCCCACAGATGTCTGCACTGGATATCTGGGATCTATGTGGGCAATCATGCTCTAGATTTGTGTAGTTTGCAACACAAGGCAAGCATGAAATACAGTTGAATGTAGAAGTTTAGATTTCTTGATCATCAACCAAATCCCTGTTCCAGTTCTAGTCACATCTGAAGCCAAGTAAAGTTGAAGTCCAACTGATGTCAACACAAAAAGAAAATAAGGAATAAAGACAAGGGATAAATTAAATTTTCAACTAGTAGCTCCTTCGAGGAAGGTGTCTGCAATCAAATACATGCTATACAGTGTAAACTGAGTAGATAGAGCACTTCTAGATATTTTTCAAGAAGTGTCAGCAGGTCTAATTTTAAAAGGGCAGGTCAGACTGTAATGGTACAGCTCAGCTTTTATTTCCTCAATAAGAAGGTTAATACAGTTTAAAAAGGTAAGAAAAGAAAGAACATGCTGTAACCTTTTATCCTTGTCTTTAATCTGACACTAACAAAAAACTGAGGACATGCAGCCTGCCACCTCCTCTCACATCACTGTGGGCTGCTGTGTGCCTGGAGTCCCCAGAAAGCAGTATCAGTCGCAAACACATGCAGATGGGTGCACAGATGCTCCCAGGAGACAGCCACACACACCAGTCCCCTCACACTGCATGGGAAATAAGAAATAAACTCTCAGGGGAGCAGTGACATAGAAAGAAAATAATGTTGCTCTCCCATGCTTTAAATATCATTTGGTCCTATCAGTGTTTTTAATGATCAGGTATGTGGAATGAAGCCTTCATTGTGTTCAAAAGATTCTATGTAGGTCAGTGGTAGAGTTCTGCTACAATATTGTCATCATGGTCCTGCCTGTATCTCCTCAGATAAACTGTCTTATCTTTATGGCGATAACAGAGGCAAGCATGTTTCTGCTGTGGAGATATCACTGCTGGGCTGGGGGTGGGGAGACAAGATCTGGAAAAGAAAGAAGTTACTTTTCATTGGCAAAATTATTGTTTCTGTAGGCCATTTGGTATAAAGCAGCAGTTAAAGTTCTGGAAGGATAAAGCTGTCAGATACTAAAGAGAACTCCACTCCAAAAACTCTACACATGGTTAAAGGCTGGAGAAGGTTTTTCATGTTTGAAGAAGCTCTCTTGAGGTCATGTCATTCTGTTATTGCAGCAAGAATCCTGGGATGCAGAAGAATGGTTTTATGAGGTAGAATGGGATTTAAAGACAAGCATGATTTGCAGGCAAAGTAGCAAGGAGACATCTAACTAACTGATAATTAATGCTTTTGATCACTTTTCCCCACTGTTAAGTCCTTTAAAAAAATGATGCCACAAATCTCAATGAGTACTTTAGAGAAATTCTAACCTTATTAAAATCTAAGTTTAATGGCAATTATAAGACTATGTACAGTATTGAAACCTGCTGCTTTGCCAACCCATACCTGGAAGGAAAAGAAAGACAGAGAGTCTGCTAGGCACATGGAGAAGAATTAGCAGATATATTTGTAGATTAAAAGTCATGAAGCTGTCTCCCACCATGCTTGTTAGCACAGTGTTTACTTCTTTCCTATCAGAGAAAAGTGGCTTCTTATTGCTCTCTACTGGACCTGGACATGTCTGCATTTAAAATAAAAACAACTGTAGGCTGAGAACACCAAGAGAAATAAAATTAAAGCAAATATTTAATTAGGAGGCTTCAAGAATATTCAGGAACACTTAGTATATAGTATTTATTTGGCCTGCTTAACTTCTGTTCATTTATATAAATGTTAGGTAAAATATAGATAAATCAAAGATATGTAGGAGGAATTCATAAAATTATTCTAACAAAGAATAGTTTCAATTAACTGCCTTCTTGTGACTTGCTTGTACTAACTCATGAGGGCAATGAAAAACAAAAATCCATTTTACCCAAGCTTCTTAAAATGTCATCATTTTTGCTGTGAAAGTTCCCTACTGACTGATTGTAGACAGGATTTGAAAATGTGTAGTTCCTACCAACACACTGACCAAACAGAAGAACTTTTACATCATAAACACAGTTTGAATGAAGAAATTTTATTTTTTGCTTTCCATAATCATCTTGAGCACTGTACAGATCAGAAGCAGCAAAAAAAATCATTACACCAAGGCTCCTTCCAGAATTCTAAATGGATATATGAGGTCAATGCCAATCAGGCAAATAGGATGAGATAACTGCTTAGAGAGAGAAAATAATTTGCTAGCTGAAAAGGTTTCAATTTTTAAAAGCCTGGGCATTTAACATACCAGTGTTAACATTGAAGAAAGTGTCTGATTCCTTTTATGAAAGCATAAAACGTATTTTCTACCCCTGCCAATTGTAGTGAGACCATACACAGTAAAATTAAAAGTATAAGCCCATAGAGGTTGTAGCATTTTTTTACATAAACACTATGATTGTGCTATTATGTAATAATCTGGTAGATGACCAGAAATAAGACTAGCTACTTTAGCATCCTAACATAATACTAAATGAAAAAAACCCCACAGAACACAACAACAAGCAAATAGCACCAAAAAAGTTGGAATTAGTTTCTAAAATATTGCCAATGTAATACTTATGTCTAGAAATGTAACTATACAGTTATGCCTGTTACCAGCCATTGTCTTGTGATTGCACATGACTGAAGGAGGATAAACAGAGATTTAAGCAAACAATGCCATAAAACAAGAGATGTTCAGTTTGGAGGTTTTTCTCTTTGTAACAGAATCAGAGTGATGAAGATGCATTTTCTCCAGCAGTCCTGAATACACCTACTGCAGTGTATTTCAGCAGGGAAACAATATGTCACAAGTTCTCAGCTATGAAATACTTTTGAAATACTTTTTATTGAGAACTTATTGAAATACTTTTCATTTCTTAGGATATTTTCTCATTACACTATCTGCCTCGAAGAGTTTTAAAAACTGACTCCATTACAGACAGATGTCGAAGCAAATTAAAGAATATACAAGTGACAGCAAAAAGAGGACTCCAGTCTGGCAGAGCTTCCAGTCTCAGGTCTAAAGCTGCTTCCAATAAGGCTCAAACTTTCCAAAGCTTCTCATCTCATATTGTTTCTCCCAGATTCGCTCTTTGTTATAAGTTCTTTTTGATTCCATATCCAGAAATATTAAGCCCCAGGACCAGGTGCATTTTCAGAAGCATCCCGCTCCCAGAGCCACTACCTTGAAAAGTTTTTGCAAATCTGTGTGGATTTTACAAAACTGTAGATATGTGTAGATAAAAAAACAAACAAACAAACAAAAAAACCCCCAAACAATAAAAAAAAAACCCCAAAACAACTACAGGTGTCATTTATTTTTCTGTCTTGAGTTTACATGGCAATGTTTTGGTAGTGGAGAAGTTGCATGAGTGACTTCCATGAGAAGACACCAGGAGCTGCTCCTTTCAGCTGGTTCCAGTGGACACACCCCAGTCAGAGGTGATTCCATCAGTGACACCGATGGTGCCTCTGTGGTAACTCATTCAAGAAAGGGTTAAAAAATGCTGTGCAGCAGCTGTGAAACATGAGTGTGAAAATATGAGCAAAACAGCCCTGCAGACAGCAAGGAAGAGTGGGGAGGAGGTGCTCCAGGCAGCAGAGCAGAGATTCCCCTGCAGCCTGTGGGGAAGCCAAGGGGAAGCAGTTAGTGCCCCTGCTGCCCATGGAGGGTCACATCAGAGACCACAGAGAAAACATCACAGCGGGAAGGATCACTCTACATGTGCTGTTTCTAACACTGCCCTTCTGAACATTGGCTACTGCTGGAGACAGAATAGAGACCTACATGGACCTTAGGTGTAAAACTGTGTTCACTTTTATCTTATTCTGCTAAGGAAAGTGAGATCTCAGACATCTTAGAAGTCTTCGTGCTTTCAGAAGTTTTAGGAAGACATAGTAGGCTTCAAACAGAAGTGATAAGTGAAAGGTAGAAATTTCCATGCAAGTTTCATTGGGATGCACTGTGGGGAAGGTCTGGAGAGAAGATTTTTGGACTTCAGAACTGCTAAAATATTTCTCTGCAAGTAAATTAGATCTGATTTCTGGAAGATGGTACTTAGATAATTCTTAAAATATTCAAGTAAGCAGTAACTCTGAAGTGCTCAACACCCTTCATGGTTTCATATTCACTATAAGAACTAAAATCTCTCAGATGCAGATCCAGGAATAAAAAACACTTATTTGAAACAGTTTTTACAGCAGAATATAGTAAGGACTTTTTACAGGACTCTCTACACATTAATAGATAGATATTAGAAACCTTAATGTAGTAGAATATTATAATAAAACAAGATGAGTCGTATTATAAATGTACATTAACTCATTTGCTAATGATCAACATCAGCCATAGGGAACAGATGTCAGTGGTTTCATGTCCTTTCATCAAAAGGGAGACAGAGCCTATTTAAATGTTTTAATTGTTGGGAAAGAAATGGATTTGCTTTTATCCAATCAATACTACTTTGACCAAGAATCAATTAAACTGACAAGGCTTCTCTTATGGAAGTAAGTAGGGGCTTTAATTAAATTCCATTCTATAGTTTAAGCAAGGCACTGGAAGACAAGGAGAACACAAAGGCTACTTTGAATTTACTGTGCATATTGGAAGCATGGTTTTAGGAGCAAATCATAAATTAAACTTCAGATATATTAACATTTTTTATCATATTACATATCCAAATGAAGTCACAGATAGTGGCCTCATCTATTACAGCATGTACTTCTATTTTGAATTAGCAGAAAACCTGACTGCTCTGCATGATCCTTTATTTATTACAGTGACATAGTATGTGCAAGGGCATCCTCTTATTTCCTCACAAAACATCATTAGTACTAAACAGGCTCTCTTTGCCCATTTCTTAGAAGTTCACTACACAAAAATGAGACACTGCAGAACAACAACAGGCTCCATTTAATTGGTGCACCCTTTCCCCCTGTCTATCAGCAGCCCAACTCAATATTCACTCTGGGGCAAAGGAGTTATTAAAGCATATCAAATAATATTTTCAAAAGGAATTTTCCTTTTTTCTTATTACCTCTTCAAATCTGAATCAGTGGATGAGACAGGAGGCCAAAGAGATGGAAAAAAGCTGACTTCCTAGGAAATTATTGAAAATGGTGTCACAAAATCAAACAGGCTTTGGCATAAAAAAATCTTCAGAAGAGGAAATACACTTTATGCAAAAGATCTAAAATACAAAGTCTTTCTGCAAGTGGCAGCACCTCAGATCACTTAGCCTGGAGGTTCTGTCGTTTCAGTCCCCTGATGTGATGCTATTCCAGCTTATTTTCCTCAGGCTGCTTTGCTCACTAAAGCAAGTAATTAGAGTAGCAAATAATAGATCCAGAGTCCCAAATTAACTTTCAATACTATCATCTGGTTGCTAGTGGCTAAAACATTGCTAAATCTATATACCTTCCTGTTAAACAGCTACTAAAATAAATGATTTAATAAAAATCATTTTCGATATCCTTATTTTAAAATATGCCATTTTTGTGCACATTAAATAGCATAGTGAGTGATCACAAGATTCTTCTGATTAAATATTATTTTTAATTGCTCATTGGTTCAGTCCACATATGTTTCACCTACAGAAATTCTTATGTCAGTGAGTGTCTCCAACCTGTGACATGATGGCAAGTTTTGTCTTTAGATGAATAGTTTTCAAAGATTAATGGGTTATTCTTAATGTGGTGGACAAATTGGCACAAAAATAAGATCCTTTTTCTTTATAATGTGATAACAATTACAATCCTCAATAACTAGCTCAGCATTTTCCAGCAAAACAGTGTTTTCTGTTTATAAATATCTTTTTTTTTTTTTCAAAATGATTGTGTCAATTTATAGTTTGGATAAAAACAACCATAAATATAAGTGGTTATTAAATTTAACATTTTATATTATCTTACTATATACAATAAATTTAATATAGGCAAATTATTTAAACTGAATGGAAAGTTTGATGAACACAATTTTTCGTTTGTTCCATAGTTGAGTTTAACCTTTTGCTTTCTATTCTGCTATACAGCATCTACAGATTCTGCAGCATTAGAACTTCCAGCAGAGAAATGACATTTAATGAACATTTTTAAGTGATTGCAACAGGTGTGAGTAATTGTTCAAATTATGCTGGTATTTATGGACAAGGTATAATCCTATACTCAAAACAGCAAAAAGACTTCTGGAAAAATATAAAGGCAAAATGTAAATAAAATGGATAGATAAGTAACTAAATAAACTCATGAAACCTGAAAATAAATAAGCTTCATGCTTACCTCAGCTCTATTCAAAAAGTTATAGCAATGTAACTACAGGACTGTATCCAGTATTCGTGCTGTATGCTAATGTCAAACTTATGAAATTCTCGGTCAAAATCAGTATTAAATTCACATACATCATTGCATTTTTCTAAGGCTATGAAAATACAAATTATCAGCAGTTTTGATACAGGTTTTAATGAATTTTGCAAATTATTAGTTTCTCGTCTTTCTACAACTGTCTGCATATGACATAAGAGTAGAGCTCATGCTGCCTACTCCTTCCAATTGGTGGACAAGTTAAAGCTGCTGCTAAAACACTGTGTTGTGAGGGGCTGTGATCCACAAAATGTTTATTAACTCCTGCATAGACCCTACCAAGCTATTGACTTTCCTAGGGAGAGTTAAATACTTTGTTACTTACCATGATAGCCATGGCATGGGTTTTAACCCAGAAAAAGTCATTATCTAAAGTAGTCTGTAATGTATTGTCAGCAGGAGCGACCTGCCAGGCGCTAAGAAGATTTAGTCAAATTCTAGTCCAACTCTGCATGTCTAGTTTTGAATTAATAACTTGCCAGTTTCATTGCCAAGAAGTGCATAACAGCCAGGATATGAAGCACTTCTCTCTGTCCACAGCACCTTTGGTGCTGATAGCAAGGTAGCAGCTTCTATGGCACCTTTTGAAATATTTTCTGATTTTATTAATAATTTGCTGTACACAGATCATGAGCTGTTTTGGAAACCTCGGCATTTTTAGGATTTATGCAGAACTGAAGTGCTTTTTAGTGCCTTATTACTTTTCCCAGGAGTGCACAAACACAGACAGAGTGTCTGTTCTAGCACCACCTTCAGTGTTCTGTCTCTCCATGATCTACCCTATATTCTACATAATGGACTAAAGAGAGGAATTGAAGAGCATGTATCACACAGATCATTCTATAGAAGATAATATTTTTTAACTGAAATCCTGAATTATTTAAACTTAAAATTGCATAAAACCAACTCTATTTCAACTTAATGTCAACAAAGGATCTAAAAATTACTGAAGAAGCTGTTTTCCACATTTTTCAATTTCTTTTCAAAGGAAATAGTTTTGAACATATAGGTATCTCTTTACAGATTTAAAACTGAACAACCAATTAAATCTTTTAATTCTATTTAAACCACTCCTATGGTCATCTTGCAAAATATATTTTTCATAGTTTTGCTGAAAGATAAAAATTGCATTTGAATGCTATCTCAGAGCAAAATATTTCATAACTATACCTGTTTTCATATTATTAACAATGCATGTTCCAGCATTTTTTCATTCCTTAAACATTGTACAAAGTTTCTTCCTTCCTATAGCACTTTGTATATTGAAAAATAAAATATTTTGGAACTCTTATGTTTTTGCACAACAGTTGCTTAAGCACTCTCTTTTTTCCTCAGTGATGTCACCAAGATGTCAGTCATTAAATAAAGGAAACCTTGGTTTCCTGTTACACAAAATCGGTAAGAGAATCCCTGTGTTTTGCTGCCTCACTCTCCACTAACTTTAAAGCAATATCTAGTTCGTGAGCTTTAGGTTCATGTGTTGAAGAGCAGTTTTCTTCCTGCCACTTTGTTATGGAACAGAGTTCTATGGACAGGTCTGGGTTCTGGTTTTCTGAGTAGTTTTTCTCTCTCACTATTCCTTTGAAAAGGAGGAACTAAGCAAACAGCACAGTCAGATCTACCAGTTGCAGCTATTTTTGAAAGGGCAAGGGCCCCTGCCAGAACCAATATAGGTAAGAAGAGTTATGGTTTTTTCTTTTTTCATCTGCTTATTAACATGAGTCCTGGAGCAAAGGAAAGGACTTGTTTGGCTAATAAATGCTCTGTGACATTACATTTAATTAGCATCATGTTACATTTATTCTAGAGCAGTCATTGTTTATTATAGTAGTTGAGGGATCAAGATTTCAGGCTTTTATTTGACTGCTACTTCCATTTCAATAGCTCACATTTAAGTACACTGCCAGACACATCAAGCAGAGCTAGCCAGAGAGGTGCTATCATGGCATGGGTGACACCACAATGACCAAGGTTTGCATGGGAGAGATCTCAGAGAACTGGGGGGCTGTGAAAGTCACATTACTTGTCAAGCAGCTCAGGACTATTAGGCCTTTGCACAAACTCTCTGTGTACATGTGTTTCTGCCCACTGGTGCACAGTCTTGCTGCATGCAGGCACTTTTCAAGTGCAGAAATAGAAGTGAAGAAACATTCTTATTTGAAAAAAGCTTATTCTCGTTTGATGTTGGCAGTGTCTAGAGCAGGCCACCTCTCATGTGTGTCTTCTGAGTTCTGTTCCCCAGTTTATCAATCATTTGGTCATGACTGAATGACTTTGACAGATGCCTATAAAGCTTCTAGAACAATTAGCATGTTTAATAAGGCTGAATAAAACATCAGTTCCCTTTCTGAGACGGGAGGCTGTAGAATCAACCGAAGCACCTTTAGATTAGAGTTTAAGTAAGACCACAGAGTGATGCTCCATCACAGTTGATGGATTGAGTTTTTAAGCCATGGGAAAAAAATCAGTTTTTAAGTGTTACATGAAGTTCAGTAGTGAGCCACTTATGCCATTTTTGAGGCTATTTTTTGAAGGTCCTGGGTTTATTTGTGTTTTCTGTTTCTAATACTTGGTGTATTTTTCAGTGTTTCCTGACAAGCAGTAGAATTTTCTGTCATAATTAACTGATATCACAAAAGAATCTGTTACTGCATTTCTCTAGATACAGCTTTTATTAACCAGTTTGTGAGGTATAATTGCTGGGGCTAGCAAAGTTAGCTACAGATCTTTAGTTAGGAAAGGACCATTGGAGCATAACATTCAAATTAAAATACCAATCTAACAACAAAAACCCCCAACTCTGTTATTTTTTTCCCTCCAACAGCATCTACAGCATAATCTGCTCACCCCATTGCTCTCTGTTCAAGCAATAATTTCACATAGTTCCCTCTTTTTCTCATATAACATAGGACATATGATTTTCCCCATCATTAGCACTGAGTTTGATAGCTTGCTAGCTTTCATGATGATGTGCTTTTAATCGGTTGATTACGTATATGCCCCGGGCAAGTTACTGAGTTAACATCTGATGATTTAGCAAACTGCTCTGATTTTATTTATTTATTTTACTTCTGGCTGAAACATTTTCTAGTATCAATGTTCAAAGTGTCTTGGTGAAAGCAGCCGATATTCACAACTTCTGGATATTTGCATTAGTGGTATAGGATGCCTTGAGCCATGGGAAAACAATATGGGTTTAAATGTACATGCTTAACACTTAGCGCTAGTTCCCTAACTTTAAAAAGACTAGCTTAAATATTTATGAAATGCCATTTTTCATTTTGAATTGAGTAACAACTGATTATCTTTTATAGAGATATCTGCAAGATCTGCAGTCAGGTTTCTATGCTAAGTTGCAGAGCTGTAGATGTTGGTCTGACTCTTGTGGGCCAAAGGATTCAAACTACACTGTAGTTTTTTTAATTAAAATTTAATTGAAGCTATACCCAAGCTGTGGGGGATAGTTCAAATTGGGTTAATGCAGTTAGAAAACAGTGATTTAGGCTGGTGCATTCAGAGCTCGTAATTAGATAATTTCTTGAATTTATGTGGCATTTGCTTATAAATTGTATAGATCTCCACATCCAGAATGTGCCTGTACAATTTCTAGTGAAAGTGTCATTTTTACCTGTCAGCTCTCAAGGCATAGGATACTCCAAAATAAGTCTACAGACAGGCCTGGTTGGTTGGTTGGTTGATATTTGTTTGTTTGTTTGTTTTGTTTGTTGGTTTGGTTTGGTTTGTTTTTGTTTTTGTTTTTGTTTTGTTGTTATGTTTTGTTGTTGTTGGATTTTGTTGTGAGGTTGCTTGGTTGTTTTTTGTTTGGGTTTTTTTTGGTTGTTTGGTTATTTTTTGGGTTTTTTGATTGGTTTGTCTTTGTTTGTTTTGTTGTTCTTTAAACTGTCTAGTCCCTTAAGAAAGGAATTTCTACAATAAAGCCTGTTGGAAATGCATTGTGGCATCCAATTACAGGCTTAATCGTATGCCACAATGAGAAAAGAGTTATTGTGCCTACACTTCAAATTGTGACATGGATGTGATGTCCTGTAAACACATTCCTTGACATGAGCAGGAATTTTTAGTATTATCAGCCAAAATAGAATCTGCGGCCTTTTGGCTGGAAGAGAAAGTCAAGTAACTCAGTCCCTGTGAGGATAAAAAATTACTGGATTAAAAATATTAGGGTTGGTTTGACTTGATTGAATAATTGCTTTTTGTGCCAGTACATTACTGCTTACATAGACATTTCACCTATGCTCTTCTTCATTTCATTTGATTATAATTCTTTCCCCATAGACAAACCTGTCTATGAGGAAAATATGTTTGACTGAATAGTAGTGAATATTTAGATAAGGTACCAATGGCTGGAGGGTAATTGCAATATTTAGCAATTATATGTACAATATTCCATGCCCCAGTGGGATTTCTGCTGAGAATGTGCTTTATATTGTGTAGGAACAACCAAGGACAGAAAAAAGCTGCAAATATTCCCATTAGGAAGTTTAGTGTTGAAGAATATTTCACAGGTTAGGATTAAAATAATAGATACGAATGTAGTAAGAACTTTGGGAACAACCTGAGGCAGATGTTTCCTGAGGATGAGAAATCTTTCTGTGCAATTAATGTCATCTGTTAGTTCTGCTCTACTACTTCCGTATTGTTTCCTCTCTCCAGACCTTCCAGAAGGAGAAAAATAAAGACTTTACAGCCAGACTAAACCTAATTCAATAACAGTATTCCTACTAATTCCAAGTTCCACTATGGTTACTTGGCCCTCAGAAGAGCACAACAAAACATTAAGCAACACATTTTCAAAGAACAACCTTGTATTTGGGCACTGTAGTAAGAAACATCAAGAAAATGGCAAAAATATTTTGCCCACCTGACTTAGAGATAAAAATATCACTCAAAAAGGGCTTGTTGGACTCTCTTATTGCCATCATGAAAGGCATAGTTAATGAAAGAAATAAATTGCTTATTATTTGTATGCTGGTGATTAGCATAGACTACATGTAGAACACAATTGCTAAACAGAAAACAAGTTCTGCAGAGGGTATTAGGTTGAGGATCTCATTACAACTAATGACCTTGAACACCAATCAAGCTCTGTTTAAGACTCCAAAACCTGTCAGGCACTGCTCTGGTTTTTATTTAATTAACTCTCAATATTCTTATGTGCCGTAGGATAAAGGACAAGAATAAGTATCTCAGTTCTGTAAACAGTCTTCAATTATTTCAAATCTCTTATGGACACTGGATTTAGAAATCACAGCCAAGATATTTGAAATATCATTTTGAAATGGAATATTTAATTTTCTCATGACACAGAATTCCCTTTAAAGGCATGGGGATTATTTACAGTCCAATAAATATCCCAGCATCTTTGTATGAATAAGGTGTGAATAGTTTTCCCTTGTTTACTTGTAACTTCTTTTGTTTTCTACCATCTATCTGTTCTTTTTCAAATTCTGTTTTCTGTAGTTTCAAAGAAAAGTTTTACTCAAGAGTGTCCTGAATCTGGCTCCCAAACACACCCCAAAATGGTAGCTTGAATTCCATCACACCTGCAATTTGTGTTAGCTTGAATATCAGAGAAGTTGGGCTGAATCTTTAGTGCTGCAGTGAAAGGCAGAAGTAGAAATTACAATTCCTAGGGTGCCAAACCTAATAATTTTGTTCTGCTCACTCAGCCAAGTTCTACTCATGCAGCCTGACTACAGACTGGATCTGGCCAAGCAGCAGCCTAGATGTGGCCCAGGGGGTGAGTTAACCCACGTCCCTGAAACAGAACAGCAAAACTTGCAGGTTGGAAGCAGAAGAAGAGATCTGTCAGAATTCCTACTNCTACCCTGTTAAGATTTGTCCCAAGAAAAAAAGAAAAACAAAGCAAGAGAAGGGATGGGACGTGGTAGGAGTGTCATAGAGCATGTGACAGTATGAGATCTGGAATGTGGAGGTGGGGACATAAAGAAATAAAGGAAATGTAATATGATAATAGGGGATGTGAAATGAAAACTGGAGGGGTAGGATGAAATGATAAAGAACACTGGAATGTGAAGAATGAATACAGTTATAGGAAGAAGAACTTATTGGAGTTGTGTACCTTATCCTCCCCTCAACAGTATTCGACTCCAGGTTGTCCTCAATTACTTTGGCTGTATTAAAGTTTAGCTATGTTGTGGATGAGGAGAACAGCCAGCATCAGTCTTTGCAGGGTTGATCCCCATAATGTGTGATACCGGATGATCAAGTATGTCTGTTTTTAAAGCCAATCTAATATATGTGTTTCCATGGATCCATTTTGGGTTTTTGTTTTGCTGATGCTTGATAACTGATATACTCACATGAATGAATATATTCTTATACCCCATAATATGTTTGTTTGTTTGTTTGTTTGTTTTCATTTATAGACCTATTTGTATCAAGATGCTCTGCCTAAGTGTGGGTAAAACATCTCAAATTTGACACAGTTTGAAAAAGATAGCAGTGATGGTTGGAGAAGGTGGGTCATGCTTCTTTTGATGTTGAAGAATGTTGAGATCAGGTTGACTCATTAATCCTGAAGCTAAACATTCTGAGGATGTGAAGACTGTTTCTTGAACGAATCTGGCACTGGAGAGTATGAAGCACAGAAAGTTTCTGACAAAGGAACTAAGAAACAATAATACTGCTAAATGATCTAAAGGCTGCTGAACTGACAGAGCTGGCAGTCAATCACTTTGTATTATAAAAACCCAATCCCACTTTTTAAATGATGGGAACTTCTAACATACTCCTTCCAGGAATGTGTGGGGACAGTCCTTCCATAAGTGGGAGACACCACTCAAGGTTAATCCTCAAGGCTTAGAGAAAGAGACTTGCCCACCGTTGTTGCTATGGGTGAGTAATGTCAATTTCTACTTAATTACTAAGCTAGCTTCGAAATTATTGATTTAATAAATAGTGCACTGTATTAATAGTTATAACTATCTATACTGTGTAGTAAGTAATTCCAATTAAAATATTTTAGTCTATTATCATTGCCATCATCAATTTAAAGAAATATTTTATTTGATTCATATGAATATGTTTGGTTTCTCCTCCCTAGCCCTTCAGGACAAAGTCATATAATTGGCTCATCTACACCTATATAATCCTCTAGACATAAACTGCTGACCAAGCCCGGTGCTAGGATTGGATGCAACTGCTCCCATACTCCTCTCTGAGAAGCACGTTAGAAAACAAGGCTGTCTTATCTGAACTTTGTGACTCAACAGAAGTGTCTCCCTGATTTGTCTTGTCTGAAGCTTCCATTTTACCAGCGACAGTATCTCAGACTTCCTTTGTCCATATAATTCAGAACATACCTATTGTACCACAAGCTCTTTTTCTGCTTCAAAATATCCACCATGGAGAAAAACAACTATCAATAATTCTAAATCCTAAATGTCACAACTTCCATTACTTGTAACAAGGTTTTCTCCAAATTCAAGAAATTAGTATTAAAAATAAACATTTTGTCAATTCATGCAGGTCCACTGTCAAGGCCTCATCAATAAATATCTCCCAGTGTTGCTTTCATACAGTTAACATGGATACAATAAAAAGGCCAAAATTCTCTTGCCTTAATCTTGACAGTAATCCTTTTTTAAACTGATGTGGTTGAGCCTTGACCTTAGGCTGCAGCCATATGAGTCTTACCTTTAAGCAGGACATATCAACTACCTAGGAAGTAAGCATGAATAAGCAGAAAACCCAACTTCGTATTGTTCAAAGCAAGTGATTGGTTCCACATCTGCTGTGAAATTTTAGTAAAGATAGTGAGAACTGACACAGATAGGTATCACATAGCAATGCCAGTTTGCATTCAGTGAACTTCATGGAACACTCTCAGTTTAGAATTGTCTCTTCTGTGTGATTTTTAAGTCTTCTATTGATGCATGCAGCTTCTTATTTGACTAACACTATATAAGATTGGAAAGGGGAAAATTCACTATTCAGTTTTGCTACAGGCTGTAGAAACTCATATTAGTATGCAGTTTTTGTCAGTACTGTCTTCTGACTGTGGTTTTCTCTATTGCTTGCAGGTCTCTTTAAACAGACAAAGAAGCACACGAAAATGAAACACCAAAACCCTTATGAGCTGTCTGTCTGCTTACAGTTCCTGACTCTATTAAATAGAGTTTGCATCTGATAGAAGTCAACCTGAGGTCTGGCATCACTTCCCTGGACTCTTTTTATATTAGATTACTGGGCAAAAAAGAGCTGATGTTGAGACCAATGTTTTGGTCTGCTGTCTGCTAGCTGGCTCTCTTAGCCACTTAGCTAGCGAGTCAAGTTTCCAGCTGTTTGTCCTCCTTTTGTCCTCCAGGCTCTTCTGTTGCCTCTCATACAGAGGCTCCATCTGAAGAAAAGATGGAGCAGGTGCTTAAGCATAGGAGTAGTAAACTTCCAGAAGCTATTTTACCTTTCAGGCTGAAAAAACCCCTTGAAGTCTCAAGTCTCTTACTTTGTAGTTTAAAGATTTTGTCTTTGGATTTTAAGTGAAAAGTCCATGCCTCCTTCCTTTCTGGTATTTTTAAATAAAAAATATGGTGATGCTGTATCAGATAACTTAATTAGTCCAGTAGGAGATGGGCATATAAAAATTATCAAAGACCTTTATTTAAAGGGCTCATAAAAATCACTGCATAAAAAGCCAAGCGCTTAAAACCTGAAATATTTGTGAGTGAGTTTTGCAGGAAATATGTGCAGAATAACTAACGTGACTGATTCTGGGATATCTACAGAAGCAGACCTTTAGGAAAGCATGCAAATATTATAGCAGAAATAGGTGAGCTATAGAATCTCAGTTGCACAAACCTTTTGTGGATTTCATGTATTTGACTAAATTGGAAAAAAATATTAAATAAATAAATATCACATTTTGCTTCCAATTTTTTCCTGTATGTCTCAGCCTTAATCTATATGTCTGCATGAAAAAAACTTAGTCCTTGTGAAATCTGATTAGCTTTGGTTAGGAAAATATATTCCTGGAATAAATTTATAGCCATATGACTGCGTTTGGGCTGCTTTCACCATCAATGTGGTTATCAGGCATTAAAGGGAAATGCATACCTGTGTCATAGATGTCACAGGCCATCTAAGCTGACATTGGTTCTCAAGGTTTTGTGCATCGATTTGGACTAAGGTACACCTAATTTTATTCCCAATTTGATTATCTAGGATTTAGTAGATAAAATACTTGGTGCAATTTTTCCAAGTGGATAAGAGAAGAATTAATAAGATTTTTCTGTAGAAGCAAAAAAACCCCACTTGGATGCTTTATCAAGATGGTTCTGCACACCACTCAGAGGCATTAATGCTTAATGTAGAGATATCAATCCAGCCTATTTTTAAGGTCAAAAGTCAGAAAACAGTGTTGGTCAACTTTTGTATATTCCATTGCTTCTGGGAGTTCATTTTCAACAAATACAACCTGCCATGGTCAGCTAGAGCAGAGTTTTGGAACAGAAACAATTGTATGTTTCCTTTATAGAATCAAGAATTACAGGCTGAACAAAAAAGGACTTTCAGCTTCTGATTGACTCATGGCCAGGATCTCTCCATAGACTTTTGTTTCATATATTTTAGACAAATAATATTTTGGAGCCTTTGAATGTGTGGACACAAGTAAAATCCTCTGATGCAACCTCAGTAGCTCAGTTCATATGCCGTACTCTTTAGAATCTCATTCTAAAACGCCATGAGGAGCTCTATAACAGGAATTTCAATTGGAAAAAATGCTGAGATCTGTCCACACATTACCACTGAGTAATGGTGACAGAACTGGAGTGCAAAGTTCCACAACAGAAATAATGAGATCAACAGAGTTGCACAATAATAAAAAAAGGTGGATAAACAAATATCCCTATTGGACTAATCTAAATTCTTAGAATTCTTTCTTATTTCTTCCTCATTGAGACCTTAGTATGCATCTGCCCTCTGGTGTTTTCTAGGGTTACCTGTGAGTCCCTAGGCCATCTCTCTGCACACTGAATTTTCACTGTACTCTTTTCTTTTTCCTGCATGTCTCACCTTGCACTCAAGAAGTCCCTCAAGTAACTTATGAATTTCCAAATGTTTTCAGGAAGGAGTTGGGTTTCATTTGATCTTGGAAACAGGCTGCCTTCCTCTCCACAGACACCCCTTTCTTAATAGAACAAAATAAAGCACACTAACACGTGTATGATGGTGAATAAATAAATCACTCAATGTAAATTACTTTAGTGATTGGCCTTCCCATGTCACTGTTAACTCAAGCACACAAAGGGTAAATAAGGTGCTGGCAGTAAGGGAAGTCTCTTTTTTTGCCTTAGGAAGACACTGACAAACTTGAATACTTGCCAAGTCTGAGTTGTTAATCCCAAAAAGTGGATCTTTGTCCCCACAAGTCCATGACTTCCCAAGCACACCAGAGGATGGGGGTTTTTAAGAAAGTTTTCTACTCTGCAGACATTTTTGTAAAAGGACATATTGGGATAAGCATCACTAATGTTCCTCACTCCTCTTTGTCTCAAGAGACTCTCTGCCAACATTTCATATTTACTCATAAGAATTATGAATTTTGCCACTATTGATAAAACTGTGATGATTTTCTTAGCTTTCAAAATTTACAAAATTTAGGAATAGATATTCATCTCTTTGGATTTCTGTGCCCTTATCCATTTGCAGTACAAGCTTATTTAACTGTATCTCTTTGACAGAATTACTTAATGCCAGAGCCGTTATTATTTCCTTCCCTTTAAGCTGATGCACATATTCAGTTAAAAATCAATTGTGTGCCACATCCGCAAACATACCCTCAGTCTTATTTCCTCTCATTTTTATTTTCCACTCTTTGCTTGGATAGTTAAACTTCCATTAATACCACTCAGGACACTTCAATTTTTTTTTTTTTAAATGTTCCATCATTTCACAGTCCAATTGCCATCTGTGGCAAGATGACCTCCTACATAACATTCATAGAGCTATTTAACCTACAAAGCTATAACCTCAGTCTATAATGGCCCTTCACTCTTAATTTCATAAATAAATTTTGATAGCTGTCTCAAGTGCATCTCCAAATGCTTTTCTTGGATCATTTTAAGAAAGCTAAAGCCCTGATAGAATTACATCTGTCCAGACATGTCAAGGGCAACAAGAAAAGCTTCAGTAGGTATGTCAGTGATAAAAGAAAGGTTAGAGAAAAGTCCTTAAGGCCAGGTTGCGTGAGGCTTTGAGAAAGCTGTCTAGTGGAAGGTATCCCTGCTCACATAAGGAGTGATCTTCAAGGTCTTTTCCAAACCAAATCGTTCTATGATTCTACAATTCTATGTAGTAAAAATATTACTTCATTCTACAAATACTTATCTCGGTATCTGCTAAAACCAGCGTGGTTACAACAAGGCATTGCTCAAGTGTGTTTTGGGGTTGTATGGCAGGGTTTTGGTAGTGGCAGGGCTACAAGGATTGCATCAGTGGGAAGCTGCCATAAGCTTCCTCCACATCCAATGGAGCCAATGCCAGCTGGCTCCAAGACAGACCCACTGCTGGACAAGATCAAACCCATCAGTGGCAGTGTTGGCATAAAAGTGTCTGGGATAAAAGATTTAAGGAGAGAGGAATATCTTCAGAGCAAAAGCTGCCAGAAAGAGAAGTGAGAATATTTGAAAAGATCAACTCTGAGGACAGCAATGTCAGTGAAGAAGGAGGGTCAGGAAGTTCTCGAGGTGCTGGAGCAGAGATCCACCTGCAGCCTGTAGAAGCCCCCACACCAGAACAGGTACATGCCTAAATGAGGCTGTGACCCCATGGGAAACCTCACTGCGACCTCTGGGAACTCACACTGGAGCAGCCTGTGAAGAACAGCAGCTCTTGGAAAGGACTCATGATGGAAAAATTCAGAGGCCTGTCTCTCCTGGAGGGACCCGCCAGAACAGGGGAAGGGTGTGAGGAGTCCTGCCTGGGAGGAGGAAGGAGCAGCAGAGACAGCACATGATGAACTGACCATAGACCCCATTTCCCATCCCCCTGTGCTGCAGTGGGGGAGGATGCAGAGAAACTGGAAGCACAGCTGAGCCTGGAAAGAAGGGAGGAGTGAGGGCTGGTGTTTTTAAGATTTGGTTTTATTTCTCATTCCTCTCCTCTGATTTAATTGACAATAAATTAAACTGATTTACCCAANAAAGGACTCATGATGGAAAAATTCAGAGGCCTGTCTCTCCTGGAGGGACCCGCCAGAACAGGGGAAGGGTGTGAGGAGTCCTGCCTGGGAGGAGGAAGGAGCAGCAGAGACAGCACATGATGAACTGACCATAGACCCCATTTCCCATCCCCCTGTGCTGCAGTGGGGGAGGATGCAGAGAAACTGGAAGCACAGCTGAGCCTGGAAAGAAGGGAGGAGTGAGGGCTGGTGTTTTTAAGATTTGGTTTTATTTCTCATTCCTCTCCTCTGATTTAATTGACAATAAATTAAACTGATTTACCCAAGGTGAGTCTTTTTTGCCAATGAAGGCAATTGGTGAATGATGTCTCCCTCTCCTAATCCCAACCCATGAACTTTCCACTATATATTGTCTCCTCTGCCAAGTTGAGGAGAGGAGATAGAGCAGCTTTGGTGGGCAGCTGGCATCCAACAAAGTGCTGCATCAGCTTTAATTTGGTTTCCTTGCTGTTTCAACTTCATCATGTACAAAATAGGAAGGTAAGAAAAGTGGAGAAGTTCGTGTTTGGTGTACCTTTTGACTCTCCTTCTGATCACCTAATTTTCTTTTGCGAAGGAAGAAACAACTATTGTATTAGAACTTTCTTAGGTCAAGTGACCATTGACTAATTTATCAGCAAGTATATATGCCAATATTTCCAATTAACACTGCTTTTCCCAGTTTTACAGTATCAATAATTTTATATATAAAAGAATTTTTTTGCTTCTATTAGCCAAAAATTTCAATATTGAGTCAAAATATAATAAATTCTGCACAGTGATATCTACCTAACTTCCTTTGAATGTATCAGGAATACGCCAGTTTGTAAAAGAGTCTTCAATCAATGTGCTATTTTATTCAAATTAAATTTCCCCTGAATTTGCATTTTTTGTTATTTTTATCACCAAGGATATGATGTGAAATTTCTTTTCTGAAATTTTAAAATAAATCAGTAAGCAAGCAAGCACTGTGATTTTTCTTAGCGTTACATATGTTCAGTTTTCACTTGACACATATAGATATCTTCCAGTTCCTCTAGGAAAGAAACAGCTTAGAGCAGCAGTTGAAGCAAACATCATCTACAAATATTTCAGTGAATTACCAAACAAGCATATGAAAAGATTTATTAATTCAGCGTGCAACAAGGGGTTCTTTGCCTAGCTATGGCTGGCTTCTCTCTATCTCCTTCACATTCTAAACTTTATGAAACTAATTTGGTGCCATGGACACTTATTTCTCAGCTGTTGTGATCTGAGTAAGAAGAATCCTGTGTAACCTCTGCAAATTCTATCTGTCAGCCACTTATATTTTTGAGAATAGCCACATTTTCTTTGCTACTATGTAAAGCAAATATTCCTTTAAAAATCGCAGAATTGTAGATACTGTCATCAGTGGCAATTGAGAAGCCAAATATATATTTGGGAAATAAAATTGCAAAAAGCCTCATGTTGTATTACTTTTAAAATGTATTTATTTTTCTTAATCCTCTAACCATAAAGACTTTCATTCTTCTCTTCTGAGGTCCAGAATAACCGGAATACAAGATAATGAAAATTTCTGCAGAAAAGATATTTGTTGAATGCATATTTTAAAAATTCCCTTCATTTCAATAATTTTGCAACACTAGTATTTGTTGTATAGTAAAATTTTGAGTCTGGGAAAAATGGCAAGAAAGGTTTCTTGGGCTTTTTGTTTGTAATAGGCTTTTAATCATTATAGATTGAGTTTTCCCAGTAGTCCAGAAAAAAATCAATTAACATCCAATGCCTAGTAAAGCAAGAATAAAATTTAAAAGAAAGTCCTGTGTTTATTTCTTCATATTTGCATGACTTTGTGACTGATAGGAAGAACCACAGGTCTGACTGTGCTAATTAGACAAAGTGCCAACTTCTTTAAATGAAAGGAGAACCTTACAGTTACCTGGTATTTCTGCTTGAGATTTTCTACATGGCACTGAAATACATGGTTAAGAAAAGAGAGAGTGACCTTCTGATGCAATTAATTGTAAAACAGATGCTCCTGTGCTTTGCACAAACCAGTCACTTTGCTACGCCTTACTGGTGTACAGTGCCTGCATGAAATACAAGCAATATAATTTCTGTGTCAATCTCTGATGTCACAGAGCATGTCACAAGCTCCATGACACCACACACAGGCCTTGCTGCTAATGGTGGTGGCACTTCTGAAATAAATTGAGTGGATAAGGTCACAAGGATTTCTTATTAAAGCTTGATTCCTTGCCAGCCTTTGTGGTAGCCTGGGGACACCAGTGATGGATGCATCTTAGAACAGGTCTCTATTTTCTTTCATACTAAATACAAAAACAGTATTCTACAAGACTGTCTTGGGATGAATTCAAAGATTACTCCCTGAATACTCAGCACTGCATTGAAGTCACAAACTGGGCTTTGACCCATATTATGTACCAAATTTGGCAGTTGTACAATTCGGATTTACATAGGCTTCTCCCATCCAACTTTTGGAATGTCTAAAATGAGCACTGGAAAAGGCATGGGATTAAAAATATATGACCAAGCAATTTTAGAATAACCATAGTTACTAAAATGAGATTTATTGACTATATATTATATTTTTGAGAACCAGCAGAATCATTATACATTTTATTTTTTGTTTGCACCTATCAGATTGAAGCTGCTAATTCTGAAAAACACCACCATGTCATTAAATTCAAACAGGAATCTGATTTGGATTCAGGGATTTTTTTTATTTTCTTTTTAAATGTAGTTCAATGAATTTCATTACTTCAAAATACTGCTTCTAGCCTAGACCAGTTTTGCTTCATTCTGGCTAAAACAGGGGTCATACGCTAACTATAGCTACAGAAACAAAAGCAATAGCTGTTTTGTGTGATTCCACTCAGGAACAGTTCCCAAGGCTAAGTGGTGTGGATTAAAACAACAAATAACCATCCTGCATTAGAGGCATTTACATATCACCTTTTTGTCAAAAATATTTAGCTTTCTAAAGAAAGCTTTAAGTATAGACCTGTTATCTCGACTGCAACATATCTTTTATACTTAACCTTGATCATTAAAGCTGGCAGATTTCACTGCTGGGAGCCATGGGATGGCTTTTTTTTGGTATAAGTTGGGCAGAAGATGTTAAACCGTATCAAATCAACATTTGAGACAAATTTAGATATTTTATCTCATAGAATGAAGTTTAAAATTTAAAGGCTCACTTTAGTAAAGACTTAATGGCAAAAAAAAGGCCTAAAAGACAAAAAAGAAGGTAATTTTCATATGACATTGTATCTTTTCTGTAATGCCATGAAATAAGTAGATTTTACTTTTGTCAAAATAAAATATAGGGCCATGACACTAGTTCCTTTAATGCAGCTACTCAGCAGATGAAAATTGCTTTTAAAATATATGCATTTGTTTTAATGCTCTTGTCAAAAACTTTCTAAGCTCTTAAAAAATTACTGCCAAATTAGTCCTGTCTCGTGTTTTGATTAATTTTGCCTGAAATATGAGTTGCTCTCACAATCGGGCACTGCCTGTGTTGTTAGTTTATGAAATCGTTACTTTAATTTTTTACTTCATGATAAACAAAATTAGTTCTTCTGTAATATAAGCTTTAAATAAATAAATAGCAGTAAAGAAAAACAAACAAATAAGCAAAAAAGCCACAAAATGACCAACCAGGAAACCCAGAAGCTTTGCAGTTGCAACTATTTTAATTTTCTCAGGTTTCCTGTTGGTAGTATGTAATTTATAATGATTTGTGGCTCTGGTGGTTAATAACACATAACAGATATTTCTCTCTCTTACTTAAAATCAATGTTGAGTTTGCAATGAAAGCAAAGTATTTGTTGGGCCCAACCTGTAGACTGAATAATACAAGACAGACTAAAGTATTAGTATCCTATTGACTGTCCTTATTTGTGAATCACAGAATAGCTCTGTTTAGGGAACTTCTTTGCCTAAACCTATTCATTCCCCAATTACGTATGCTGCAAAATAATGTGTGTCACAAACATTTTTGAAAAATCCAATGCAATGAATAAATAAGGATATAAGTTGTCTTGCAGTGTAGTTTTCATTTTGTAAATCCAGAAAAGCAAAATTCATATGTGTATTAGGCCAGTGTTACAAGACCATTAGTGTACTGTTGAGGTTTGGGGTTTTTTACCATGGCAACTCTATTGTTAATTATAGTTTCTAGTTCTATAGGGTTAGAAGAAATTTTGTTTAGACATCAGAAGAATTCATAATTCACTGCAATTGAGGAACTCTTATCAACTGTTTAACTGCTTAAATACATAGTGTCAGATTGGGGGTTGGCTCATTCTTCTTCATATACCATCCATTTAATCAAGCTTTATCAAAAGTAAGACTGTAGATCCATGATATCACAGATTAAAATGACATGATTTAACTATACTCTTGGCCTTATTTCATGTCAAAGTAACCCAAGTGTAATACTGAAATTTTCTGATCAGAAAAGGGAATAATTTTTATTGTATCAAATAAAATTCTAAGCACAGAAAGGAACATTTGGAAAAAATACAACATTTTCTACCTTATGGAGAATTTCAGTGAAAATTGATTTCACAAT
This sequence comes from Pycnonotus jocosus, assembly GCA_013400435.1. Taxonomy (NCBI): domain Eukaryota; kingdom Metazoa; phylum Chordata; class Aves; order Passeriformes; family Pycnonotidae; genus Pycnonotus; species Pycnonotus jocosus. The sequence continues at coordinate 44,971 of VWYP01000181.1, forward strand.
TATTACAGATCAAGTCAGTCAAACCTTCTTGACTGAATACAGAAGAATTTCAATATTAAAAAAATAAATAAAAATCTCCTCCATAATTATATCTGTCCCTTCCCTTCCCTTCCCTTCCCTTCCCTTCCCTTCCCTTCCCTTCCCTTCTCCTCTTTTTGTTCTCTATCAGAGAGAGAATATTTATAATCAGCACAGAATAGGGAAAGTATAATGATCAATTAAAATACTTGAGAACTTTACTGATTTTTATATTTCTTTTGTTTTCATACCTCTAGTGATACATTTAATCATTATTTCAAAGTCTAAAATAAGTCAGGTGAGTTGCCTCCTGGAGATGCTACTCTCAATCATTTTCTTCAACTCTCAAAAAAAAAAACCCTACATGCAGATTTCTACACTCTCAGTGTCTAAAATTAGATGAGCTAAATGATGCGCATCAAACATGTGAGGAGATCTTTCCAGTTTAGAGATGTCTGGATGACAGAATATTATACATTATGTAATCCTATTTAAAAATGTGTTCAAGCCTTCAAAATATTACTCTAATGACAGCATCATCACTTTCAAAATCAGATTGGAAAACTGGCTAGTATGCATTTGATGGCTTCCTGGATGTGAGTCTGAGTCTTCACAGACAGTTCAGAAAGCCCATCAACCTTTTAGAAGCCTTTGAGAGCATGAGTTTAGTCTCCAGTACACTTCTGTTGATCTTCATGTCTGAGATCAGCAAAAATCCTGGAAAATATGGTATCTTACACATTCTATGTAATTTTTTTCTTGTTTACATAATTTTCATGAGTAGCCTTTGAGATCTTTAGTCAATCCCACAGTAGCGGAGTGAGCCAGAAGGGAAGGATACCCATGTCATAACCCTCACCCCTACCAAACACACTCCTAAGGCTGGTGACATCAGCTTATCTATCAATTTTCTAGACACAGGCTGTGTTCATAGTGACACTTTTACTCCTCAAGGGATGCTACTCCTCCTTTGACTGTAGTAGCTACATGGAATATATGCGTGTACTATTGAAGCATGAACTTGGGGCTACACGCTTACAGACTTATATTTGTTCTGTTTCTGAGCATCCTCCTTTGGCAATTTTGGCCTGTGACAATTAAAATCCAGTCCCAAGGTCCATTCCTGGTGGCCTAACCTGTGCTGGGGGATGGGGATTTACATCAGAGGTTTTAGGGGCAATGTGTCTTGGCTACTAGATTTATTAGGCTAGGAAAAGCCCAGAACTCTTTGGGAATAGAAGTAAAATATTAATTTTAATTAGTATCAAACCTGAAATTGTAAAATAAGGCTGAAATAACCAATCTGAGGTAAGAAAATACTCCAGTAGCTTTGACAAATACTTGGAAAATCTTAACAACGGAAAATACATCACTTGTAAACATTTTTATACATTATTCTACAGTGTACTTTGAGCAAGATCATCCAGCTATCCATATTCTACAAACATATCCATGATTTGCAGATAACTACATGAGAAGAATTTAAAATTATTCTAAAAAGTTAACAAAACCCCTGCATTTAAAATAATGTAATTTTTTTTTGATCCTTGTTTATTTTTCATTTACTTGCATTTTTCCAATTCAAGAAGTTAGCATTTTGTTCATAGAGTAATATTTCATATGCTTTATGAGAAATCAATTAAATTATGATTTAGACTTTGCAGGGAGCTAATGGATAGCAATTTAAAGAATTATTGCTGTGCTTCAAGTAACATCAAGTATCTTACTCTGCCTACATAATTTCTGTATTCCTACCACTTAAGCAGCTGTTAGGAAGTGTTCCTGACACAGTCTTATGTTGTGTATCTGCAGAATTACACCCCGTTGCTTCAAATCCAGGTGTTTTATATTGGTTACCATAGAATTTAAGATGTAAAGTAAGGCCATTATATAAAGGTAGTGTAGTGTCAATTATTTAGGGAAAAAAGTATCAAACCCAAGACAACAGATTTTAAACTAAAAAGGTATGAAAATCAGGATTTAAAAAAAAAATTAAATTTGCTCAGGAAGCTTAGGAATAACATTATTCAGTCGAACTCAGCCTGCAATAATTGCGTATCTGAAGGTATTCCGTATGCTAAAAGCAGCTGTGATCCAAATGGATGCATGAGCTATGTAGGGTAAAAGTGCTCATGATTAGATGCAAGTAGTAAAATAATGGAATAAGCAGCATTTCCCATGCATCAGGGAAGGGGTACTGAGGTGTTTTTACTGCAAAGCACTTCTTTGGTGACTCAAAGCAGCCATAAACTTCACATATGGATGCATTAACCTGAGCATTCTAGGGAATCTGACCTTTTTGAGTAAGAAGCTGTTGCCAGTTACAGTCTCTTTGCTATTTAGACTTATTTGTTAAAAATATTTAAACATTTACTAGGATTTTGGTTTTTGGTGTCAAGTAGATGATTTTATTTTTTCCAATAAAGAATTTTTTCCCCATTTCACAACTGAAGCTCTCCAGAGACAATATGAAGCAGGAGACCAGGATTAGATGCCTTTCTGATATTTCTTCCACTGCTTCATGATTGCTCTTGTTCACTTTCCTAGTCTATTATAATTAGACTATATGTGGCCATTAAGACTTTCTAAAGGAGTTATAGTCAACCCCTTGCTTACTCTCATCTTTCATCTTCAAGAAATCTAAATAATGATGTTTAGCTTGTCTATCTGTAACAAAAAATGTATGCATTATGTATATGAATCATCTGGTTTATGATCCTTTCAAAAGTAAATGTGTTCTTTAAAACTGTATCTAGCATATGGGCATTAGAATTGACTTTGCTTTGTCATGCCTGGCCATGGATAAGTGGGAAATATGAGATCATAATGAAGTCTGCTGAGTCCTACTCAATAATCCAAGTCGAAATAGGGAATCCATGATCAGCAACTCTCTGGTTTCTGTATGGTAACACAAACGAGAGACATCATGATTCACATCTCACCCCCTCACTGTCTGGAGTAATGATAAACAGTTGCTGCAGTGGAAAGATGAATTTACCTAAAATGTATCAAGAGAAAAGTATTTCAAGAATTCTTGACTGTCTCTAAATATTTAGATTTGTACTCTGTTGTTCTGAGTAATAATTATTTAACTTGTCTGTGAAAAAGAGGACCTTTTCCTAATAGGCTTCACACTGCATACTGACATTTCAGAAGGTTGCTATATTAGTTCTATCATTCAGAGCCATGAATTATTGAATCACCTACATATCCCCCCTCAAACTACTGAACTACTCACCATTGTACTGATGTAAATATCTAAAAAATAAGCAGGATGTCAAATGTCTTTATTCAGCTTTAAAAGAAGGTTATAAAGTTTTAGTATAGTGCCTACAGTTACCAGTGCTAGGTAGTAAATTCTGTTTGCAGCTTTCAGGGTCAGTCATACCCAAATTAGTCTCAGCTTCATATTTCATGGAGATTATACATTCATGTGAGAGGTAAAAATGCTGCTGTCCTTCCAGTGGTTCTATGACACCTTTGTATTCTTAAACCTCAATGTGCCCTTCCAGGGAGCAGAGCTGTCCTTCACCTTCCTTTTATTTTACAGAGTCACACAATATTCTGAGTTGGAGGGGACCCACAAGAATCATTGAGTCCAGCTCTTGAGTAAATGGCCTCTACAGGGATTGAACCCACAATCTGGGTGTTGTTAGCACATTGCTCTCACAGAGCTAATTTACTACAAGTTTTAATTATTTCCTAAGTTAATATTTGCACAAATCGGGAAAAACTGTGGCAATAATTGCAGCTGCAACATGGAGAGAGAAATGGACTAATGTTTATTTAAAAAAAAAATTATATTAATAGCTCTTATTGACAAAATAAGATAATTATAGACCTTCTAAAGCATACCCCCTGACATTAGGTTTTAAAGGCATGCACAGTCTATTATAAAGGCTGGCAACATTACACAGGGTATATGAGATATTACAAATGAACTGTAGAGTATTCTGATGGAGTAGCTTCAAAACACAGATAACCTGGAAAATTTTGATTGCAAAGCATTCTGCTGCAGTGAGGGATTTTTTAATCAAAAAAAATCAAAAAAGGTTTTGGTCAACTCATCCTGTTTGCTTTTCTTTGTTGGGCATAGAAATTTAAAATTTTTCTTTGTTGTAGGAACTGTAATAGATCAACTACTCAGATACTGATACAGGAAGTGCAACACAAAGACATTCACAAGAAGATAAAGCAGTGTTGGAATATTTCCCTGTTCAAACTCACATAGAAAAATAGCAAAAGCATTAATTACTTACACCTGGGCCATTTTCTCTGAAGATAGTCACTTTAATATAACATCCACTTGAGACTTATTTTGATGATAAAGAGTGTTTTTCAGTCTCTTTAGATCATCCACATACATTTTTCTTTTAAGAAGCTTTGAATTTTCCTGTGAATAAACTAGAAATTTACTGAGAATCATCTCACTAAAATCTTTTTATTTCTCACACAACATAAAAAACCCCACCCAACACCACTGTGGTTTTATGGAAATGAAGTTTAATGGAAAACTTAGGAATCATAGAATATTACTTGCACGTTCTAATACATGAAACCAAAATTAGTGTAGTGATCCTAATCAGTTCTTTTGTTGCCCGGAAACATTAAGGTTCTTAAACAGGCATTTAGCTGAAATTTTGAAAACCAAATGAGTACAGACATACCTGCTTGATAATTTGGGAACACCTGTATGGAAGCACCTGCAAAACATCAAAAACTTCCTTTGTTCTAACTCTTGGGAAAGTGTGTGTTTGTCCTGAAGAACTCAGCTCAGTAACTCAGCACTGCCTGGATGTCAGGCCGAGAGAGGAAAAGAGCACCAAGAGCAGCATGTTGACGCCTGTGAGACCCCCAAGAGAATACAGTTTCAGCATCAACCTCTCCTTTGGGGTAGGGAAGTCCTGAAGGGACTGAGCTGTTGGTGGGAAAATTTACCTGTGGGGTTTAGAGTTTAAACTGCAGCCCTGGCCTTGGGGGTTGGCTGTAACACCTGCAATAGTCCCCTCAGAGCAAACTGGAGTGTATCTATACTGTACTGTAGCCATTCCTCTGACTGCAGTGCTGAAGCACTTTTATTTTTATCCATTGCACCAAATTTTTATGCTTTGCTCATAACTGGCAGGAAAAAAACATTATCTCATCCATGGTTATTAAGTGGCCTAATTACTTACTTCAAATGACACAACTCTTCCAGAAAACTTTTAGAATAGCTTTGAAGGCTCTCAACAGCTTACATCTGAAAGCCAAATGGACAGGCTATAATTCATTTACCCTTTGTAAAATTATGTAGGTCCTCAATAGGTCTCACAAGTCATTTCAGTATGGTGTGGTCTCATTTAAACTTCATAAGCAATGTGATCGAAAATCTTTCAAGCAGGAAATTGGGGGTTTGTTTGGTTTTTGGGTTTTTTAATTGGAAAATTAAACCTGTAACTTCTCTTGTTCAAATCTTTATCAATATCCACTTGCTTCACAAATCATTCCAAATACTCAGCATATTTCATGTTTAAGGATGAAACCTAGCTTAAATGTTTTAACCATCTCAGTCTTTTTTAGGTAACAAAATCATCTGTTCATTTAAACTGTAAAGTTCTGGAGTTTTTTGGGTGCACTGTAACAACCATCCTGCTGTAGGGCTGTGTACGTATAAAGAGATTTAGGATGCTAATTACAGAGAGAAGAAATGTATGAAGAATATTTCTTGAATGTTATTTTTATCCAAGAGATTTATGGTAAGCATTATAGTAGTAATTAATTATATGATAAATGACTTTTTTCTTATAAGATCCTTTGTATTCAAATTCCTAGTACCTGAGCACTGCAATTTTCAGCCTTCATATAATTTTGAGGTAATACACAGAAACAAACCTGTGGAATACAGTAGAATATTCCAATATTGTGTGTAATTATCACCTAGTTTCTTTTTGAATATTATTGATTTTTAGTGATTTTATGTGCCCAGTGCAACTATAAAGGTTATGGAAGATTAAGAAATTAAAAAAACCTTATGGGTTTGGCCCCTCTGCTATATTTTCATATCTACCTTTTTGTCCTGTTTTAAAAATGGTCATTCTCTGTAATAACTTTTCTTAGCATTCTTGTTTTCTTTTTAATGAAATTTTTTTTCATGAAGCTTTGCAGCATGTCAGTTAATCAAAAATTAATTAGTGTAAATACAAGAATGTGTCAGGTGAGGTAGGTTTGAAAAAGAAGCAAAAAATGAAATTATACTCACAAAAGTAATGAAAGATCAGTTTTCCATCTCTCAATCACCACTCTGGCAAATCTGTGTTTGTGGGTTCTCTTTTTCTGTGAGAAACTCTACATATTCATTTACAACAGTGATTAGCAAGAAATCTGGAGTAGTTTAGAGAATGTCTATGTGAATGGGATGGAATAGACTAAGGTAAAGCCATTTCCAAAAGGTTTCATGATTTATTATCATTCAAATATCTTTATTTTGACAATTTTTACCTACATGGAAGAGTACATTTTGAAAAATGTAGTAGAAGGCATTTGGCTGTACAGTGAGTATGAGTTCATGCTCTGAAAATACTTAGCAATACTCACAAACAGTGTATGTGAGAAAGGTGTGTACATATTATATAAATTAATTTAGTCTCCAGGTACCAAGTTCAATTTGCAAACAATTTACATTTTTTGTATAGAAAATTCACTGCATAAAGATTTTCTCAAATATTTAGGTACAGTTACATTGTATTTATCCTACTCATGAGATTTAGAAAAACCCCCCACATTATTTGGAAAATCGTCTACTACAGTATGTAGATTTTTGTCCCTTTTAAAAAAAATTGTTCTCAGGAGAAAGGGGTAAAATGAAAGATAATTCCTACTTTATTTCAGTACTTTGGGAAAACAATCGTGGCACTACATACTTACACAGCATTTTGAGCCTTATTAAGTAATTTTCTTTCTATTTTCATTTCTGTAATTTGCCCGCATTTCATAAGGCGCTCTGGAACTGAGCCAGTAAAGAATGCAATCACACGCTTGTCCTTTGAACATGTGCAGAATCTTCTGCATATACTGCCTCTGAGATATATTTTTAAATTATTTCCAAGGAGAGTCAGGGCAAACTTATCTAGACAGTGCATGCATGGTGACTTTATGCAGGCAGAAGAGAGCAAAGCCACCAGCAGCTCCACGGCTGGCACAGCCTGGCTGTGCCCACAGGGGCAAGGCACTGGATTGTCTGCCAGAAGCACCAAAGTCAGCATGATTTACTAAATTGAGAAAAGAATAAAATGAATAATCAGAATTTACATGATGTTTTACCACATTAGAACCAGGCTCCTCTGCCCACAACGATTCCACAATATATCTTAGTACAACTAAGGTATAGATATATCTTAGTACAACTGAAATGTTCTGTGAAGGGAAAAAAATGCTCATAATATCATCTAAAATACTGAACTACATGTAGACAACAAACCTGAATTTTGAAAGCACCCTTTCCTTATAGAAGAACTTAATCAAGAAGTGGATATAAGCACTGTCTAAAGTTCAAAGTTTTTCAAAGAATGGGAGTGGGAGCTACAGCTCAAAAATTGTCCTGGATTTGACCATTGGAGACAAGAAAAATTATTCCATAAAAATACATACATATACTTGAATAAAGTACAGACCAACCCAAAAGATGGACTACATTAAAATTAGGTCATCATTATCAAAGTGGCTTTAAAATGCAGGTAGATCTTTTTATGATGGGAAAAAGATTAGGCCAAAATAGGAGGGTGGAATGACATCAGATTTGAGACCACAAGCCTAAGGCAAATATACATCAATATGAGCAAGATTTATAACTAACAGATTGCATTTCTTAGTCTTCTGAAGTGTGATTCAGTTTAGTAGAAAAAGTATTTTCAACCTCTTATCTTCTGTGTGGAAATATATTTTAATTATTTCCTGAGTTTATTACACATTCACTTGGAAGTCAAGTATGTGATATGAGTCAGATTGCATATAACAGGGCTTCAAACAAGTGTTTCAAATCTGCATACAAGGCCTCAGTAAAAATATTACTTAGTGGAAATAGCCATCTTTGCCTTTTTCATTGATGCATGAAAAATGTAACAATATTCCCTTTTTTAAGTGATGAGAATATGACATTTAATTATTTTTATTATACATTATGATCAGTGTATTTGAAGGTATATGGTTATGATATTTCCTCTGCAAGTCTAGAGGTGGTTGGACTTTTTCTAAGTGTTTTTTTAAGCTCAGTTAATAATTTGTCACTAAAACCATTGTTTGTATATATTTTAAGCAACTGTTTCTCAATGCTGGATCAAAAATTACTTTCTTGAACTGCAACACAGTTCATGAGGTTTTTCTGTGATTTGCTCAAGGCCTTTTATGCATAATGAAGTCCTGTCTTCAGATAATATGCCGTATGTTTACGAGGGAAACTACTTGAACCCAATACCCCTTTCTTGTTTAAATGTACCAAGGGCATTGGCCCAGTGTCATGTCCTTGACTTCAGGAGGCTCATAACCACAGCAGAGCACAACATCTCCTATGAAAACTCACAAGGAAGAGAGAAATTGAATTAACTAAAGATTATTTTTAAACACTGTAAATTTTTACGGTAGATGAGATGCTTTACAGAAGGCTACTTTGTTGGCATACAGCTGGCACCAGAATTGGAGTTCTTCTTTCATTAACATGGCACTGATGAAGAATATAAATGTTATGGAGTAACAACTAAATCCTTTCAGAAAATGAAGATAAAAGCAACAAATAAACAATCAAAAAGACTCCAGCACTTAAATGAGACTATTAGAGCAGACATAACCGTGGTACAAAGATGCTGAGTTGGAACATTTTACTCATGTTGGACTAGAAGTGCTTTTCTCCTCTCCTGCACGCCCCCCTTCCCCTGCCCCCATCACGAGCGAGGTCTTTGGTGGAACCATATTTAAAAAGCAATTAATAGTAATTTCTAAAATAGTAGTCAGTACACTGCACAGTGAAGGTTAATCCTTTGGGTATTAATTTAGCTTTATCACAAAGCAGACAGAATGTCTGTACTCATTTCACTGTATTTAATATATCATCAAAATTACGGTCTCTATAAATAAAAATATCTTTCTTTGAAAGCAGTACAGCTTAGTTGATGAAAAAGTAAATGCAGTGGTTATTGCAACCTCTTCAATACACAGCATGAGAATGTACATTTAATACATAAAGTAAATCATCTGCATCATTTGAAGAGTACAGGCTCTCCAGGTCTGCTATTTGTACATGTCCAAGACTAGTTTGTGCATACAAAAAAATCACTTTCATACTAAAATAGTCTCTGATACTCAGTCTTTTAAAAATTGAAGTCAAATATCCTAATAAAACATATACTTTTATACAGTATATTAAATTTCAAAAAGCTAAAAGCTTAACTAGCTAAAAACATTTTCTCAA
>VWYP01000192.1:0-17303 GCA_013400435.1 Pycnonotus jocosus
TATATATATACGTCTATCCTGATGTATATATTTGATATATACATCAGAATAGATGTAATCTATCCAGGAGTACAGCCTTTAGTTTCTAGATTCCAGATGAAAGTCAAAATATTGGAATCTTTCATGAGAAAGAAAGAAGGAAAGAAAAAAGAAAAGACATAAGGAAAGAAAGCAAGCTCCAAATCCTACTTCAGTATTCAATTTTGAGAGTGCAAATGTTGAAATAAAACATTTTGACACTTTCTGGAATTAAATGTTTTGAAACTTCCATTTGAAAATATTTCAAATGTTGCTGCTGTGAATCAGAACAAAATTGTTCTGTTAGGGAAATTTTTGGCTAAAGTTACAAATCCATTCATAACAGCTGCCAGACTTTCTGGGGCAGACAGCAAGATCTGAGCTCAGGGATTCTCATCCATGTAGCTCTGTTGAGCATAAATTGTCAATAAAACGCACAACTTATTGCTTATCATTTCTGGCTTCCCATGTACTTGTGTATTTAATCTTTGGCTTTGCCTGAGCAGCTTCAATCAAAAGTAGATCTTTCCAAATGAGCAACCACTTCCTCAATGTTTATAAGACCTATGCTGTTATTTTTAATATGAAACCAAATGAGTGTGCATAGGGCAGTAAGGTTGTCTCCATAGGTGCAGTGCATCTTGATTATCTACGTGTGTAACTTTGCTTCATAAAATCGTACCATTACCTTCATTTATGAAAGCAAAGTATTATGTAACACAACACATTTATATTTACTATCTAAGTCTTTGACTAAGAAACAGAAGTTTCTGTTTATCACCATGGTTCATCTCATTATCTCAGTGGGGTATTTAGTGTGTTTGTTTTAAAGCACTCTTGAAGCTTTCCAAAGACAGAAGGCTCAGTAAAAATCCAGACATATGCCATAATTAACGTACAAGATGCAATTAGAAATTTTGTGAAGCAAAGACTGTATTAGAACCTATTTCATGTTTTCATTTTTTTATTCAGTTTTATATATTGTCTATTAAAAATGGTTAAAAAAGAAAATAATCAACCCAGTTCAAAATCTTCTTGCATTCTTAAGGGTTTAAATTAATCTTCAGTGTATATATGTGCACATATATATATATATAAATTTAATATGCAAATGTTATACAAATACATACCTCTTTTGGATGACTTTGCAAGTCTTTCAAACTGGAGCTACTAGTAAAGTCTGAAGGAATATTACAATTCTTTTACTCATGTTATATTCCTAGAAAATAAGAAAGACAATCAATGTTTCCAACAGATAAATAACTTCCATTCTACTGTCCTCTCAACAAGTACTTTGAAAATACTTTGTGTGCAAAACCCTAAGGAAAAAAGGATTATTCTGTGTAGTTCAGTAAATATGTTGGTTTGGGAATCCAAATGAAGTGTGATATCTCATAAAATAACCCTTCTTTTTAATATTTATGATATCATGAGATAACAATATAAAGGGTTTTAACTATTTGCAAAAGCAAAAGACATGTTTCAGAAAAATGTGATAAAATACCTATTCTTAGGTTTCTAGGATACGTGTATTATGTATTATGATTACATGTACAATGTATTTTTGACAGAAAAAAAAAAACCCTTCAGCGCCTATTGTGGAATTTGCTAAAAATGTATACCTTACTCTGCTGGTAATACAGAAAATAATTGTATTTATCCTAATATTTTTTTAATGAGAACACCATGCTTATATGGACCACATGGACTGATTCAATACAAAGCCATACTTCAGATTGAGAGTATTTCTACTTACAAACTCAAAAAGCAGAATGATATTCATGTCATAGACAAAATAATTCCTTATCCTTTGTTCCTCATTAGAGAGAAATATAAAGGCATTGTTGCTGTTTCCTTAATTGATTAATACTGAATACTGTAATTATCTGTGCAGTACTAATAATTTATTAATTGAAAAAGTGAGATGTGTAAGAGGTATAATCTAAGAATTTGACAGAACATTTGGTCAATCAGAAGTTCAAAACAAAAGTAAAAATACAAAATATCACCTCTCAGTCAGCAGTGTACCAAGGCCACAGTCTATTTAATGTCATTGTATAGATGTGGTTCCAGTAAAAGAATAAGAGATGGGTTTCTTGCCTTTTTCTTCCAAACAGCTTCTGATCAGAGGGACAGAAATGCAGCCTTTACTGATGATCCAGAATGACATATCAGACACTCCCTCTTTAGATTCATCCATTTTACCTGTAGATGTATCAATGTCCCAAAAATGGATCTTCAGATCATGTACTTTTCTGTAAAGGCGCAGGGGCACTTCTCAATAGACCAGGTTACTCAAAGACCTGCCCAGCCTTCTCTTGAACACTTCCAGGGAAGGAGCTTCCTGTGTTTCTCTGGGCAGCTTATTTTAATGCCTTATAGTAAATAATTACTTCCTAATATATCTGTACTTTTTAATTATCATTGCTTTCCCTTCCTTTTCTATCCTATTAAGTTTTCTGTATCCCAACTTTTGAGTTTTACCTTTTTCCTAATTCTCCTCTCCATCCTGTTGTGGAGGACTGAGAAAATGGCTCTATGATGTTTAGCTGCTTGCCAGCTAAAAGTACATTATCCCTGTGTTCACTGCTGATGCATTTTGGTTCTGTGTTTTAGTTTGGCTAGGAAGGGTTGCAATTTATACCTTGCCATGGTCATGCCATGCACAGAAGTGAACCTGCAGAATTTCTACTTTTTTTTTTTTTTAAGACCCCCCCCTTATCTAATATTACCCAGAGTATACATATCATGATTTCTGAAGTTGCTCATCTTTTTCCTTTCCCCACAAACTGTAAAAGTTCACATGTTCCCTAGCAGAAGGATTTCTTCAGCAATCTGCTCTGAGTGCTTCACGTTTGACAGGACAATGAGGCTGAGTGAGATGCTTCAGCTTTTTTGCTCAGGTTTCATGCAAGGAAATGGTAATGATGAGAGGTTTTCAGGCCTCAGAATGAAACAGTGGCACCTATAGTGGGGAGGTGTCCTTGTAGAATGATGAGTTACTGAGTTCTGATGTGACTCTGTATGAGTCAGCACAGCAGACTCTCTGATGCTCTCATAACGTTAGTGAGTGCCTGCAGTCATGACATTGCAATATTACCAGGATATTGTCTTTCTCCAGGACTGATCAGTTACAGCATTTCTGGGGCTTTCCTTGTATTTCAATTCTTATACATATGATAATGTCTTTGCAGAGAAGGAAGACATAATTAACAAATTTTATTAACAAATAAAACAAGGTTCAAAGAATCATAGAACCATGGAATGGAATGCAGTTCCTAAGGTGGAAGGAACACCCAAGGACCATTGAGTCCAACTCCTGTCCCTGCACAGGACACCCCAAGAACCACACCATGTGCCTGAAAGCATTGTCACATTGCCTCTTGAGCTCTGCCAGGTTGATTCTGTGATCACTTTCCTGGGGAGCTGTTCCAGTGCCCAGACACCCTCTGGGTGAAGTTATGGTGGCTTCTCTGATCTGACTACAGGATCTTTAAACATGCTTTTAATGGAGCAGGGTTCTGATAGTCAATGAAACAAAACTGTAGTAATTCCTCTCCTCTTTGCTCCACCCTACTCCCTTCTGTTCTGCCCTACACTGCACTTTCTTCAGCAGAAAATAGATTCAGCACAGACTTTGGTTTTATATTAATTACTGAGCACTCACACACACAGAGTAAAACTAATCTATACTTGGGACCAATTTAAGTATCTGAGCTACTAGTAAATGTCTTTGAGTCACCAAAGACATTCAGTTCCAAGTTTCCTCATGAATAAATTAATGAATATTTCCTATAAAATATTTTCCTATTTGCTTTCAATAGTGGTGAAAATGCGACATCGCTGACGTGATTTACTCTTTTGGATAGAATGGTGAAAACAGCTTAGTTTTCCTAGATGTAGTTGATATTTCTTGTGTTAATGAATTTTAGTAAGAGGAAGGGTTCCTGGTTTGAAGTGATTATATTTAACGTATTCAAGATGGTTTCAATGAGAGCAAACAAGTGTGTTTTCTTCTTTGTTTATATTTGTTTTTCACCTTGGAAGGAATGGAGACTGAATATACGAATACCATCTGTGAGTAAAGCATTCAAATATCTCAGTGTTATGAAACATTCTGTATTTTTCCATGCATTCACTGATTAAAGTTAAACTTTCTAGTCTATGAATGGTTTCCTAGATGACAGTACTGTAAGTTTCAATCTTATTAACAATTTCTGCTTATCTTAATAACATAGCTCAAACCTGGGTGTATTAAAAATAGGTATTTCAGTGACTGACTATACTTCTCAGCATTTGTAACATCAAGCTCTATTTTTATTTTCAGGCTGTAACTAGCCTCAAAATTGTTTGTGCAAGCTCTCATCCAGTGACCCTTTTCCTAATATGATTTACTAGACTGAGCTGTGCAGAAGCTCAGAATAACCTTTATGTGCCCTTGACAAGTATTTTCATAATGCTTTCAAAACAATCATAGCATGGCAGCACTATGCATTGGCAACACTTCATCTCTGGTTTAATTTTCCTTAACTTTCCTTTGATGAAAAACAGAGTGAAAGAAAGAAAAGTACTGTAAAGGTAAACTTAATTGGCATATTATGGTGTTATCATAATTTGAAGGACACCAACAAATTAAACATAACTTAATCTTCTGTACTTTTATAGTCAGTCCTTAGAGTGGCTGGATGGCTGTGCTCAGAGTGATGGTGAGTGGAATTGCACCCAGCTGGTGGCCAGCCACTAGTGGTGTTTCCCTGGGCTCAGTGTTGGGAAAGGTCCTGTTTAGTATCTTTATCAATGATCTGGACAAGGGTATCAAGAGCACCCAGCTCTTCTAGCTAGGCAAAGTGCTGATCTGCTGGAGGGTGTGAAGGCTCTACAGAGGGATCTGGACAGGCTACATTGATGGGCTGAGGCAAATTGGATGAGCTTAAACAAGGTAAAGGTCTAGGTCTTGATTTTTGTTCTAGGTCATTTTGGGTCCTGATTTCTGGTCATTTTGGCAATGCACCAGATTGTCGCAGTAGGATACGAAAGAAGGAGACTGCACTCAGTCGAGTTCAGGGCAAGGAAGGTGTAGTTTATTTGTGTTTTGGATTTATATAGGTTTGTACATTTGACTGTGGATTGGACAATGATATTGCTACCTCTCCAACCACACTGGTGAAAATCAAAGTCTGTCAGTAGACTCTTCCCAGAGGAGCAATATGTAAACAAAGGGAAAACAAGGTAGAAAAATATATGTGGTTTACATGAAACTGTAGTGGAGAAAACTCCACTAAAAAATACAAATATCAGAAGGCTAAAAACTAAGGGAGACACCAGATTTGGGGAAGAGTAGCTGGAAAGGTGCCTGGCAGAAAAGCACCTGGAGATATTGATCGACAGTAAGCTGAACATGAGCCAGCTGTGCCCAGGGGGCCGGGAAGGCCAATGGCACCTGGCCTGGGTCAGCAATAGTGTGGCAGCAGGGCCAGGGCAGGGATTGTCCCCTGTACTGGGCACTGGTGAGGCCACACCTCCAATCCTGTGTCCAGTTTTGGGCCCCTCACTACAAGAAAGGCATTGAGGGGCTGGAGCGAGTGCAGAGAAGGGCAGTGGAGGTGGGGAAGCACAGGAGCACAGGTCTGATGAGAAGCAGCTGAGGGAATTGGGAGTGTACTGGAGAAAAGGAGGGTCAGGAAGGACATTATTGTTCTCTCCAACTGCCCAAAAAGATGTTGTCGTGAGGGAAGTGTCAGTCTCCTCTCCAAGGTAACAAGTAAAGGACAAGAAGAAATAGCTTCAAGTTGCACCAGTCCCTAGCTCCACTTCCCAAAAGAATACATAAACCTGTGTCAGAAAGTAGTGAAATGTACAACCATGCACTGTGAATACCAGAAATAGATCTATGTTTGAAGAGCATGAGTATATTGGACAACGGCCAAGAATGTTAGTTCAAGGTTGACCGTATAGTCAACTGCAGTCATGGATTTGAGTGGAATTTTTCTGAGTCCTCCATAAGACCTGAGAGTAATCTTTGCACCTTTGTGTACTAGGCAGAAATTGGCATTTCCTGTACTGTTAATGTGCTTTTGTCACGACCAGGGCTGTATCTTATACGATAGTAATGTTTGCAGTTAGGTATGTAAGCAATGCTGTGATACAAAATCAGATGAATATGCATAACAAAATAAATACTCATGTTGCAAATATGATTAGATGCCTGAATCATAGACTTCTCCACATTTCATACTTTTAGCTTTATTATATATTAATATTTTATATATTATAAAAGAAATGTTTTATTTTATTTTAAAATGAAAAAATACTCCAGGAACATTTGTAAGTTTTCTGTCAGGTCAGATTGAAATCTGCGACTGAAGAGATTTGCCTTCCAAGACTTCATTCTATAACAATAAGCAGAACAAATCACAGGCTTTTAACTGTGTCTGTTTTATTTGCATATAGAGTCCGGACCTTAAGCATGCTACCTTAATGTAATTCCTTTGAGGCACTTTAATCAATGCAAAATTAAACTAATTATGGTAATTATATCTTCTGAAAGTAAAAGGTGACTGGAGTAGTACTCAGCTCTAGCACAAGTCAAAACAATAAAAAGGGAATGTACTAACATCTTCTTCATTAGTTTGGTATTAGTACAGTGCCTTCTTAATGTCTCTGCTGAAACTTGAATTTTAAATGAAAGTTAGAATTTTCTTTTCATTGCTGGTGTGTGACCTTAGAATTAATTGAAAAACATGGTTATAACCATAGCTTCACTATTGGTCTGTCTATTTACACAGCTCTTTTTCAACTTATAAAACATTACTCTCTCTCCATGAAACATTAAATATCTACATTGTGAGATTTCATGTGTGGTCCTTTGGTTTAATCTTCAAGTAGTTTCAGCTAAATCAGGCATTGAGGGGATGGTCTTGTATGGATGATGTTGTACTCTGATCTTAGTGCAGTGACCAGACTCGCAGCAATCCTCACTGCAGCCTCTCCTGGTTGTCAGTTCTGTGTCATCAATTTGTAGCTACAAAAAAAGGCCATTTAACTTTTCTCTGAGCAGATCTGTGTCTGCTGCTCTCCTGCTCTGATACTGAGAGAAATAGTAATAAATCTGCACTTCAGCACTCACTAAAACAGATCGATTTGGTAAGCACCAACATGGAAACAAACAGGCCCTTTATAGCTATTAATAAAGGAGGATAATTGCTGGCATTAGTCACAGCATTTAATTTCACCAAAGTACTAGCTGGCTGTCCTCAAGGTGAGGATTTTCTGTGAGGTATTTTCAAGTGTCATGGCTCATGTTTTATAAATAGGCAAACTTTGCTTTCAAATGATGAATAAATCAATAAATGCACACACACCCCTCCAACAACACAGTGGAAATACTTCTGGTTTACAACAAGCTGCATGCATATAAATAGAAATTTGGAAGGTAGCAAAGACTAGCATTTTGAAATATGCACCATAGTACAGTCAACGATTGAATAGGTGTTTTTTTTCTTTCTCTGAGAAGCATGTGGGGGTTTGGGTAAGATATTTTCCCTTCAAAAAAAGATTTGTTAATGTGATAAGAACATAGTGCTTAATTGCAAGAAGCATAAAAATGAAAGCATGAGAATCTAACTAGACAAATTAGAAACAGCTTGATGAGTCAGTAGCCCATAATGTATGTCATGCAGGTAGAATTTACCTTTATTCTCACTGAAGTTCACTGCCTTCATTGCAAAGATAACTATTTCAGGCACTACTCCTCTTCCTGACCAAAGACATAATCCCTGTTTCAATTACTTTAACACATTGGAAGACCTGCTTTGTACACTGCCAAAATATGTTATATCCAACTGATCATGGGGATCTAGGAAGCTGCAGTATGACCAATACATAATGGGAGATCATCAAGGAATTTTGCTTACTAAACAGACAAAGGACGCATAGCCAAATGAATGGTGATGATATCATCACCAAAATACTAAGAATGGATGTGTTTGGGCCTTTTTTACTGCTGAAACTGAACTGATGGCTTTTCCTGACTGATGCAAGAAAAAATGAAAAACAAAACATGTTCACTGTTGAAGGGGTATGAAGAGTTTAAAAATTACTACAGCTTCTGCATGGTTGGTAAATTTAAAGAATCAGTGGCAGCATATAACCTGGTGATTTAAGATGCCAGGGTTTGTATATATGTTCTAGCTGAGGGTGAGGTTGAGATCCTCATTCACCTCCCTAATCCATACCTTCCATTTGTAAGTGTTTCAATATCCTCTCACTCTATCTCTGACTTGGAATGATTTCTCTCTTCTTCCCCCTCAACCCCTCCCAAATTCTCCAGTATCAAGCATCGCCACTAACAAAGTACTTCCATTCTCTCTTAATCTTCAAATCACAGATTCAAAGATAGTAAAAATAGACATATCATCCTTCATTTATCTGGAAGAATTTCACAGCAACGTCAGATCAAGTGTATCAGAACCTACAGCAGCACCCAAGTGTAGATCTCAAAAGGTCACCAAGAGAAATCTTCATGTCACAGGCACTGATATCCTATTGTTAGGGTCTATGACTTAAATTGTCTTTGATAAATCCCATAAAGGAAACATATATACTGAGTTTCAGGTTTTCCTACAAGGAAGCTTGTCAAAGAGACCTTAATTACCATTTAATATTATCTTTTGTTTTCCAAAAGATAGAGCTGTATCCATGTGGGCTCCATTCAAGTTTGGTCAGAATTAAGCAGTGATTGCTCAGGTTTGTGAGACTTCTAGGGAAATACAGGACAACAAGGACATGTATTGAATAAGACCCAGTCAAATGTGATTCAGACTATTGAGCTCACACAGACACTGCAGTTGATTCAGGAGATATTGGCAGCTTAGAGCAATAAAGAGAAAGTTTGGACATTGCAGGTTTTTCTCTTGGCAAGAAATGCCGTGGCACTGCTAGCAAAATGACTGTATCTTTGAATTACTCAAAATGGCTCTCACTTATATAGAAATCTGAAAGAGTATAAACTGGAACTGCTTTGGTTTCTTGGACCACTGAATCCAGTCCTAGAGGTTTGATTTAGTATATGTAAAAGATACAAGGAGTTTGACTGATTTTAACAATACAGTGATTTTTGTGGATGAAGTCACTGAAGCAGAAACCCAGATTACTTTGTGTGAAAATAATCTTGCTCCCTAACAATAAAATACAAATTGAACTTTTTAATCATGTGTTTGACAGAATTCCTTATCTAAATCATCAGAGAATTTTGGAGGCAATAACAATGTTTATACATTAAAAATTCCCATGCTGTGCCAATTTTATATAGAAGCTTTCTTTATATCTGAAAGTACATAGGGCTCTATTTATGAATAAAACATTTCAATTACTGAAAAAAATGAATCATAAATGTTCACTGTTTGTTTAGTTTGAATAAGATGTTGTTCAAGATGACCTGCAAAACCACAAATACTTTGTGTAAAACTTATTCCATTTATTTAGTGGTTAAAGTTATTGATCTGAATAGTACCCTCAGAAGCTAATTCAGTTTTTATATCTATGCCCAGTTTTTGATAGTCACACAGTAGATGTTCACCTTATTATAGTAACTGCAAAGGTTTTATGTCATTAGAAAAAATCATTAGTTCTGTACTTCTGTGCAGTATATAAGTGTGAATATACATGTATAAAAGATATTGCTGGCACCATAACTTGTTATGATTTGGCTGTCATATACTCACTTAATAGGAATCAAATAGATGAATCTTTGTACCTCTCTCTTCTGCTTAAATACCAGGAATTATCATAAGGAATATTGTACTGTTATAGGGTATGCATTGTTCCAAATGTATTAATGAGAGCATTGTTGAATTACTTTCTAAGATCCCTATAGAAGACTGAGCACACATAATTTTGATTCTATGACTTGTTTTCAGCTCTGATAAAGTGATCAGTTCTTTCCCAATTCCCTGGGGCAATGCAGAATCCCTATAAGACCTCTAGGTAAAAAAAAATCCATATAAAAAAGGCACTGATAGTGGATTTTAACTGAAATCACTGTTTCAGGTGTCTGGGGTATAAGGTCTTATCTGGGAAATAGACAAGTCCAGCTGCTGACTTGGCTTAGTGTGCAAAACCAGTTGGGCTCTGCTTAGAGAGGTAAAGTGGCTATGCTGCTCTAGACCTAAATTAAAGATTGCTGAGTGACATGAAAATCAATAGTTTATTAAAAGAAAATCTGGTAGGCACTGTGTTGTCTTTGTGATTTTTAAATTTAAGAGTAAGAGCACTATCTGTATCAACAGATTTATGCCTTCTACAAAAATGGTGATATGAAAAAGATCTTAATCCCACAGAAGAGACACAGCTCTCTCTCAAATTCTTTTCAGTCAGGCATAATGTCTTAAATCTGAGACATTAATTAGAAAACTGAAGCATTACCAAACAATGAATAAATTTCACATTAGACAAGCTTAAGGTAATATCAGATGATTCTTGTATAGTTTTTGTTTCATGTAGTCTTAGCTCTTCCCTAGGTGGATTGATTTTGGTACATGATTTTGGGTCTTTTGACACAGTGAAGGGCTAGCAGCCTTTATACATTGGACATTTGCTGCACTGCAGTTTTCATACTTTGTATTTCATACATTCTTACAATGTACTTTGCAAATTTTCAGAACATATTTTGAAGT
Organism: Pycnonotus jocosus; assembly: GCA_013400435.1. NCBI lineage: Eukaryota > Metazoa > Chordata > Aves > Passeriformes > Pycnonotidae > Pycnonotus > Pycnonotus jocosus. The sequence goes on from VWYP01000192.1 coordinate 10,692, forward strand.
ACATTGGAAATACTGCAAAGTTGTAACAGCAGCCAGACGAAAGTTCTGAACTCTGTGTTGAGAAATAATAGATTGTCTGCTGCCAAGGCTAAGCATGTATGGATTTACCCCTTCTGTTAGGGAAGGTTAAATCTATTGAATTGCTCACTGCTTTCTATTAGTGAATCCAGTAAGGAAACTGCTTGCCAGGTTCTCCCATGGGAATCTTTGTATACATTTTGCTAGTACATCGCTTTCTCATCTTACTCTGAACAGACCATTCTCCAACCTCCCCCACACTCAAAAACGTAAAATTCACTTTTTATCTGGTATTCATTGCACCTGGATTAATATATTTAATATCTTCTATTTCTTTGTTTATTTTAATATATACTAAATGAAAACCATCAATTCTCATGTCAAATCCCCCTTAACAAATTTGCTGATGACAAGCCGGAAGGAGTGGCCAACACATCAGAGTGTTTTGGAGCCCTTCAGAAGCACCTTGACAGTACTTGTGATTTACAGTCTGGTCATTACAGTGCCCCCAGATGCAGAGCACTCACAGGATCTGAGCATTGTCCCTGGGCCACCTTGCAGCCCAGTGCCCCCTCTGGCTTCCACCTTTTGCCCTTTGCAAGGCAGTCCCATCCCGTGCACATGGGTAGAGAGACAGCCCAAGGCTCCAGGGGATGGCTGGATGTGCCCTTTGGCTTTGAAACATCTAGCACAATCTTGGGAACAGCTGAATCCAAGTCTGGGAACAGCTGCATCCTAATAGAAAGCATTACCAAGAGTTGTCTTGGAGATCATGTATTGCTGATGATGTTTTGTGATGTACCTTGCACAGCCTGCTGTAACAGTTTCCTCTGGAATCAGACATAAAACATTAAATATATTTACACCTGAAAGATAATACAATACCTACACTCGCACCAAGACTGTCATAGTTCAAGGTACAATACCTAGCATCCTCTCTTACTAACACAAATGCACAGAAAACAGAAACTGCATAAAAATAAATGTGCATCTTTATATTTTTTGAAACTTCACTGAATAAGTAGGAAATGTCAGCATATAATGACTTCAATGCATAATAACTTAATCCAAAACACTACTGAATGTTCACTCTCTTGGATATTTTCACCACATGTCTCTTATCTAACAGATAAACAAGTAATATCCTCAGTCAATGGAGGTGGCTGTTTAAAGCTCTGTAATGATGAATTCAAATACCAAGTTATGAGCTTCAGAGGGAGAAATTCAATTGATGTAACTAGGCAAACTTATATAACTTGACCTGCAGGTGAAAAACAATTTCAATGTATCGAGGCAGATTAGAAAGTCAGTTCTGTACTTTGATATAAACCATGAGCAGTTATTTTTCAAGCAAGAGGACTTGAACAAAAACTGAAATAGAACAAAAGAAATGTTTTAAAGTATTATTAATAATTTAAACAAAGGAAATAGTTTGAAAGTGACCATAAATGACATTTATTGACCATAAATGATATTTATTAAATTAAAATATTTAGCATATAGCTGATTACAACAGCACTGGATGTATTTGTAAATGGTTTAGTGGTAATAAACCACCCTTCAGTACTGCTTCTTTTTAGTTTGTTATCTTTTCTAATTAAATTATCAATATTTAAAGATTATTTAAAAATTGAAAATATTTAAATATTTCAGTGTTCCTAAAATAAATATTTTTATGATTTAGCCAATATATTGCATAATGTTAGAATCTCTTCTAGTAGTTCTTCACCATGGAAGAATGAGTCACTGTCCTTTTTTATACTCGTATAATCAAACACCTTTTGCTGGAGGTGAAACATCTCAGCTGAAAAAAACCAAAAAAACCCCTATTTATGATCCCAATACTTAGAATTATGAGTGACTTTCACAGAACTTTGTTTATTGTTCTTCTTTTAATCAACACTGTTCAAATCAAATATTGATCTGACTTTCAGCTTATTCTTTTCTTAGTTGAAATTTCACTTAACCAAAGTTAGTTATTCCTTTGTTCAGTTGAAGTCTTGTCTATTGTTAGTTGTTCTGTCCCTCTAGATATGCCTAAAATGGCAATCAAAATCCCTTTTAACTGTCTATTAAAATTATTCTAGTTGAGTCACCATTGTAGTTCTTCTGTGAACTCTCCTCAGCACTTCAGCACCCTTTAGAAGGGTGTAAATGAAACTGCATTTCAGAAGGCTTGTCATCAGAATCACTGTACATCCATTATTGCAAAATGCTGTGGGAGTGGGAATCCTGTACTCAGTTGCATGCAGAGATTTACAACCACCTTTAAATATCAGTGTTTTCCAAAATAATACAAATTATGGATGAATTGTACAGTCTCTGCCTGTTATCTGTAAGGCCCTGCAGTTGGGTGAACTAAAGCTTAGCCTTCACTCAGACAAATATTAATAGGCCAAGACAGAGCTGTACCTCAGTGTATTCTTCAGCACTGCTGCTTTTATGTCTTGAAGATTCTGGGTGAAAGCAACTAAAACTAAAACTAACATTTCTACAGGAAAAATCAAGACCTTAGGTAAATAAGAATGTAGGTATCAAATAGACTTATAGCTTCTAGGTGTAACTTAAAAAGAGGTTTCTTGTAATTTCAACCTAGTTGGCATAGGAAAATGTTTTTTTTATTTCAGAATAAAACTAAATGTGCATTTTCATTTGACTTCTGTAGCATGCCTGTGAAATCAAAGTATTTCTTGGTAACCATAAGCTTCTTTAGATGTTATATTAACATTCTCAAATAGTAAAAATGTCTGCTTGGTTTTAGTAACACACAGCACTAGAAATATTCATGTCATATTTCTAGGCACAGTCAATGTCAGATACCTTTGAAAGTTCTCAAAATTAATTTTGAAAGCTGTCTCAATTGCCAAGCAATATAAGTTATTCTGTGTTTGTATCACAAACATATCAGAGACTCTAGTATTGTATATTTTGAGGCAGTAAGTCTATTTTTTTACTCATGTCACAATTATAATCTTTATCTAAATTTCATTCTAAAAATGTCATTTAAAAGAGGGGAAGAAAAGGATCAGAGGGCAACTAAAGTGTCATTTGATTACTCATCTGTGTAAGCAGAAAAAAGCTCTTTAATGATGTTGTGATGTGAGTGGCTCCATTTTCAAGAGCATGGGAAAGAGCAGTCCAAACCTATCCTGTTGCCCTAAAGAATGTTCATTTGTTAAAAATATTTTTAACATCTGCATCTATTTTATGGACAATTTTATAGACTGCTTTATAATTGCTAGTTGTTTTGCAAAACCCATTGTTAATCTCAAAATAAGGGGTATGACAAAACACATCAGTACTTAAATTATTATAATTAAATGAAAGGATGAATAACAGAGCAAAATGAAGTATTAAGAATGTTGACAACTGGAGTCAGGCAAGGGATACTTCTCATGAAAAGAACAGCATGAACTTAAATCTGTCTAATTTAAATCTTAAAATTAAGTACCTTATTGGTAGTAACCCATCCTTTGTGGGTTTGATTGTGTATGGTAAATACCAGTACACATCCCTGACATTCAGTAGATGCTTTTGTTACATAATGTACAAGTAAATTAAAACAAAATAAAATAAACCCCAAAAACAAACAACAAAAAAACCCAAACAACCAAAACCTCTCAAAACAAAAAGCTGAGTTCACTAATGTAGGTGTTTCCATACTTAAGGGGATTCTGGAGGCGTGGTAGTCAAGGTGTTTTTTGTTAGCCTATATTTAGGTGCCTGTGTACTCTAATAAAATTATGTTAGTGGAATTACTTATAGCCCAGAATATTGTCTATTTTACCCTTCTCCAGGGATTGTGTAATAGCTACTGTGCAATGCCTGTTGATGGTGATATTCCTGCCAGATGGATATATACCCTTCCACTGCTGCTACACTTGCTTGTGCAAATTCCTCTGAAGGGTTAATTATAAAAGGGATTCATTGCAAACGCTGCCACAAAAAATAGACTTTGAAAAAAAAATCTGTTTAAATGAATACACAGTGAAGGAATATAACAGGTAATTAAAAAATCTGCTGATTTAACCAAATGATGCCTCCCTTGCCACACTTTTAATTGAAGAAGTGAAACACCTCAAGGTTTTCTCTCTGCTTCATTTCCCTCTCATTTTTTCTGCATAGGGAAAAAAATAGAAAGAGAACATGCTTCACAGATCTCAGCATAGATATGATAGAGTACATAAAAGAGACTCTCAAGGGCAGGTTGTTTGCCAAAGAGCACCCTTTGCAAAACCAACAGTATTTTATCTTTTCTGAACTTACAATGTTAATTTGACCCCTGACTTCCCTTTCTAAATCTTTCAAAGAGAATTTTGTAACCACAAGACAGCTTGAAGTGTCACAGGATTCTTAGTGCTGTAACAGAAAATGTAGAGCAGTAATAAGAAATACAAACAAATTTTAAGTGTGTGAACATTTATATTCACAGTAGAAAGAACTTTTCCATTTTTCTGGGGCAAAGACAATAAAAATCCATGTTGTTTATTTTTTCATTTGAATTTAATGACAATGCAGCTGGTTCAAACTTTTCTGGAAGACAAATGTTGGGTATAAATGGTACCCTCAGTATAGGAGCTCCATTAGAGAGCAGTCAGAATATTCAAATGTGTCTGAACATGAAAAAAAGTAAATTTCCTGAAAGTGAAAAATAACCTTGAAAATGCATGGAGTACAACTGGTAAACAGTCAGAATGCAGGGAACTTCCATATGTGCTGCAGAATAAACCCAACTCCAAGTACATTATTTTGAAACACAAAATTAAATAATGAAGTAGCTTGTCTGAAATATTGACATCAAATGAAAGGCTTCCTTTTGACATTTGGGCAATTCTGTTCTCAACCATGCCACATTGGAATTGTCATTGCCAACTCCAGATTATTAATAAAGATATTCATAGCATAACAAACAGTAGGAATGTGTCAGGAATGATGCAAGTGTTCCAAATGAAGCAGAAACCCTATGAAAATATCTACTGTTTGGAGCATTTTTGTTTATTTTCTAAATAAATAAAAGTTATCATCATCCTTCTTCTGTTTGACACCTTTCAACTCAACCCAAACAGGTAAATGCTTATTCCTGTTTTGCTATCATGTTGCTGTAAGATGAGTTCTCATATACTACTGGATACAATATCAGCAAATGTTACAAATGGTAAGATGACATTTCTTTTTTTTTTTTTTTATTTTCTAAATAAAAGATAGAGATGTAAAGGTCAGGACTCGCTCAATGGGCTCTTTTAAAGGGGCTTAGTTTTTTTAATACCCTGAGGCAGCACATGTGACAGTGTTTTCAGGAGGTTGCACAACAATCTTTTACTCACAAACTTTGGAAAACAAATGTACTTGGTAAATTTNAAAAGATAGAGATGTAAAGGTCAGGACTCGCTCAATGGGCTCTTTTAAAGGGGCTTAGTTTTTTTAATACCCTGAGGCAGCACATGTGACAGTGTTTTCAGGAGGTTGCACAACAATCTTTTACTCACAAACTTTGGAAAACAAATGTACTTGGTAAATTTTAAAGCAGCATTCAATTGAAATAAAGCATTTCACAAGGCATTGACTTAGCAAACTCTAGCTATCCAACTTTAAGTTACCCAGATGTTAAGAAGAGGAAATTCAGAGAAAAAAGAGAGCAACAGCTGATAGAGAAAGATTAACACTCATTGCTCAAATTCCAGTGTAATCTAGCTGCTTGCTGAGATTATATAAATGTACATGTGAGATTCAGCTGCACACAATATAGTGAATACTTTATTAGGTTAAAAATTAATAATAAAAAATATGGTTCCTTTGCAGAAGAGTAATAATCATGTATCTAAACCAATGTCAATGAGAAAACTGTCAGCATGGATAGATCAGGAGAATTCATAGTGTTTAATTAGTAGAAACTTACACTCACTGTCATATAAACAGTGAGAAATACAAATACATGCAACCTTCAGAACACTGAAAATAATTTCATAAGGTGTATACAAAAAGTGACTTGCAAAGAATGGAATATAAGTTAACTAGCAACTTCATGAATACTGGAAAATAAGCCTGTGGAATTGCAAGGATGACAAAAGGAAGTGCATTATTCCTAGGTGATGCCTTAAGTTTTAGCTTTCATGTTTTTCAGATTCTGTGCTGCCTAGGGATGTAGTTCTGAGCCTCACATTCAGTGCAAGTCAGCTCTTCACAGACTAGGCAGAAAAAACAAATCCTTTTCCTGGTGGAGACCATGGACAACTTTCAGCCCCAAAGCACAAACAACAGTGGACATGAAGGGAGGAACAAGAAGGATGAGACCTCAAAACCTGAAGCTGTAATTGGACAATTAAACTCCAGTATGCAAATGGACTAAAACTTATAAAAGTGCTGGACCTCGTGACTGGTTGGGCATTTTGTGACCATTCTTAGTCCACCCTGGGTGTAGCCCTGGTCCTGCCCAAGGTGTACCCTAAAGGCCTTTCAATAAATATCTACTTTATTCTCTAGCTCTGTCCAGTCTCTGTTTCAGGTCAGCCTTCCCAAGGCATCATTGGTACCACAGTTCCTAAACATCTTGTAATGAAAGATATATGTTTGATTATTTTTATGAGTTTGAAAACT
>VWYP01000195.1:0-16431 GCA_013400435.1 Pycnonotus jocosus
CCCGCGGTGCTGCAGCGCCCCCCCGCGGCCGCGGGCGGAACCAGCGCCTCCGCTGCCCTGCTTCCCGCCGGGAATGCGGGCAAGGGCTCTTTCGGCCCTGGAAATCTGCCAGGGAAAGGCTGTCCTGGCGACCGCATTTCTCAGTAACTGAAACAAATTGTTTGCTGAGTTACGCTGATTGTACTCTCAGTTTTTAAAGGCTATGTCTGATCTTCACTAATGATGAAAAAAAGCAGGTTTTTTGTTTCCTTTTGCCTAAAGTAATAGGATCATGCTCTCTATACTTGACTTTTTTGTAGGAATGTCTCTTGAACTACTTTGTGATGAAAGCATTGCTGCAAACTTGCAAAATAATGATCTCTGATTAGTGCTCAAAATACCCTAAACTTCTTTAAATGGGACTCCTTCAACATCTGCTTTTGGCTTGGGAAATATGATTGTGTGCTAATTTCAGTGGATAGATCAAGAAATGCTGTGCTGCTCTGAGCAGTTTGGCTGCAGCCTGCAGAGAAACATTAGCATCATCTCTGTTGACTCTGATGACAGAAAGTGGAAGCTGCCCACCCTCTCAGAGCAGCTCTGCTCTCTCTCTGCCCCATCTCCCCAGCCATCTCCCTGAAATGTTGAAGTGGCTCTTGTAGCCCACCTGGCTGCTCTAAACGAAGGAGTGGTGGGAGACCATCTCTCTGTGTACCATTCTCAGGACCTGTGCAGAGAGAGTGTCTATTAACTGTTTTCTTTTATGAGGTTTTGAGGGCAGGGATTCATGTGCATATGAGAGAGAGAGATGAATCCAGCTGTTTTGAAGCTGATACCTGTCTGTGCTGTTTAGGCAATACACAGGCCCAAATCTATGTAACTTAGCTGGGGTGGTCCAGTGTGACCCCCTCAGAACAGTGGCAGAAACAGAGAGTGTATTATTGTTTCTCAGCCCTTGGAGATTTTCTTGGCCACTGAATCACTGTAAAAATAGAAAGACTTGTTCCAGGCAGCTGGACTCTGGGAGGCAGCACTCATATGTTTTTTCAGCTGCATCTGACAGATAAGGAGGCTTTCTATTTCTCCCTCCCTCTCTCTCTCTCTCTCTCTCTTTTTTTTTTTTTTTTTTTTTTTTACAAAAATGGAATGAACTTTCTTTTGCAACTGTTCTTACCTTTAGTCACACTTTCAGCTCCTCAAAGATAAAGGGAAAATATTTCTTTGAAAAATGTAAGCAATGTTTGTGCTTGATGGCAGTGACAGCCCATCATCCTCTGTGTATTTGTACAGCCCATTTAAATTGCTGCCACCTGCTCCAGTTACAATCTGTGAGCTGGCACCTCAGTTTAGGGCTGGGTAATATTAAACATCCAGGGCCGTGTTTCAATCTTTGGTTACTGCTTGAGCAGAGTTGTAATTGGTAAGGAACCTCTTCAATTCTGTAGATGCTGTACCAGTTTCATAAGATTCTGCTGATTTGAAATTACATTCCTGCTGTGAGAGGTCCAAACCTCTACAAGCAGAATTTTGCATAAAATTTTTCTTTCCTGCAAGCCAGTAGAATGTCTTAATCTTCTTTCTGCTTCAGAACGTTATTTGAAGTATTTGAGGCTGTGCTTTTATAAGTCCTCTTGAAGAACAAGATTTTACTGCTGGACAGTTTCATTGATATTAATATATGAATTGTGAATGAGTGATTTCAGGATGTAGCTTAAATCTGAGATTTTGATAAGCTTCCTGCAAGGTGAAATATTGCTGTGTTTGTGGAAGAGTAACAGAGTAGATGGGGATGTCAGGCTTTGATTTTTGGTGTTGTTGGTTGTTTTGTGTGCTAGCTATTTATTTGTAGATCCAGCAAGTCTTGAAGGTGGACCAGACTGAGATACTGTAAAGTTCTGCACCCTACCCTGCCTCTGTCAACTCTCTTCTTCCATCTTTCTACTTTCTCTCTCTTTCTTTCCTACAACTTATTTTTTTCCTGCAAATCCTGTTGCTTTTCCATGTTGCTGATGAAACAGATGAACAATGAAAAGCTGATACTGGCATTTATAGTTGTGTCATTTGGTTTTGGAGCTCTGTTCTAGTTGGATTTTTGAAGGAATTGAGAATTTTTATGTTCAGTTGACTTTTTTAGCCCACAGAATTTCAACATTTTGCCAATTTACACTCTGAGTGCACTTCAGACATTTCTTCACAGAAAAAAAGAAATTCAAAGCCTTTTATTGATAAATTTCATGTTTTGTCTTGGTGTCTTTGAGGTTTTGTATCTGTTTTGGTTTGCTGGCTTTTAGAATTTCTGCAGACACATACAATCTTGTTTGTCTTTATTCTGTGATGCCTAATAATATTGCATGTTTTTATTACTTATCAAGCTGTGGGATTTTTTATCTATTTACAGCAAAATGTTCATAGATACTTTCATTTATTTTACAGCTTATGGGAAGAGAAGGTGCTTTATAACTCTAGGGACCTTTTGGACAGACTTAGAGAGTGCCCCAAGAGAGCCATAATTGCATGTCCCTGAGGCTTTGTGGCATCTCAAGCAAATCCAAAATGACTCAACAATTCTGCATTTAAATTTATTAGGACTTTTCATTTAATGACGAATTGAATTTTTTTAAACTCTTGTCTCCAGACAACAGTCAAAAAGCCAAAATAAAAGAAATTCTGTCAGGGCAAAAATTCAGTTCTTTGGTGAGTTGCTTTATGTTTGGTACCAGTTAGTACAACCATTCCGTTGTTGCAGACTGAGGGCTCTAGTCTGAGTGGTTACATGTTGCAAAGAACACTTGTGAAGTAACTTGTACTGCCATATCTAACGTATTTGCATCACAGAAGATAGATTACTTTTAATCCAACTTAAGTTTTTTCAGCTTCTTTATGCATTCCTTGATCTTTCAGAGCATTCAAGGGCATCTTTATGTCATCTAAATAAGTATTTAAATTATGTGGCCTGCTAACTACATTTCTAAAGAATGTTATCAGATGCCTTTGAGAGCTTTATTTTTATTTTTGAAGTAACCTCCAGAGCAGGGAGCTCATGGTGGCAGCTAATATGCTGAGAGGGGTGAAGTCTGGCAGTAGGGTTATAACCAGTCAGCAAGGATTAAATGACAGGTTTTAACTCAAACTTGGGAGGAAATTGGTTATCTCCTAAAAAGGAGATATTCTGGACCTATCTGGAAAAACGTAAGCTCCCATTGCTTGTGGATCCTTCAAGAATTGAAGAGAAAAAAAAAAATCATCTTAAAGGCTTGTAGATGTAGAAGTTGGAGTTCACATTAAACTTTTGTGGTTATATCAGTACATGATTCTTTCCCTTGGTGGGCACTTCTTTTTCTGTGTTAGAAGGAGTCCAAAGTAAATGGAAAAGGTGGCTTTGTTCTGAAGCAGGTGTGCTCATGCTGAAGTAAGTCAATCAAACGGATTTATTTTCTGCCTGTATAGGTGCATGGTAGCAGTTGTTCTATATAGAAATGTCTTGTAGTTGAATTTAGGAGAAGATATTTGTGCTTGAATTTTGGAGGTTCCTGTGTTAGTTGTGAGAAGACTGACAGAATTCATTCTGAAATTTGTATTCATTCAATAATTGAATTATTTTTCAGTAAAAAAAATGGAAGCATTCTGGCTTCATTGACTGCAAGGCAGAGTTGAAAATTGTTTGTATGGGTGCATAGGCCATACTACCCTGTCCCATACACATTTTGTGTAGAAACATGCAGGAGCATGACTTGGCTGCATGTCTTCATATTTGGCATCTGATCACTATCCCAGCAGATACCTTTGTGAGCATAAGGGTTTCAGAAATTTCAGGGATTACAGGACAGGTTTGTCTAGACTAGTAAAATGACTGAAAACTTTCCAATCTAAAAGTTTTTACTTCTAAAAAGAGCAAGATCTCTGTAGCCTGATTGATTGCAATTAAATTGTTTCACAGAATTCTCTGTTGGGTCTCAGGGATATTACATGGGGAGCCTCTCTGATGGGAATCCCATTAGCAGTGTGACTAATACAAGTATGTGGGTTGTTTATTGGCACTGCCAGAGTTCTGGTGTGGCACTGGGCACTGACCAACCAGTGCATCTTCTGCTCCTTCCATGCTGCTGATGTTGCTCGAGGCAAAGTATCTGTGGACAGCTTTCTGATCAAACAATGAAACTAGGGCTGTCTACTGATTTTCTTTGTCCTGTAAGCTCTCTTGTCCATTTTTCTTCCTGAAATCCTGTCTCTCTTGGTTTCATAGAACCTGGTTTGCTTATTTTTTTACCCTTCTCTCTTCATAATCAGCCTTTCAGTGCCTCTTTCCACTCCATCTTGCTATTTTTCTTAGGGATTGAACTTTAGTCCTTTTATTTACATCAGACAAGCTCATCTGTAAATACAAGTCAAATTCATCTTTGCCATGATGCCTTGCAAATGAATTTTTTTAGCTTTGGCTGAAGAAGAAGGGTCTGGAATAAAGAGAGCTTCTTGTGTCTATCCAGCTAGATGTCAACAGCTCAACATGGCTAAAGCAGCCCTCCTGCAGGCTCCCCTCCTGCTGCTTCCTTGTCACTCTAGAAAACAACCTAATCTTGCCATGGTGTTCATAACACATGTCAGTTGTTACTTTATTCTTTCTTGAAGTTCAGAAATGACACTGTCAGTGTCATTGATGATTAAATCTTATTTTTGAATGTAATTTCTTAAAGTAACTTCATTGCTGTTTCAACAAACATTCGAATCTTCCATCCGGCTCTTTTTCACCTATTAAACAAGCTTGCCAATTAGTCCAGAATCCTTTTCCTTGCATTCTTCAGGTCAGTCCTGCACTTTCATACCCATCCAAATTCAGAGAAAATCATTATTGTTTCCTTTTGCAGAAAGAAGAAACCTACAGGTATCTCCTCTGAATTTATTTTCCCTCCTTGCACAGACATGGTCTTCACTTTTCTAGATCTTTATAAACTCTCAGTTGTTGCAGAAGCATCACTCCATCCTCTTTCATTATTCAATAAAATTTCAGGCTCAGTCTTATGCTCTCTTAGTACAATAATATGCTTTCTTCTTGAGAGCTTTAATATGCTTTCTAATATGCTTGCTTCTTGAGAGCATCTCTAAGGTAGTCTCCATAGCCTCTCGGTAATCCTTTCTTTAAAACCCCTTTATTTTGAGGCCCCAAATGCTTGGAAATTATTCTAAGTACCTGTTAAACTAGCCAGTAACATGGCTTTGTTCCTTTTGCCTCCTTCTTTGTCACCTCTTGTGTTATTTGATAGCAAGGTCCGTGGAGTCAGGACTGTCTTTGTCAGCTTTTGGGTTTGTGGGGTGTTGTGGGGGTTTTTTGTGTGTTTGCTTTGGGTGTGTTTGGGCTTTTTTTTTTATTTTGTCACATCAAACACAGAAGCATCCTGAGCTACCCTTGAGAACATTAAGATTATTATAATGTTAACTAAGTAATTAATCACAGTTGTAGCATTGCAGGGAAATTTGCTGTGAAATTTTCTATGTGAAATTTGTTCTTGAGAGGAGTGTCAGTAGCAGTGCCAGTTGATCATTTCATCCCTTTGGAGCTTACCACCTTGTCTTCCCTAGGGAAAAAAACTGTTAAAAAAAAAAAGAAAAGCCAACAAAGAGCAACCACATTGCAAATAAAAGATGCTCTTAGCTAATCTGAAGGGGCATTTGGCTGCCTCACAAAAACACTGTGTATTTTGGCAGTTAGGAGCTTTGGCTAAGGAAGATCCATGTTTGGAATAACAGGGTGTGTTGCAAGTCAAAATTCAGGTATCTTGGCTGAGATGTATGCGTAATCTGGCATGATGCCTTTCTGCACTGTGCCTAGCTATAGCAAATGCCAGAGTCCCTTGTGAACAATATATGAATCTCATTTTGGGGGAGGAAAGAAAGAAAGAAAAAAAAAAAGAGGAGGAGAGAAAAGGGAGCCAGGATTTATTTTAGAGGATATATAAAAAAACAAGTATCAAGAAGCAAAACATTTCCATGAAGCATTCACTGTGGAAATTCTGCTACTTCTTGTTGCAAACCTCTTTATCACTTGGATTGGCTGATTTCCAGAGCATCAAGGCTAGGAATTGAGGGACTGAAATATAATCAGTGGTGATACATTTTAACCACATAAAACATTCTCTGCTTCCAAAGCCTCCAGTGTCTCTAGTAAGCAGTGCAACAGCAACAGCTCCTTGCTGCTGAACTCCAGAGACGGGGAAAATACTGGATCAGGATGGTAAGAAGCTCTTTACTTTTTCACCAGATCTAAATTATTACTATGTAAAAAAATGTTTTAAAAATGATGAAATTAGTAGAGGTCAGTATTTAAAACAAAAAACCCCAGTATGTAAGATACAGAGGAGATATGTTTTTTCTGCAAGAGAACAGCAATGCAAGTTGGTGACAAATATATCTGGCACTGAACATGTTGTGCAGCTTATATAAAATCTTTTAAAACTGGGAAAGATTGCTGACGAGTATTTGATGTAAATTGTAACTCTGTCCACTTGGTTTATTTCAGAAGGACAGCTGTATGGGCTTTATAAATGATTCTGTATTAATAATCACTGACACAGACTTTATACATAAAAATATAAATAAACCTATGCCAATCACTCATGCAGGCTTTATGTTTATATGGTTTCTTTTGTAGGGCTTTTGGGATTTTGTTTTTTAGAAAGAAGCAGCTCTGCTAAGTATATGCCTTTGACTTTTAGGGAGCTATGAAGTTTTTATTTTTCTGAGTTTTCAATCCATGAAGACCTGGTAATTACATTGTTTGTTTAGTGAATTTATTTAGTGGGAAAAATAACCAGGGAAAAGTTTTTAGAATAATAATTTTATTATTTGTAGCAATTTAAATATTCTGATCTAAGTATTAAAACAATAGAAGTAGAATATAAAGCACATAAATGTGAGATCTGAATTGGTGTAAATTGATACCAGTGCTATTAATGGTTTAAAAAAAGCCTGAGAACAGAATAAAAATATGCCTATTAGCATTTTTCTACGTATTAAAGAATTAGAGGGAGGAAACATATCTTGGGAGTGTTTACTCTCAAGACTCATTGTCAAGACAGTTTTGTTGGGGTTTGTTGGGGGTGGGGGGTGGGTGTTGATTGAAATAAACATCAAGCCAAATCTCCTGTATGAGAACTGTTCCTTTTAAGTGCGTACTAAGTCCAGGAATTTATTGATTAGGACATTACAGTACATCAGAATGAAAGGAAAACAAATTACTAAATAAGTCTGAAGAGCACTGAAATACATTTGCTTGACAGTCCAGCTTGATGTGTAGGGAATTATTCTCTTTGTGATTCAAATGGAAAAGGAGATTTTTAACAAAAGACCTATGAGAGTTTGAAAAGTGTACGGCAAATGTGAAACAACGTTTGATTTGTGTTTTTTATCTTTGTTGTGTACTTGTTCTTTCTCAGCAGTACAAAAATTAAACAGCCTTAAAACTATCACAAAATTCTTTCTGATCTTTTCCTTTTCTAAGTGGTTTTACTGAAAAAAAAGTCATTAAGTCAATCATGTTATCATAGTCTATATATTTAATGTTATACATTACACTTTGATGTGTTAAAAATTTATGGTTTTCCTCCCCTGTATGCAGAACAGATTGCAAAATCAATAATTGAATGGCAAACAGGCTGTAAGGTTCTTGGAAAGATGTTTATTATGAATCTACATGTAGTGGTTATTGTTGTTGTTATTGTTAATACTATCATTGCTATTTTTTTGACAAAAATCCCCTATGTTGAGTAACCATTAAACAGTACTGTTGTACTGGAGAGACTTGAATATATTGTTGTGTCTTGTCAGAGAATACTGTGCCCATAGTTACTATTATCCTGCATCTAAATTTTCTTAGAGGAAAATGCTGGAGGTAGGAGTTCTGACTGCATTTCCCTATTGTGGTCACAGAACATAATTAATAACAGAAGATGTTACATATATTTCCACTTTTGTGACTCTAGTTCCTACATAAGTCAAATGCTGATTGTGCTTCTGTAACAGCAAGTTAATAAAAACATTTCCTTCTAGAAAAATAACATTCATATGCCACCACATACTTACTGTTGATAAACTTTTAGCTGAAGTAAACTTACATTGTGTCTTGCTTGACATGGATTAGTTCAGTAACTAAAGCATTGAGTTCACAAGGGATCCATTTCTTTCAATTTGGATGGCCTGGGCAAGGATCTTCCACGAGTTACTAAATAATAATTAAAAAAAAGTCATACACCACACATCCCACAATGACCCTTAATAATAGTCAGCAATGTAATAAATTACATTATGAGTCCAGAGGGAAAAGACTCTCACTTAAAATTTTTAGATTATATGATTTCTTGTAGAATGTAAATAGTAAATGGTCTTAAGGAAGTCCAAATTTCAAGCTATCAAATGCATTAGATATCAGCTTTAATTATTCAAAATGTTTCTTCTAGTAAGTCTGAGGAACAAAGTAAAATTATAAATAATGTACTGGCTGTACCAGAAAAACTAAGAAGTAATAGACATGACCATTATAGTGCTAAATTCTAATAAAGTATAATTAGTGCAAGAATTGTGTTTGGTATGGCTAAGTTAATTTGAAATGTCTTCCTGGTGCAAAATTTAAAAAAGCTTATTCAACAACTGGATGTATTATTCATCCAGATAAATTTAGGCTAAACATTTTTGTTTGTTTGTTTCAGTGACTAAATTGTAGTCTTATAATCTGCCTGAAAATGTAATCCATATTTAGAGAGGTATATTATAAATATGTAAGCTGTGGACTTTTTATGTAATATAGAACATGTTTAAGGAAAGGAAATATAGCTTTGCATCTGCTATGAACTTGATTCAAGACTTCATATTCTCAGGTTTTGCTCTTTGAGTACATTTTTGCTTTGTTATTCTGACAGTTTTCTGCTAAAAAATAAGAGTTTGTTCATTCTGAAATACTCATGCTGACAGTAGTCAGAAGGAATCTGCTGCAGTATAGCTTTATGCATGTGTTTGGTATTAACTTACATGTCCCAGGTAACTTTGGCACAGTTTGGTTCAGGTGAAAAAACTGCATGTCAAGCTGTTGACCACACCAGGAAGTCTGGCACTGTTCTAGAGTGAAATACACTCTTGCATGCTCCCTAAATATTGTTTGTGAGGGATGAAAATAAACCATGTTGAACTTTGATTGAAATGTAATGCTGAACTATCTCCATATACATATATATATGTATATATATTAGCATNTATTAGCATTTACTTGTAATGAAGTAAGTTTGTATTTTAAAATCTCAGCATCCATGTTTATGGAGCCTGAATACTTCCAGTGAATAAAATATATCAGCAGGCAACATTTATGCAAGAGGAGTAGTTTTCTAAGTAATGGAGGATTATGTTTTTAAACCATTTTCCTTTTGATTCTACAATCAACCTACTATGCAGATCAGGTTTTGCTCACGGAAATCCATCTTCTAAGCTGTGCCATTACACTGGTAGTATAACTTAAAATGAGTTGCTTTCAGGAAGTTATAAATTATTTGAAGTGTTTTACATAATGTATTGGCATTCCTGCTGCATCTGTGTTCAAGACAGGGTTTTATTCGTTCAGCCATGGCATGTATGAAGAAACTATTAAAACTGGATGCTTTTAGCATTAGTCTGTCCTTTTGGCTTTGATCCTGTCATGCCATCAGAAATGAAGTTGGTGAAAATGAAGACAGGGAAAAAGGTCAGTCTGGTCTCTAGGTGAAATAATTGATGAGAGCAGCTTCCAGAGGAATACAGCTTTAGTGAGAAGGTGGCTGGATAATACATATTTTTCTGCATCTGCTTAATGTTTGTAGTGTGGCATTTGCAGTGTTTTGAAATATCAGGACAAAATTGTGTTTCCCATATACCTTAGGACCCTCATAGCAGCATGATATTTTGCCTGAGATAATTGCTTTTGTACTTCATGACTATACTGAAAATACTGAAAACAATTAATACTGAAAACAAACTTACCATGGACCTTTTATGTAAAAGAAGTCTAGAGATGATAAAAGGGTACTGACGACCGTATACCACCCTGATACTGTGATGCGAGAAGAGCAAGTTGCGGAGTTGTGCCCTGAAGGATGTGTTTCCAGGGCTTGTATAAGGAGTGTGCTCTGAGCTGAGGATGGGTAATTTGTAGTGGTGGAGACATGATGCAGTGTGGGTAGATTTCCTGGTTTGCTTCACTACACGGAGTGCTGATGAGAGGCTGGCATTCCTAAAGGAATTCTCTAGCCCTTGCACATGAGTTTTTAGTCTACTGTAAATCTGTTGCTATGAATATTTCATTTAAATGTTTTCCAGTGTTGCCGTGTCACCTGGAGATACACAGGCCATAGTCAGCCCTATTATGTCTTTTGATAATGAACTTTCAGGTTGGAGGTGAGAGCTCTCTACTCCCACTTCACTCTTCTCACCAATATACATCTTGGGTATCTGACTAGAGGTTTTGGATTCATAACGATTTTTGAAACCCACAGCAGAAGGTTGGTAACCTCTGGTGTTGATCCTTCTTCAGACAAAGATGGTAGAAAAATCCGGTGGTGAAACCCTCAACCCTTCTGACTCCATTACTGTAGTAGGCTGCTTTTCTTAATAGTCATGGCTTTAACTTCATGGTGCTAACCTTTTGAATAGCTCAGAGTCTGATGCCTTGTGTTGCAGCCTTTTTTCCCCTTTTGTGATGTGGCTTTCATGACAGGATTTTAATGTGATGATTCTCCCTGTCACAGGATAGGAGGTGGTGCAGGTGTGTCAGGCTACCAGACTAGAGGCTCTAGAGGCTGCTGACATGTTCTTCCTGTGGCTGGACATACACATGTCCAGTAGCAGGGAGAACTCTGAGCCATATAATGGGTACTTATTTGGTCAGGTGATGACTGAGACTCCATAGTCCGTTGGAAGAAATGGCAAGAAAGAGGATGTTATAAGACTACACCTCTGATTTAACTTCTTTTCCTGTAAATATCTACTTTTAGCAGTTTTAGTTGTGGTCCTTCCTTTTCAGAAAGAAAAAAAAAATCTGTCTAATGTGGTAGAGACTTTACCAGAAATAATTCAAGCGATTAAGTTTTGGAAATATATATACTTGATTTAGGACAAACATGCTGTCTGGGCCATTTGGTCTTGAGTAACTAAAGAGCTACTGCATACCTTTAAATAATTTCCATAAAAATGATCTTCCAATGATTTAAACTGGCCTACAAAATTTATGTCAGAAAAAGAAATGGTCCTCTTTTTTTTTTTCTTTTTATTGAAGAAATAGAAGTGACTAATTTTAGAGAGTGCTTGATAACTTAAGAAAGATCTTTAAAGTCAAATTTTAGGTTCTCTTCTGAATAAACTTGTATGCACTAATGTTAGTTTTCTTATTTTTCTCTTTGAAGGATTGTCAAAAGTATTAGGCATCCTAAACCCCCCCTTTTTTTTTTCCTACTCCTCATTCCACTATTACACAGGATCGATCACAAAATCAGCACTGGCATCTAATAATTCCACTATTATGGCACAGGTAGACAGAAAATTGGTTTCTTTGTACATGCAAAGCATGACAAAGTGAGTTCTGTGTGAAGGATGAGTACAACACACTAGGAATGTTTTAGGCAGAATATATTAAGGTCAAATGTCTACTAGCATTTGTTTGGTGCAGAGGTTGTCAAGAAACGATGTTTGTAGCTGGCTGTTACCTCTTTGCTCGCTGGGGCTGTGCATGGCCTGCATTTCCTCTGCCCAGCAGTGCTGGTGTGGTCCTGTAGTCAGCAAATGGAGTTCCCTTGTGTCCAGCTGTGCCTTGTGTGTGCCTTTTGTTGTCAAAGTCATTCATGTGTTCATCATCCAAAGCCAACTGCTTAGCTTGGTCTTCTAGGAAGTTGAAGAAGAGCTTGAAGGACTGAGTCCCAAAAGGGTTTTCTGTTTTAGTGATCCTGGTGGATTTGACATTTGGGATTGACAGGTAGTTGCCATATTGCCAGGTTCTGAGAAAGGAGGCAGTCATAATTTTGGGTTTAGAGTGTGTTAAAACAAACCAAAAAATACTAGAAAACTGTTATTGTGGATGTAGTTTTGTATGGATTGAGAACACATGCTCTAGGGTGGCAGCAGTTCATTCCTCTGATGCTTGACAATAACAGCATTTGTTGTGTGCCGTAGAAAAAATGCATTGCTTGTTCTTTCCTGTTGAAGAAAATAAAAAACAAACACCTCCACAAATTTAATATTTGTAATTTTCACCACATGTGTGTTTAGGTATTTTACTTCAGATAGGGAGCAGTTCTGCAGCCTAATAAGACACATTCATTTAGAGTTACTTGCTTGGAAAAAAATAAACAGGTTTCAGAGTATACCAGCATAGACATCTTTGTACTGCATCAATTTCTGAACTCCTTGAAATCATGGCAAATGCAAGCAATCTAACTGAATAAAACAGTTTTAATGCAGTTCATCCTAACATAGAACATGCAATTTATGAACTATTATAGAAAGAAGTTTGTTATACAATATTTTAAAATTTTACATGACATTGTGAAATATTAATTTTTGTAGGATATTTTGGGTTGTCAATATATCACAAGTCACAAAAGGTCACACCTCTTCCATAAATTTTCTAGTGGAGTTGACGTCACTATTGATAGTCTCTTTTTAGTAAAAAGAAATGTAAAATTATTTGAGTAAGAATCTGAAGATTGAAAAAAGGCTGAAATATTTTTCATTCATATTTATGTAGGGTGACAGTAATAGTTTTACCAGTTTTTTCAACCTCATAGATTTTCTAGGGCAGGTTCATGGAAGTCATGCATTTGCTGTGGATGATTTTAATGCTCCAGTGAAATATTCACTCTCATCTGTGTCAGTGGGGGTAGGGAAGCACATAAAATATATGCTTCCAGTCAGTGATGAGAGAGTAGGAGGATTTTTCATGAACAATATAATTAAATTCATGCATGTAAAAGATACCTGCAAGATGCTGCTTGAGAAAGTACTTTATAGCAATAGATAATTATAGGGAAAAAATTACTTTTCTGGAATGATAGTAGATAATATTAATTTACCAGTGGTATAAAGGTTAGTTTCCCATCTGTAACACAGCACTTTTTTTCTAATAATCAAAGAAAGCTAAAGAATTTTTGATCAAAATTTTTCTTGGCCTTGTTAATACAGCACTGGAATTTTAATACACCACTAATACAGGCCACTGTTGTAAACATTTGTTTCATAGCTTAAAAGTTATTTGCTCTTGCAGAAGTATGAGGACTGTGGAAAATTTCCAAAGTCATGGGTTTTCTTGTCTGTTTAATACAGTTTTAATTATGTAGATAGTTGCCACTGCTGTGGATCATACCCATGTTTGTTTAAAGGTATCCAGAAGAAGTGATATTGATTCACCTGCTGCTAAATACTCTTCACTTAGAAAGTAACTCAGCAGTGACTCAGACATAAGAGTTGAAAACAGAGTCAGTTGGCTAAATCTTGCAAGGGCTTACGGCTGGGTATGGTGTGTTAAGAATTTTCTGGGTTTAATCCTAAGCAGACAAAGAAAAAGGTGCTCCAGTTCCCCTCCTCCTCCCCACTACTTAATTTTCTGTGAGAAGAAAAAGGCTTCAGTGCATTTTGTTTTAGCTGTCTCCAAACAAAGCAGTGTGTATGGTAACATTTGTTTGTAAGAGTGGACAGCTTAGATACACCTTGAAACTCTTGGTCAAAAAAACATGTTGTGGGCTGTGCTCTTAGTGTTGCCCAAAGGAACCCTTGGCATGAGGAGCTGGAATCTCCTGAGGATGCTCTGTGATGCATTGACCTTCAGCTGGGAGCTCTGACAGGATGTCAGGGGCCAAGGCTGGCATTCACTGCCCTGACCCTGCCTGAGCCTGTGCCTGGAGCATCTTCTGCTTCACTGAGAGTTTGCTGTGGAACCTTTTAGTTCTAGGCCTGATCTAAAAAGAGGAAAGTATGTGGTGAAAAGGAATTGGCACAGCAGTTAACGTTTGGGGAAGGTTCATTGAAAGATGTTATATTGAGTCGTCATTAATTTCAAAGAGGAATCCTTACCAAAACCGTGAAGCTGATTTTCTTCAGGTATTAAGAGGTTTCAAAACCTAAACCTATGTTACCATCTCACCTTAAAAAAAGTCAGTGCTGTTGGTTTTAACGGTCCAAGTGAGACCCACTGAGCTGGATATGGCAAACTTGCAGAATCTCTTCTATTTTCAGTAGTGACATGTATATTTTCTCCCAAGTCTCTGATCTCAGACTACGTTGTGTAAATGCAAATGTATTTTTTTAAATCAAAAGCACAATTTCTGAATGGACAGTGTAGTCTAAGGAAATAGATGTAGCAGAAGACCATGCTTAGCTTAAGTTTTACTATCTTTAGGGCCTGGCACCCACTAGACTGCAGTGAGAAGCATATTATTTTTTTGTTATAAACACCCTTCTATGTTAAATTCTAAAATAGTTGTTTCCCGGAGGAGGTTTGGAATAGAAACTGATGTACCTGATAGTTAATTAAAATTCAGTGTTGTTTGTTCGTGCTTAAATTAGTGGGGGAAAAAAAAAAAACACCAAAAAACCAGCCTTCCAGGAAACACCACAGAGAATAACATTCTGAACATTTCAAATTATTTTGAAAGATGAGAATTCCCATGGCTCAATTCTTTAAAGAGTTGGAACATAATTCAAATGCTTCTTTGCCACCTGTCACTTTTTTTTTTTTTTCATTTTTAGCATGTGTATTTTCTCTCATAGAGAAATAAAGGGGATGAACACCTCCTTTCTCTTTTTACCCAGGTTTTTTCTGTATCTTAATTACTGAACTACATGCACACATCAGTTCTATTATAATATTGTAAAGCACCTGCACAAATGCATACCTAGCAGGAGACCAATTGTTTCATTAAGTTACACCAGAATCTGGCTGGTATTATTGTACAAACCAGAGAAAACCATGTGTAACTGGTTTTGTTTGTAATGTGAAGTTACTGATTAGCCAGCTAATACCGTTTTCTTTCCCATGCCCACAGCCTCCTACACACAGATAGATGCGAGAAACTAGTATAAAAATAAGGTTTTAAGCTACAACAATGAGATCTCCAGATGTCTGATTCCTTGGTTTAGAAAACTGCACAAGAGCTTATCTATTCCTGAAATAAAAATGATTTAGATAGTCCAAACTGTCTTTCACAATCTCCCATCTGCTAGGGTGTGCATTTCATTTTCATGTAAATAAAATTTCAAGTAATTCTTCACAAATCCTCGCTGCACAGTTCATTACAGAGATCTCATGCTTGCTAATACTTACTGCCAGAAGGCAAAAACACTCATAGGAGGCTTGTAAGGCAGGAAGTCCCACGTGGAGAGGGGAATATTTCAGTGGATTTATGTGTAGCATTAACCACTTCACCTGTGTTATTTCCCTGTTGCCCCTTTTAAGAAATGTAGAACCTAATGAGGGGGATGGTAAAAGAAATTTTCCAAGCTTTATTTTTGGATTTCTGCCGTGAATTTCACCTCTAAATCAGACAATTGGGTTTTAGTCTGTCCTTTCATGTCATGTACTCTCTTAGAGTGGGTTTATACCTGTGTTTAGGTAGGCAGACCTCTGGTCTTAATGCTTAAATTGAGAGTCTTACATAGTGCAGATTTTTGAAAAGTCACTTTACCTTCAATCTGGCAGTTTGTGGGTGCTGACATGTTGGCAAATCAAACCCTTTTTGTACTTTATACCAAAGTCACAACTGGAGAAGAGGAAGAATCATACTGACTTGTATTTCCAAAACTGGACTGGCCTGCTTACTTTGCTAGACGTGCAGTTAATCAAAACAGCTGCAACTCAGAGCACCTGGAAGTTGTGCAACTCTTAAATGTCTAAATGTAAATTTTAAGAATCTAATTTTAAGCAGGCAGATTTGATCAGTTTGCCCCATCGTTACCCAGGAAACCACTTAATTACTGTGCCTTTGCTTCAGCCCTCTGCATGTAGCTTTTAAAACATTTTGTTATAATTTTTCTTTTCTTTTGTCTTAAGCTAGTGTTTGTAGAAAGGGCTGGCTTGACAGCTCTGGCAAATGAAATAGTCTGCCTGCCCACGGAATATGTGCTCCCTAGACAGTGGCAGTCCAAACTTCCACATGCTGTTTTGTCAGTGTGCTACAACTTTTCTTTGGGGAGTGGAGACAGGAGGGATGAAGTAGGGTCCTTGTACAATCAGGTCTTTGCCACCAAAATGTGCAAGTGTCATCAGGAAAAATGGCCTATATTTTCCTTTTAGCACAGAAAACAGGCAGCTAGAAAGAATGGATGGGTGGATGAGCTTTGGAAAACCCATATGTAATCTGTAAGCTATCGTCAAGATCACAGATTCAATCCTGCTGTGTTGCAGTCAGCGCTGATGACAGGTGATCTCCTGAACTGAACAGAGTTTTTCTTGATCAG
>VWYP01000199.1:0-33885 GCA_013400435.1 Pycnonotus jocosus
TCTTGTCAGCATTTTTGACGAATTCTTAGATCTGCTCAGTGGCAGGGAATAGTGATTCAGAACCCCAGTATTTAGTACTGGGGAATGCAGTGAACAATACTGACAGTTATTAAAGAGAGATGAACTTCTGTCCCTGTTCCTTTCAATTAAAATAATTTAGCAGACATAAATGCCACCAAAATAAACCCCAAAAAACAACAACAACAAAAAACTCCACCAATTTTCTTCCCTATTTAATCTGTTCTAATTAGTTCTTAAGAACATAGTTTGTGGGTATATATTTTTGTGTTATTTCCCCTGTCACCATCTTGGGCCATATCTTATTTTTGAAAAATGCATATCTATTTTTTAATTTTTGGGCATTGAAAAGACACAGAAAACTCAAGTGGAGTCCTCTCTAATAGCCCCTAGACAGCCATAAATCTTTGAATGGATTTTAAATTTCAGTTTTTCAATTCATAAATGTGCCTGATTAATAAGCTCACCAAATACTTGTAAATAAAAAGAAATTTAACTTGCATCATGTGTAGCAAGCAAATCACTGGTATTGCGCAGCTGGTGCATATGCTGGTTGAATTTAGAAAGTTATTGCAAACATAATTAATGAGTAAATGTAAATATCTTCCTGATCTAAGCTTCCCAGTTCTCTGGTACTGTCAGGGGCCACTTTGCTCTGATTATCTGGTGGCAAAACTTGCATTGAAAGACAGAAACTTAACTTTTTTACACATTTTGTCCTATTTTGTGGTCTAGTGTCCATCTCTCTGCTCTTGTTTCTCATCAGTAAAATGGGTTCAGAGGTATTTGCCTTTCTCTGTCTGCAACAAGCTCTCTGAACTTCAAATGCAGAACACCTTTTGAAAGCTTTTAAGTGATACATCTTTGCAGATACTTCAGCCACAATCTGTCATTATGTTCAGCATAGTTCCATAACTGGTACCAGATGACAGGTTCTTTGAACTCTATCCAGCAGTGCTACCACCATAATCAAACTAACAGATAGCCGTAAGCACTAGGATAAATTCTATAAAAATGATACAACAAGACACAATGGCTCAAGATGAGAGGATCTACAATAAGTTGTGGGAAATTAAACAATCTGTGAAATCAGTCTGTATCTCTTCAAACAGAACTTTGAATACAGTACACAGGTTTAGATGAGATATTAAGGAAGATACTCTTGGCTGTGAGGGTGGTCAGTCCTGGCACAGGGTGCCTAGAGCAGCTGTGTCTGCTCCATCCCTGGAAGTGTCCAATGCCAGGTTGGATGGGGCTTGGAGCAACCTGGGATAGTGGAAGTTGTCCTTGCCCATGGAAGGGAGTGGAATTTCAAGGTCTCTTCCAACCCAAACTGTTCTATGATTCTATAATATTTAATTGTTAAAACTACTGGATTGTTGAGCAGATGTGGAGGCACAATCATCTATCTCTTGTCCATGTTTTGGGCAGGATACAGTTTTGTTCCTCTTCCCTGAGATTTGCTCCCAAACAGAAACTCCAGGAAACAAATAATAGTTTATTTCAAAACTTGATGGACTTAAATGTGGCAGATCTCTTTGGGCATTAAAGACTCAGGCAGATGTGGGATTTGCCAGAAAGAAGTATTCAATAAGTTCTGTGGGGAGAAATTTGGACACTAAAAACTAGTGCAGATAATATTCTGAATCTAGATGTCTAGGCTCTCTGAAGTTCATGGATTGAAGAGGTCAGTATTAGACATTTAGTGCTTTTTATTGTTTGAAACAAACCTGGATGAATAAGCAACTGGGATGTAAAGCTGCCAAAGCATAGGTGGCAATAGCCGTAATTCAACTCTGGGCCAGAGTGATTGATGTAATTGATGCCAAGAGTTTTTGAAAATGATGAATTGTAGCATTCATTAGCAGTTCCTATTATTGCAAAGTTTAACAGTGTTTCCTCTAATTTATTTGAGATGTATCTGATAGAACTCTTTTTTTCTTTTTTCTTTTTTTTTCTTTTTTTTTCTTTTTTTTTTTTTTTTAATATATCATTCCTCTAGTAAAACCATCCATATCTGTGGTGAAAAGAATGGACTTGTTTAAATGAAAAATATATAGTTTATTCATGAGTGTGGTCTGTATCTTCCGCACACCTTAATCTACTCAGTATATGAAATTTTTTAGTTCCTAGTTTAAAGAGCTAGTTTCTTTTAGCTCCTGCAGACTGATGAATTTAACTTTGGAGTTCCCTAACACAGTAACCTTCAACATGCCTGGGGGCAAAGATTCCAGTTGCATTCCACTTTTATTAAAGCAAGTTAGATCTATGAATTTTTTATTTTCAGCAAGGCAAACAGTAAGCACTGGCTGTCCTACAGCAATCTTCTTTTCATGTATTTTGCAAGGGGAAACCACTTAGCTTCTACATATGACAAAAGGGAAATCAGTTATTTAGACAGTCTAAATTTTGTTTGCAGAAGGTACCCTAGATTTTTGTAGATATTTTACAAAATGTATGTTACTACAAATAGTTTTAAGGATCTCTTAAGGAAGAAGCAACATCACAAAGTACATCTGTGCAAAGAATATTTTTAATCTTAAAGTAGCTAGGTTTTCCAGAAATGCAGGATTGAAGGCAGCTGACAGCTTGCAAGACTTTTCTTTGCTTGCATTCAAGCATATGATTCTTAGTAGACAGTTACTTGATATTCATGGTTTCACTGAAGCAAGTTAAGTCAACAGTTTCAAAATGGTATCACCATATTTAGAGAGTTTGGTGAACGATGAGTCAGAGCTTTGTGGAGCAGACATGTCTTCTGACATCGATATCACTATGTCTGCCGTGCTTCTCACTTTCACTGGCACTTGTTCTTGATTGATCTCTTGTTCTGCACCACTTGATTCATCACGGTCAGCGATCCACAGGCATGAAAAATTCATCCAGAGACAACAAATACTTTGTAGCTTATGATATTTCTTTCCCTTGGGTTTCAAGACAATTAATTCCTCCAGAGAGCAGAAAACTTATGGATAATAGCAATTCTGGCATTTCTGTGGCAAAAATGAGCACAATTGTGTGTCTCCATTCTCTCACACAAGAATAAAGATAGTGTGTTACAAAGATGAATTATCTCAATAACCAAAATGTAATTCGTCTGAGTGGGTGTACAAAGGAATTTATTTCTTCCTTGATGCTAAGTACTACTTAATACTATGTACTAAATTCCCAGAAAGTTTTATAGATCTATACTAGCAGCATTTTTTTTTTTTTGTAAGGAGAGTTCCCTTTTTAAACTACTTATCTTACTTAAATAAATTTCAATATGTCTTTGATTGCTATACCTTTATATGTTAAATTCCTACTTGTTTATGTCAAATTTGGTCTCTCACAAGCACAATAGCCCTGTAAAGTGTACTTCTCTCTAAACCTGCAGTTGACATCAGTTTTTTCACTACAGCTTCCAACTAAAAGAACTGGGATAATATTCTGCCTCTAGATACTATAGAAAATCTGAAATGAAAGCTATGAAATCAGCCATTATTAGGTCCAAGAGATGAATAGAGAGCTCTTAAGTCACAGGTGAAGTCTTATCCCTGAGATTACCTTCCTTCTTTGAGAATGGGAGTCAAATTTGCAGATCATTAGACCTAGAAAATGTGATATTTGATAAATGCTGTCTGATGCCTTTTATGTTATTTCCTGTAAGACAAAGTGGCATCTGAAACAATCAAAGAGACAAATGAAGTGAGAACTTTGCATAAGAGACAGATGATGTGTAATTTAAGCTATCTAGTGGCTGACTACAGTAATTGAGTTGAACGAATTACTTTCCTCTACAAGCAGTGGAGTTGTCTTGTGCAATATGTGTAAACAGCTCACACACATGAGATGACGCTGGGCATGAGGTGCATAACTGAGGTGAGGGGGCCAAAATCATGCACCTTCTTGTACCTAGGTTCTCATCACCTCACTCCTTTGCTTGTGCTTCTTTCTGTCACCATATATTCAGATTAATCTAATATATCTAGTCAATTTCTTTTTTCTATTTTGCAAAAAATGGAGATTTTTCTCTTTACATTTCAAATGCTGCTTCACATTACAATTCCTATGTCATTGCTATATAGGCTGTCTCTTCTTATGTTATTTTGCCTTATACTACATCCCTAATACTTCCTGAGAACTGACATAAGTCTGATGAGAGTAATTTATTGGAAAGCAATCTTTACAGTCGCTTTGTGTGTGCTCAGGGATGCAACAGCTCTATTAGAGAACACTGCAGGTCAATTCCAGTCGCCCCTGACTAGTGCTGTGGTTGTAATGAGTTGTATTCCATTAAAATGTCAAAAGACATTGAGCAGAAACACATGTTTAGATCTAACTGGGTAATTTTTCAGGTGACTGGATTTCCAAAAGCAGAATGATATCATGTCACATCATGTGGTAGCCTCCATGAAAGGAATATCCTTGGCTGTACCATTAAAGTGAGTCATATAGATTGAGTTTACTATCAGATAATGTGTATTGGAAACTCTACCTGTGTCTGAAGATTCTCTTTCTCTGTTTGAATTCTCTTTCTGTCAGGTCATTATTTGATTGAGTCAATTACTTTTCAGACTGTTTTTCATGCAGCCCAGGACACAGTTTGTCCTCTTGGCTTCCAGGGCTCACTGCTGGCTCATGCTGAACCTGTTTTTTTACCAGCACCCCAAACTCTCTTTCCCAGGGCTGCTACTTGTCCTCTCCTCCCCAAGTTTATGCTCGTGTCCAGCATTACTCTGTCCCAGATGCGGAATCTGTCATTTGCTCTTGTTGAATTCCACAGCAGTGATGTTTGTCCAATGCTCCTGTCCATGTAAATTCCTCTGCAGGGGTTCTCATCCTTGTCAACAGGGATCTTCTTACTCTACAAAGAATTCAGTTCCTGTTGCTCCTCTAGACCCCATCTTGAAAGTCAGTCCTAATAATTAAATGGATTTTAGTAGCAATTTGCTGAATATCTTGCTCTCCATCAGCTATTGAACAAACCACAGGGATTTCCCTGACTTTTTCTTTGTATATCTATTTCTGGTCAACTGTATCAGAACATTCTGTGCATAGCCAGACCTCAGGAGTAAACAAGGGAAAGCTGAGGCCCTCTAAAATGAAAGTAACATTGAGAAAAACATCAGCACTTCTTCATGACTCTTGTCATCAAATAAAGCTACCTAGCAGAAAACATATCTGGAATGAGATCAGGTGTTCAACCGCTTCAATATATGGCTTTCCAGAAGCCTCCAAAGGAGAGAAATGCAAACCACCCAGCCTTTGTCAGATTCAAAGCAGATGAAACCTGTCCCAAATCCCATTTAATAGCACATCAATACAGCTACAAGATTTGTGGAGAAGATTACAGCAAACAAGGTCCCTCTATGAGAGAAATTACTACTGTTGGGTGTTTTGAAATATATAAAAACAAGCTAAAGCCCTGTTTCTGTTAAATATTGTACTTCTTAAAACTGATGCGCAGTGGCTCCAAAACCATCTCTTTACAAAAATTAATTCAGTAATTGCAAAATGTGTAAAAACACACTGTGCACCTGCCTTCTCATTATCTACTTGAGAATAATAGACTGTCAAATGAAGGTAAAAAGAAACAAATTCTGGGGATAATTTTATTCAACAATAATCTGAGGAACCAACAATATAATACTCCACGTTAAAAAAAATAAATAGAAAAGGTAACTCTCCTGGATATTCTGTGAGTGGCTGGATCAGTCTGACTGAATATTTGGTTGATTTTCCTTTCTGTTACATAAGGTTGTTGTTAACACGGTCCTCCAAAACCAGCTGAAGATAGTGGCAAGATTTATGTTGACTTCATTGTGCTGTGAAGGTGTAATGCTCACCCTTTTATATTTAACTGCACCAGAAGTTTTACTGTATATTTATATGCATAACTACCCTTGATCTTCACTCAGTTCTCAGAGTTTTTCCCATGCAGTGATAAATGCACAGCAGAAATTTTACAGGATTTTCTATTCTACATTGACATCAGACAGGAGGTCCAGTTTTATGTGAAATGCAATGTTCTTCAAAATATTAATTTCTTTTTTTTTTTTTTCTTTTTGGCTGTACAAAAATGTTGAATAATCTCAGATTTTTATAAGTACTTGGAAGCAATAAAACTAAAATTTGTCCAGTTTGAGAATACAGAAACACAGCAAAATGCCAATTCAGTCACTGAAAATTAATTTTGACATCTTATGTGGTGGAAGCCCACTTAACACTTTCAAAAATTTTAGGCTCAGGTACAGAAGCCTTTTCCTGCTTAGAAAAGGACAGATCTACATCCTAGTATTCATACATCAAACAAATTTCTTGCTTGTAATATTTGGAGGGTGAAGAGGACAGAGCAATTCCTACATTCTATGAATGAAAGATCTTGGTTTTGGGTTTAAATACAGAAATAAGCAGTTCACTTGAAGGTCCATTCCAGTTACTGTCTTGGAGGAATGAGATGATCCCTTTACCTAACAATACCTAAATTGATTATTGTCCTTCTATCAGAAAAAAAAACTCTGGAAAGCCATCTCTATTCTGAATTTAACCAAGGCTAGCAATTCCACAGAGAAAAAGAAATTAAATAGGGATTTTAACAATATGTAAGTGGATAAATTGAATTGCATTCTAGTATCTGTTTTTTTCTAACCTCTCCATAAATTAACAAGCCTCGTGTGTTCAAAAGAGCAATTAAAAAGTCAGATACAGAATAGTTTAAAGACCTCCCACATTGAGAAGTTATTTGATGTTAAATATTTTTTTCTGCTTCATCTTAATATGCAGATTTATTTAACGGAGAATAGAGTTATTTACCAAAATGCTAGGAAAATGTCTCTAGCAGCATATAAAGAGAGAAGATCATATACGATACCATCTATTTAATTCTGATTTTGGCATGTGACTATTTATCATACAGTAATAAAATTTAAACCACACTGAGTATTTACAAGAATAAAATGCATAGTTTATTTAGAGGAAACCAAATGGACTATTGTTCTAAATGCTCTGCTCTTCTTTTGTAGTAACATGCACTTCTAACAATTTGCAGAAAATAAAAAGAGAGGCAAAGGGAGGAGAGACTGAACTAAATGGCGGCAGTAAGGGATAGCACATGGAAAGCTCACTGCCATTTCTATTCCAGGTACATTTACATGTATTTATTTGGAATAATCTTCATTGACCACTGTGTTTTTCATACATAGGTAAGCCAAGTAAAGCACAAGGAAGAAAAGAGCTAATGCACTTAAGTTTTCTGCTGACAAGAAGCAACTTCTTATAGTTCTCCTAAGCCCTAATCTTGTTCTCTCTGTGCAGAACTGTTCTTTGGAAGACAGTTTCAAGTGACTTGATTCTGACAAAAAATGTACAGTAGGAATGCAAACACCTGAAGAATCTGAGTTATTGGAGAATATCAAGACTGTTCTAGATGAAAAGACTTAGGTTGAGTAAATTTTATGCATTTCATTCCCTGAATGTTTCTTGAGTGGCTCTTCAGTGTACACAGAATATAAATTGTGCCTCTGATCCATTTGAGGTAATGGATATGCACAAAAAGGAAGAATCTCAAGAGGTATTTTTCTCAGGCAGAAACAGTACCTACTGTTGAATTCTCCACTTGAGAGGTCCAAATCAAAGAACTTGAAATCAGATGAAAAATTCCTTTAATTTCAAGGGATTTTGAACGCTGTAGAAGAGCACTGCAGCACTGCTATATTCCTCTTATACATTTTCAAAGTTGACAAAGTAAGACTTTTAAAATCCTTCCTAAACAGCCCCTTTGCTGAGTTTATGCACCACCAAAGAACTTAGATGAGAGTAAATTTCAGATCCAGTTACTTCAGAGAAGGTCCGGAAACATATTTGAACAGATATATATACAAAAATGAATGGAAAAATTGTAAGATGTTGGGAATGGATGTTTCTCCAGGGAAGTGAGGGTTTGGAGTGTTATAATTTGGGGCATAGCAAAAGCGACCTTCAGGCCTAGATTCTCTGAAAATCTACGTAGGGGACTCCTGCTAAAGTTTATACTCAAAGACTGCTCTATGGAAAAAAAATGTCTGAGCCTTCAGGGCCTTTCAGAAATATTCTCTCCATAGGAAAACCTGTTGCTGCACAGCTTGTACATATACTGAAAACTAATAATCAGGCCAAAAACTCAAACAAGCCAACAACTGAAATAATGAATAATTTATAGCACTTTCGATCTGATGCTCAATATAATAAATTTAGGTGATTTCATAGATTTAAAGGAATATGGAGCAGGTCCTATGTTAGTGAAATGCTTCAGACAGGGTAGCCGTCATTTAAAATGATGGGATTGATGAAACCTTTGTTAAATCAGCTCAGCATCTAAACTGAGAAAAAATGGAACTTTGTGTTTAAATAAAATGATGGTTGTGCAAGTACATATGAAAGAAAGCAAAAAGGTACTTCCCGTACTTCAACACAATAAATGGAAATAAAATCAAGCAAGATAAACTTTAGCTTTGCTGGGTGATAACCTCTTTTACAGAACATTCTATAGAGAAGTATTTGACAGCTGATTTTCACATGAATACTTTGTCTTTATGTTGCAAGGTAAGGGATAAGCACAAGTTAATCAAAGCTACACTTAACAAGCAATTGTTTTAAAAAATTGAATCATCTTTTTACAAATGAAATGGTCAGTGATAGCTATTACTGTGCTCTCAGGTCCTGCCTGTCTTTCTTAAAGATGAATCTGCTCTTTGTGAGCCAGGAGTAATCATTATTTTCAGTTGATTTCAAGCCTCTGTTGGAGAGAGAGCACATTTAACACTCCATGGAGACTTTGCAGAAGAAAAGACTTTAATTAACAAAAAACCCTACAGTTAAACTGAAGGTACATTAATTGACAGTGAGCAAGCTTTGAAATATAGGGAAAACAGAAATTTCCTTTCTTATGATTTACTCAAGCTTTTCTCTCTAGTCAAATATGCCATGGTCACATTCTCATCCTTTGATTCGAGTTTATCAAAGATGCAAATGACTCCTGTAAAAATCAAGAATTTGCTAATGGCCTTTCTACAATGCATTATCTTTTTATTTTAACAGTGAGGCAGAAGGTCAGACTCACTGTAAAACTTCAATTTTTCATTAGGGACTTGAAACCATTTTTTGCTTTGTTTTTTTGGTTCAAAGAGGGTGATATTGCAGTTCTCACTTGCTATTTTATCTTCTCATTGATAATTTAGCTTGCTGACAGGAATACATTACCTTCTGGCACGAGTAGCTGGCACAGAGCTCATTAACCTAGTGACTGGTATCTGGTACCCTTTGGCCCAGACCATAACTGTGGACAGCTGTAAGCTCCTGGTGCTTGAGAGCAGCTCTTCAAACTGTGTTCTTTGCTGCTGAAGATTTCAGTGATGTATTTTCAGTGTGCAAATCTATTGAAACAGTGCCTGAGCAGCATCTGTTGTCTTCAGGCACCTAAATTATTTATATGTCTTTTTAATTACACTTTTCTTTGGAAATGTCTTATCTTTATACGTGATGTAGAAGTGAATATCTTTAACTGGCAACATTTAAATATTCCCAGAGTCATTATTTCTCCAATTTTGTTTTCAGGTATACCCTGTGTAACTGCAAGTCAATTGTAACACAAATTATCACAGTATTTATTACAGGGACATATCTACAAGAGTCTACAGCAATACTTGGGAACTAGGCCACATGATTTGTAATCAGTTGTCTATAAAATGAGTATAATTATAAAATGGCACTGTTTTGAGCAGTGTTATGATCTTTAATTCTTCTTACACATTTTCCAAACAGAATAATGACATAAATTCATAATTCTAGATATTTCCTGGATAGGAAATACAGATCCACATATCTGCTATATCTGCTATATCCAAAAACTGCCGACAAATCCTCAGGAACAGAGGTTGTCTTAGCCAATAGGTTTGTTGCTAGGTGATCATAAAATCACAGAATCATAGAACCACAGAATGATGTGTGTTGGAAGAGATCTTAAAGGTCATGTAGGTCCAGCTCCCCTGCCATGGGCAGGGACACCTTCCACTAGACCAGGATGCTCTCCTTGCATATACTTCTTACAGTGAAGACTCTTAACATACATTAACAATAAAATAAATGCTACACACTTACTTGTGGAAGAGAAAGCAGAATGAAAGTATGAAAACTTGCTATTGGTTTTACGGCTCTCAAGAGAAATGTGCTGTTTATCCTCATAGTAGGCTTTTAGGAAGGAATTGGAAAAAATCTTACAACGGTCTTCAAATGATCTTTTAAATCACACATGTTCACTAAATATCAAATAAGCATATTTATTTAAAATAAAATAAGCCTTTTACAAATTTTCTTTGCAGACTTGTTTTTGAAAGACATGTACCTCGTTAAAATTGTATAATACTGCAGATGAGTCAAAATCTCCTTGTTCTAGGTCATTTAACCTCTCATCCTCATAAGCAGCAATTTCTTTGTATTCCAGAAACTGGCCTTTTTTAGTATATTGTGATGGTTTTAGCTGTCTTGTGATATGTATGTATTTGACTACATTTTCAGGTCGTGGCCACTAAAACTGTGCAATTATCCTCAGCTTGCATAGCTCAATGGGACTGAAGGTTTTACTTCTTTGATGTTGCATAGTTTGCCTTGTAATAAAAATAGTCATGCAATTTCTAATTACATTGCACTTTGCAACAATCAGATCAAAACCTAGAAGGAGAAGGCAGGGATAATTTTGTAAAATTGTTGCTCTGTAATCATATGAATCTTTCACACTATTTCTTCCTTCTGAGATGTTCTGAAGCAGCATCACTAATCCAGAGTAATAACGTGCTGAAATGGGGACAGATTATAATTACGCAGCGAGGAACACCTGGGCAGAAAATGTAAAGTAAATCAGCTTACAGAGAGGAGTGTTCTTTGCTGATCACAGAAGGAATGTGTCTGTTTTGTCCACTCAGAAAGGGGAAATTTATCCATTTTTGAGGAAGAGGGAGGAAAGGAATCTCAACTGTGTGCAACACACTGCACAGGGCATATATTCCCAAGCCCAGAACCCACCTTGGCTGATCTAGCAGCCAGCAACCTTTCCAAAAAAGATCATTAAACACAGTAACCATTATTTGTGCCAATGTGCATTTGTACTTCATAACTGTTAGTTCTTTATTTACTTCTTGCACTTCACTGTTTATGCTGTGAGAATTCCAGAGTGGCATATTTTCATC
Source organism: Pycnonotus jocosus (assembly GCA_013400435.1). NCBI lineage: Eukaryota > Metazoa > Chordata > Aves > Passeriformes > Pycnonotidae > Pycnonotus > Pycnonotus jocosus. The sequence goes on from VWYP01000199.1 coordinate 11,220, forward strand.
TTGGGCACTTATCCAAGACACATCTATCTTTGAATATGCTGAGCTGCTAATGCACAGGGAAAGCATTCTCTCAGTTTGTTTGTGAATTGCTTTGTTTTCCAGTTTGGTCTTCTCCCAGTATGGCACACCATTTTCGCTGCAATTCAGACAGCCCTGGGGTCCAATTGCATTGATAGCACACACAATAAAACTGACAGGCAGACAAACGCTGACCCATCAAACACAGCATGGTCAATGATTCTATATCTGCCAATCAATTGGATCAATGTGAAATGGTTCTATAATTTTTTTTTCCCATTGACTGATGTGCTACATCATGAAAGAGTAATGATGGATGGTAAAATGAATTGTCATTGGCATATTTCATCTTGTATTGTTATTTTAAATATTGAGCATATTTGTCAAAAGACATGCCGTGTTGTCACAGATTTTGTCATTTATTTATCACTGATGATCTTAAAGGCAAATCTGAAATTGGAACATAATTTTCCCAATGAGGTTTACGGCCACAGGATCTTGCATATGAACTCTGATACATAAAACTCACGGATACCCTGGATTTATGATGTACAATACAATATGGTTTGCATTAAAAATATGTTACTTCCTCATGGTTTCCATATGAAATCCAGCTTATTTCTTGAAATTCTCTCTATGTTATCCTATTTTGTGATAGTAGGCTTCTTGAGGAAGAAAGCAGGTTTGGTTCTAAAGCTCTAGCTAGGAGTGGTCATCTGACAGTTTTAGAGTTATCTAACTCCTTTCCTGGACAGAAAATGTTTTTAATAAAGAAGGATCATATAAGGAATATACACATTTCCACAATCATGAAATCAACAGGCAGTGAAAAATGTGTATTTCACTACACTCTTCATGAAGCCCACTGGAAAACTGTGGTATCTGGATGACCACAGTCCCACGTGTGTTCTGCATGTGACGTGATTCACCCACCTCACAACATTGAAAGATTCCCATTCCCCTTGAATTGTCAGAAATCATTGGTCCAGCCATTCTCCTGAAATGATAAAGTGGTACCAAATTAAGCCTCAAAGGCTGAATTATAGTCTTCACATCTTCAAATCTTCCCCAGTCCAATATTTAATACCTGAAAATTATGACCTTAAAATAAAGGCTATGATGGTATTTTCTCAGTGTTTCATGTAAATTTTCTTGTGGGGTGAATTCTCCACAACTCAGAACATATACTCCAAAAACATTCAACTGTAACTGCAAGTTTGAATCCTGCTGAAAAAAAAATCTTAAATATATGCTTGAACACTTTCATAAATAAATAATTTAGCAGATTTGCTGAATAACCTCTATACCAGAGATTCTTTGTAGGATTAGGTCTTGCCAACATATGGAACTAGTCCAAAATTCAATCTGTTTCTACCACAGGTTTATGCCAAAGTTCCTTAGGTCTGATGACTAGAGGACAAATAATTTAATTATTTCAGCAAGAATGAGAGAGACAAATACCTTTTTTTTTTTTTTTGAGTTTCAGTTTTGTGTTGACAGCTTTTAACTCATTTTGTCCATTAAGCTTCCCTTCAGTTTTATCAGATTTTGTCCTTTTCATCTTAAACACATCCATTAGTGCTGGTAACAGCTGTACCTCTGTTTTGCAGAAAACAATTTGATAGAGTTAAAATGCTGTCTCATTTCACTTGTATTAACTCTAAAGCTTCCATCATAGTGTAGGACTGATAATTCTTTTAAATTAATATTGGTGGTTACATATACATAATATATATACACTTTCTTTGGTTTCTTTAGGGTTTTGGAGTTTCTTTGTTTGTTTCTCCTTTTCCAATTTCCTCTGACAATAAGAAGCCTCTCTAAAGATAAATATCCATTTGGTATTTATAGCAAATTTTATCTAGGATGAGTCTTCCTAAATAACCTAAATAATAGAGCACGTATAACAAGCAGATGAAGGAGGAAAAAGTCAAAAAGGAGAATTTAAGGCTAAGCATAATAAACAGTGGCACTATTCCAGCAGCTGTTTGTCTGTTTCACTTAAGCAATTTCTTGAGCTAACATTATGGGAATTTTTAAAAGGTTAAGAATTGAAAGAGACAGGATATATGGCTTTTTTGCACAGGATTTTACCTATGTGAAATTCACTTAACTTTAAACAGCTAAAACATAGTTGTTTTCAGCTAGTTTAATCTAAAGGCCTTCATGCCCACTGGAACAAGTAGAAATTCCAAGATATGATTCAGCAAATATGCAGTAATATAACTAGCATAATTTATTTTGTGACGAATATAAAGATTGTTGTTAATTATTTTTAATACATTTTTATATAAGTCACTGCAACAGTAGTTTCCTCCAAGTTAGAGAAAATTTCTTCTACCCATCTGTCTTGTGTTATAAACTCAGCAGAGATTTCCAGAATGTTTCCTAGTTGTTGGTGAATAAACCAAAAGTTTGGAGTGCCTATGCTATGGAGAGAGGTTGAGAGCTGGGTTTCTTCCTCTTCAGGAGCTAAAGACTCTGAGAAGACCTTTTTGAGGCCTTTCTTAAAGAGATTTATAGGAAAAGATAGAGAGAGAATTTTGGCTGAGCCTGTAGGTGTAGAATGAGGACTAACAGTTTGTAACAGAAAGAGTTAATTTAGAGCAATACTTTCAAATAATTCATTTCATTATGAAAGTGCTGGGGCACTGACATGGTACACCCAGGGAAGCTGGGGCTGTGCCATCCCTGGAAGCGTCCAAGGCCAGGTTGAGCAGGATTTGGAGCAATGTGGGATAGTGGAAGGCAGTGGCAAGGTGTGGAACTGGCTGAACTTTAAGGTCCCTTCCAATCAAAACCATTTTATGATGCTTTGATTGTGTGAAACTTAATGGTGCACAAGCTGTGAAATCACAACTGCCACAGTTTGTAGAAATTACTAACATGAAACATCACTCAAAGAAAATAAATTATATTGACTTAGAGGCTTTTATTATTAACTAGTGACAACCACCCTGGCAAGTCCTGTAATTTCAGATTTAAAATATGTCCTTTTTGTTTGGTTGCTGACATATACAGTTATATTGGTGTCACCATAATGGCCATTAGAACAAAGCAGAATTACAGAAAACTCACCTGCACTGTGCCTGGGGTTGAAATAAAAATGTTATGCCACTTTTCAAGGCCTGTAAAGTACTAAAAATATGTGTACTTTAAATATGAAATGTAGTTTTTAGAAACCTTTTTAATTAGTTATGCAAAGGACCCATTAAGTAAAACTTCAGAGCACCTCTTGTATGAACAAATGGCAGTCTGTGGACTATGTAGAGGACATTTCATGTCAGCAGATGGTATTTGAATGTCAGATTTACATCCTTGTGTATTGGATGAAATTTTGGGGTTAATTAATGTATTCTACCCAAAAGTCTCTAAATATCCCAAATACAAGAATCTTTAATTTGATCTAATTCACCATATTTTCAGGTTATATATTATACTTCACAGTAATCAAGGTATTTCCTGTATAAATACTGAAAGAAGGTAAATGTTAATTTTACACTTTCCCAGTTAATCAGAAAAAACCCCCATATTTTTACTTGATTTAATTGAAATGTAATTTCATGATCTTTGACTTTTGCCTAATATTTTCCTCAAACCCTGTCTTTTTTCTATCATGAAATATAATAAGTTAAACTGATTGTATATGATGTACATGCTTGCCTTCTTAACAGAAAAATATTGTGTCGCATAAATTGTAATGGACTTCTGGTTGCATTCAGTGTACAATTTGTATGTTCCACAGAATCCTAAAGGAAGATGTGTTTTTTTTACCTGTGATGCCTCACAAGGTGTATTTTAATATCCCTTTTAGGCACAATAGCTTAGATTTTTGTAGCAGTATTGTCACTAAAGAAAGACAAGTTTGTGTTTTTAAGTTGTGTATGAATAGATTTTCATTCTGTCCCTTTGATACAACCTGAATACCACATGTTAAATGAAGTTGAAAAATAGTGGTTCAAATAGTGCATTATGGCAGTGCAGAAATAAATGGTTTGTAGCTTTGGAATATAACTGTGCATGTCTGTGTTTATATGTTCATGTGTGTCTCTACGAACAATTATGTGCATGATTGTGTATATAAGCACCATTTTTCACCCTGTGGTTAACACTTCTGTATGAAATGCAAAATTGGGCAGGTAAAACCATGATTTATTGTTGGATGATGCCACTAGCTGCTTATTCAGTATTCACCATTGCACACAGTGCAAATTCAACCAGAAGATTTATGCTAAAGAAAAACTTCAGATAACTAATGGGTTGCTTAGTTTTATCTACATTTCTCAAATGTACCAAAAAAATAGGGAAAAGATAAACAGCATTTCTTCACTTTGAGTTACTTATACGCAATCTTCTTTTCACACAGTTATTTTAGCAACAGCTATTTTAAAAGTAGTTAAAATAAGTGACTTTTTTTCATTTGATTCTTGGAGAAACTCAAGCCCATTGTTGCCCAAAGTTCCATGACAGCTTTTAGTATGTATGGAATTGTGGTAAGGGATAAGAAATAAGAGTTGTCTCCCAGTAGCAGTGTTCTTCTTGTGTCTAAAGCACAAAGGTTTTGTGCTTTGTGTATTACATTGGTAAAATTGGAGGGAAAAACCCCCTCTTCTCAAGAAGTGTGAGTGCATTAAATCCTAAGTAAACAGTGGAAATTCAGCTCCTTGATGGTGTCTAGGATTCAGTGCCTTTGTGACTTTTTCAAGACATTAAAGAAGTCATAAGTAATATTCTACAAAAGAATGTTGTTGAAATGAAAGATAAAGTGAGCTACAAAATTCTGAATTAGATTTTGTCCACAGAAGAAGCTTGAATAGACTTTTGAGCAATTAGTTTGCGTAAAGGTGAGCATCAGTGCAGTATTAGTGATTTAATGTTTTTGTAACCCCTGAGTCAGTGCACCCTCAGCATAAGTCTATAATAATGAGAGACATGAAGTTTATTAGCTGAGCTCAATTCGTAAATTGTTTCTTCCCAGAAATGGCCCAGCCACTGGTACTAGTCCAGATGGTGATTCTCAATTTTTGGCAGTGCTCTGAGCTTCAGCGTGTCACTGCAATGTTTGTTGTGCTCAGATGGCTCATTCAACTAAATTCTAAATATTGTGTGTAAGCTGCTGCACCTGTTTTAAAGGTGAAGTTACCTGCTGCAGATCCTCCAGTCAAAACTTGGCAGTTGCAAGCAACTGTGACATTTGGGATATTCATTCTGCCTAACTTGGGCACAAACATCTGCCTCATCAAACATCTGCACCAGAGCTGCTGAAATGAATGCTCACTTTAGGGCTGTGTGTATGACCCAAGGACCACCTTAAAATGGCTTCAGTGAACATCAGATGGAGACCAGAAAATAGAAGACAAATTTGAAAGTCATTCATTTCTAGGACTGAAAACACATGTCTATATGTATGCAAAGGCTAGAATTACAGGATCTCTCTCTAATATAAGCATGAATTTCAGTGTGACAAAAAATATATTTAAAAAAAAAAACATATAAAAGGACCATGAAGAACTCATAAAGCTGAACCAACTTGCCCATTGAAACATTTGTATGTAATAGACTCATAATATCACACTACATCATGACATCTTTGAATTTTTGACTGGTTTATGCAAACAGACCTCAAAAATCGTCTTAGATTTCCCTCTTATTAAGTCAAATGTCAGCTTCAAACTGCCATGTTGTACATATTTGACTGTACTTCATACACGATTTGCTTAATTTGTCTGTTATTTATAGCTGGTAAATTAGACTGAAGCTGAAATTTAAAACACAGGTAGGGCGGCAGCAGAGATAAACCCACCTAAAATAAATACATCCGCAGCTGTAGCTTGGAATATCATTACTTCAGCACTTCAATGACCCATAAGTCTTTATGAAAGAGTTTAGTCAGATCCTTTCCAGGAGTTTTATCTCCTCCTTTCAGGAGTTTTATCATCAGAGCCAAGGAGTGCAGAATCAGAACCTCTATTTCAGAGAAATACCTTCAAAATTCCTAATGGTTATTGCCAACCCTGCTGTTTATTAAGGAAACATGCGTTTGCTTGCTGCCCCTAAATGATTTTCTATCTGACTAATAGCAACTTCAGCGTTTTAGGAAAAAAATTACTGCGGATGATAACAGGGAAGCGTGTAGGTCTATTAGGAAGGAAAATGCTAGAGGTAAAGGTGACAGCTTTATGACACCAGTCCCTACGTTATTTACAGTAACTCATTTTGTATCTAGAGTTTCATATTGGTGAAGCCAAGGGCTGGAGCTGTTTGTTATTTATGCCAACCCTGTGAGGGGGATGGTGGTATCCAAGGGGGCAGAAAACAGGTTCTTGATTAGAACAGTAAATTAGAGGAAGGCAGAAAGACAGGAGAGAATAACTGGATTCCACAGACATGCATAAACATTTCATGTTGTTTGCTACCTGTTACTTGGCTTCCCTATAAACTGTGAGCTAGAAGTCTTTAAGGTAATAATAAAGCTTCCCTCCTCATCCCATTCCCTGGGTTATTTATCTCTCTGGTTTGTCAGGCCTTCTGTTTGTCTGACCTTTGCTATGGTTAAAAAACAAGAAGTTGTTTAGTTCAGAGTGTTGAAACTGCCAAGGATGCAAAACTATCCACTGTACAGCTGCATAAGCACTTGTTTTTGACCTAGGTGAAAAGGAAACCCATATGTGGGAGGTAAATTTATCTTTTCCTTCTACCATACTGGATTTAGCTCTTCAAAAAATGCCCTGAGGGACCACTGGTCTCCATGCCTCAGTTCAGAGACCATCACAGAGCAGTCTTCCTGAGCTGTTCATTCTCAAGAGATTTTACAAAGTTCTACTTTCTTTCATTATGTATTTTAGCTATATTATTCCATCTTCAATAAAAAAGTTAAAAAACTGAGAGCGTCAGCTGTGCCAACATATTACCAATTACCAAGGTGGATTGCAAGTCTTGTATATATACAAGCATATTTTGTTTCTTCAAAAGTTTTGTTTCTCAAAATATTTATTTCATAAATAAATATTTTTAAAGTCACAAGTGTATTGCACAGATTTCACTATTTGTTTTTTTAAAATACACAGTTGTTAAAATATTTTTTGTAAAAATACACAATCTCTAAATATATAAATATCTGAATCTTTCCAGAATAGTTTTTGGATTGGTTTGATTTGATTTTCAACGTTGTACCTTTCTGCTAACTCAAAATTACAATGAGAATTCACTGAGGATTGCTAAATTTTGCAAATTAGCAGATGATATCAAATTTTGGCAATTCACATGAGCATAATTTTGTCTTTAGACATAAAAATAGCCTCATTGCCTTTAAAGTAAAGCAAGTGCTCCAGTTTCAGCTTTGAAAGCATATATGATTAGAGGTAGCAATAAACATACCTTATGAAATTATACATTTTGATATACTGATGGTAACTAGAATTTTGTTTAATTCACTTCTATTATTTGCTTTTTTTACATTATTTCTGATTTCTTGACTTTTTTGTGTGTGCTTTACAGACCTGTTTGACAGTTTTAAAAGCACTTAAAAATCTCACATGAAGTTGTTTTTCAAATGTTATATCAGAGTAAGAAGAAAACTTTTGCCAAGGTAAACTTATTGCTTTTGAAAAGGTAAACTTATCACACAGATAATAAGACAAATTCACATGCACAGACACTGGTGCTGTGACCAGTCTCCTCACTCCTACAAGGTCAAGCATCTAACAAATTTCATCACTCTGATGAGAAACTGGAATGAAAACATTTGTAGGTATCTTTTCTTTTCTTTTTTTTCTCCATAAAATGGTGCATCTCTCTTTTCTCTCTCTCTCTCCCTCTCTCTCTCTCTCTCTCCTCTTCTCTCTCTCTGTATCCATTTATCTGTCTTTAAATATATATATATGTTTTTAATCAATTCTCTCATTGTTAGAAAACTTCTGAGAAAAACTAAAATCTACTGAATGAAATAACCTAACTTAGAATAAAGGCCTCCCAAATACCACTGACAGCTCTTGCTCCATTTTGGTCATTAAGTAAAATAAGTCAATTTGCAAAAGCAGCAAATAATTTGAATGCGTCCCATATACTCTGTAATTCCTTGGGTTTCACCTCTGTACCTCTGCACAGATTTGAAGATCCTGTATAATTTTGTAGCTCTTTTTTTATGTCTTGAGTAAAGGAGTTAGATAAGTTCTAGATCTGAGTGCTTATAAAATTTTTTTTCTATGCAAGAAAAGATATTTTTCAATGAAAAAAAATCAGGAATTGAATATATATATTTTACTAAAAAATTCAAACAGAAAGCTATATTTGATATTTCTTCTTTATTTTGCCCTTTATATAACCATCAAAATTTTGAGACATGAAATTATACATGCACCAAAGGAAAGTTATAGCTAATAAGTGTATTCATTTGCAAAACATAAATGCAAATAACCACAGTTAAATGTAGATAGAACAGAAATTTCAGCCTAAATATAAAGGTTTGCAACTTATCTCACAGACACAAATTCACTGAGTACAGTTTCTTTTAGAAGATATTTAAATACTCCTGATGAAGGACATTGTGGAAAGAGCATTGCACAAGTAAAAATTCAGATGAAATGACAGCTAATATCAGTGGAGAAACTTCCAGTAATTTCTGGATATCTTTGTTTATGTCCTTCAAAATTTTCATGCAAGGATCTCTCAAAGGAAGAGATTCCAAGTCCTATTATGTATGCCATGCAAAACTGAGGTAAAACCTACAGTGAAAGACATACTGCAGAAGAAAAAAGATATTTTCAAAAGAAAATGGATAGAGATTATTCACCCTGTTCTTAGGTGAGTGCTGCAGAATATATGGTCCTGAATCAAAACCAGAAAAATACAAAAAGCACATTTTTCAATGGATTGAATTTGGACAGATACTGGCACTAAAATGGTGTTCAGCTTATGGAATGCAATGACTTCATAGTTGGATATTAGAAACCAGACTTAATACTCAGATTTTTTTGCTTACTTCCTTTTGATTGAGTGACTTTATTTTCCAATAATAAATACTTGCCATTCAACCAAAGACTTTGCTGACTAAAACACTGATGATGGATGAGTCATTCTGTCACATGTATATCACTGTGCCATTGAAAAAGACCAGATTCTCCCCTTTTCTGGTAACTGAGCTGAGTCATTTCTGAATCAGCATAGCACAATGTCATCATACTGTTAGCAGGCAGAGTACTTCGATATCATCTTACTCACTGAGACCCTGAAAGTCCTCCTAAGTCCTTTCTCTTTTGTATACTTAAGGGAACATTTCCAACATTTCCAGTTGTTGTAATCTAAAGATGTGTGAGGTTTTTTGTTTTAAGGTAGTCATAAGCTTATCAGGGTCTTTAAAAAGTTTCTCTATAGTTTTCAGCTGCCAAATCATGACTTTTAGGGAGCTGAGTTATGATGCCTCTGCACCACCAAGACAAAATTTCAGTGTTATAATTAGTGCAGAGACTGGGAAAACATAAATCCTAGTCCTACGATGGAGCAGATGAAATAAACATCCTGACCCTGGGGCAAAATTATTTTTGTTAAGGAGACCTGATTGTAAGACAAGTTTTCACAGTAATTAGGAAAATCCAGAAATGGCTACATATATACATCTTTTATGGCCTTTTATGAATCAGAAGTTAGTTTTGGTTCTAAGGATTATTTTTTCAAAGTTTAAAACAATTTTTTATTCATCTATCTCACCACAATATATTGTGTTCCAAATTAAATTTCAGAATTCCTGAGAAGAATTTTGCCTCTAATGCAAATTGCAAGACTTGTATAAGTACACTGTGCCTGTTTGGGGAGAATGGGAAGATTGGAAAGGTTGTTTCAGTTTGGTTTGGTCAGTCAGTTGTTTGGTTGGGGTTTTTACCTGCTGCTGGTTTCTCATGGAGAGGTCTCAGGTCACCAAATAGGGCTTCTGTCAGCCATGAAGTGAAGGTGATACATAGCACCATAAACCCCTGAGACAACTGGTTCACACCAGAATAAATAACACCAAGGGCAGAGAGTGCATTATGAAATACACGTAAGTGGGTTTACTGCAGCAGAGTGAAAGACCAAAACTCACCCAGTTCTGGGGCCTGAGTGTTCCTGGGTCATGAGTTATTTCCTTCCAGCTGCAGGAAAAAATCAACCCAACATTGTCAAGTCTTTTCATGTTGCTGGTATTGAGAGCTTTAACATTTCTTATTCACACTGAGGATACAAGACTGAATAGGATAATGTAGGTTTTCTCTGCGAAATTACAATCAACCCTCTAGAACTTTTGTATGTGTTTTGCAGCTTTCTGACCTTTTCAGTGGCACACTAATGCTGTAATAAATCACCTCTTAGTGCCTGAAGTGCTACCTTTCACCCCCAAACATGTCTGGCAACTGTGCTTGCTGCCAATATATCACCATAATGTAGCATGTACGTATGTCAAGCAATATGAATGTGCTTTTGGGAGATGTCAACTTCCAGTCAAGTTTGTATTGAGAGAGCAAGATGAGGATGAGAGGCCTCATTTCACTTTTTCATCCTTGTACTTTGTAGTCTTTTGATCTCTATCACTAACTTCAATGTCTCGTGCAAAATGCTTGATCTCATGCCTCCTGCCTCCTTTCACCCACATAATTTAATGTTAAAGGGATTGGTTAAGTCTGTTCTTAGAAATTTCATGGGTTTACTGAGCTGGTTTTAGATGAACAGTTAAAGAATGCATTCACAGCCAAATCTTATGTGGCAATCCAGTAAATCTCAGAGATTCCTGTCCATGTTGGTTCTCTTGTAGGTTTGGAAACTGAGGTAGAAAAGATGCTGGTGATAATCAAAGGACAGAGAGCTGGTAGCAGAGTCAAAAGCTCAAAATACCTCTCCCCAGATTCACATAATCTCATAAAACTTCCTCAGGAGTTTTTCAGGGATTACTACCTAAAGTGAAAATAACAGAAAGCATAAGGGCAGACCCTTATCATCCTCTGAAACAGCTCATTATTTCCCAATGGTTTGTCTCCAACTTACCTATCATTTTCTGGATCTAGAAACTCTCTTCCTCCCAATTAACTCCAGAAGTATTTAGATATTAAGATACTCCATTATTTCCCATGTCCTTAAAATGTCAAAGCTACTATTTATAACTGTAGGATGTCTGTTACAGCATGTCTAAAATTTCAGGGCTAGCTTGGATGGGATTTTGAAATGCCTGACCTACTGGTAGGTGTCCTTTCCCATGGAAGGGGGTTGGTCTTTGAAGTCCCTTTAAACCCAACTTTTTCTCTAATCCTATGAATATTGTTACCTTCCTGATTTTCATTTTCCCTGCATAACCATAGTCTAAGTTACAACACAGAACTTCTTCTCCATCCAGAAGATCTCATTTTCCTCATTTCTAGGCTTTTTCAACAGCTTGATTTGTTTTTTGGGGAACAGTTCATAATTACCAGCCTTCTAGGTTTGGGCGTGTTCATGAATGGATGCAGGGGGAATCAACTAAGGAGCCTCACCTTTCTCTCACCTTACATAAATGCTTTCAGGAAAGTAGCAAAAATATTAAGAACCCACAATGGTGTAAGAGTTAATGTGGCAGGTTTGACTTTATTGCGAAGTGTGGCCTAATTAGCTGAGACAGAAAACATCTGAGATATGACAAGGAAAATATGTTGAATGCAAAGTCACCCCAGCAATGAGGAATACTTTTTCCACTCATATAATGCAAATGATGTGGTATTTAGCTCCACTGAGATAAATAACTCCACTAAGAGAAAAGTAAATTGAAATATATGAGTAGGAAACAAATTTTAGAGGACAACATTCTGAGAATAATCAAACATTTTTTGAGAATTGAAATATTTACTGAGATTTTAACAATATTCTAGAGTTAATTTTCTGATTTAAGAATTTGACCACCATGCATATTAATGGGGAAAAAAAAGTTAGATATTGAAAGGAAGGATGATAGAATTTCTGAGGAAAATACAATATTTTAGATTTTGTTTACATTTTCAATGGAAAGGAAAGTCACCATATTAAGCTACCTTAATAAACAGAAGTGAAAAAAAATCATGAATGTAATAAATAATTATCTATGAATCATGTTAATTTATAGTAGAAGTGTAAATATGTGTAATTTATTATAAAATATATAACAGTAGTCTTAGTAAATCAGTTCCACACTTTAAAAAAATGTTGATGTCATTAATCTAAACCAGTAATTTTGCCTTTATTTGGTACAGTTTCCTGTCTTGAATTTCACCTAAACCAATTTTCTCACAGTGAAGTATTTTAATTTCAATGGAAGTTATATCAGCAGCAGGAAATAAGATCATAACTTTAATTGTCAACAGCACTCATCACTTTCTATAAATGCCATGAGGAGAGGTTGGAACGAGGTGGAGGTCAACATCTTCTCCCAGGGTAACAAGTGGCAGGACAAGAAGAAATGGCCTGAAGTTTTGCCAGAAAAGGTTTATATTGAATATTAGGGATTTTTTTTTTTTAAACTGAAAAGTTTGTAAAGCATTTGCACAGGCTGCCAGGCCAGTGTTGAAGCCCTCATCCCTGGAGGGATTTAAAGGCTCTGAGGATGTGGCACTTGGGGACATGGGTTAGTGGTGGCCTTGTCAATGCTGGGGGAATGGTTGGACTTGGAGGTCCTTTTCAACCTAAATGATTCCATGCTTCTATAAACTTTCAAAAAGATGTTCAGATATAGTTCAGATCACTATGGGCAGATAAGAACCTAAAGCCTGTTTAGTTGAAGGAAATTAGTTGCCAACAGTATCTGTGAATCTGGATGTTGTACTCAATTCACTACAACAGATACATTGAGAAAACCTGGCACTGGAAAGGAAAGAATGAATAAAAACCTCATCTCTGTTTTAACCCTGAATAAGATTTCTGTGAGGATTTAAACTGAAGAGTTGTGTCTTCCTCTTTGATGTGTCATCAATTTTCCAGACCATAGGTTTGACGTACAGAAAAGTTGGTACCACATTACAGAGCAGCAGCTACTCTCTCCCACTCACAAGAAAATACAGCTGCTGTCACTGGCAATTCCTCACTGCTTGATGTATGGGGTGTAATTTCACATGGAAGGTACCACAGCAGCTAACCACTAGTTTGTGTTAGGAAACCTGCAAACAACCTCAATTTGCTGCTACCTGAAACAGCAGCAAACCAAGCCTGAGCATCTCAAGTTATCATTACAACGACACATGTCAGCAGTTAAAAAAAGAATGGGAGAGAAATAGATGTGGTTGCTGAGCATTTTTTTCCCATTCAATAAAATGACTTTATCCTTTTTTGAAAGTGTTTTTCTCAGTGAAGTAAAGATACTTGAGGCTGGTAGCAACAAGACAGAGCCCACTTGTATCAAGAATGACCCTATATTTCTCTTGTTTGCTTTGCTCCCTTTGTAAAAATGAGATTTAATCATTGACTGTAATTGAAATGTGCCTTTCTGCAATGGTTCAAGATCAGCTCTATTCTTCTCTGAAATAATATGTCAAAATTGAGTCTTTCTAGCTTTATTTATTGTATTCTGTTTTAAAAAATTCATTATCCTGGAGCCTGGTTTAAAAGCTACTCATATAATTATATTTTGAATTACTCACTAATGGAAGGCTTAAGTTGCCATTGGATTTGTTAACTGAAGAACAGTAGAAGACACATTAAGTTTTCTCTCTGGTTTTAACCTGATGGAAGAAACAGAGTGAGAAAATGCAGTAATGGTAGCATTTACCAGCAGTAATTTCTGTTTATTAAGGCATCTTTTCAAGTCACATAAGCTAAGCAGGGTAGGGAATGTTCAGTATTTTTGTGGGAGAATTTTTGGGAAGGGATCAGGATACACTACAGTGGAAATGGTTTGTAAGTGGTAGCAATTTACCTTATCAGTATTGTTAATTTGTATCATATCATGATGATGTTTCTTATGTGGGCAATAAGAGCAACTCTTATCTACTTCCTTGTTTCCTTAACTATTAAATGGAATTTTTAACACAAATTTTACAATGCAGTGTGTTCTGTCTTCTGACCTGGAACTGAGTCTGGATGCAGATATTAATAGTCGTTAGAATTCTTCAGTACAGCCATTTTTCACTAGAATGTGCTGATTCAGAAGACATGGAACTTTTCTGCCATGAGAGCACTTTTCCTGAACAACATTTTCCTACAAGTTTCTCATGTCTAAGATGATTTTTTTTTTTTTACAATTTCTCTGTTCATCCTTCAGTGCATGCTGGAAAACTGTAACCACTGCCTAGTATTTGTCATTTTTCCTCTAATGACACTTTAAAGGAAAATAATCACATAATCACAGAATATGTAGTTGGAAGAGACCTTCAAGATCATCGGGTCCAACCCAGCCCTAACACCTCAACCAGACCATGGCACCAAGTGCCACATCCAGTCTCTTTTTAAACACATCCAGGGATGGTGACTCCACCACCTCCTCAGGCAGACTATTCCAGTATTTAATCACTCTCTCAGTGAAAAATGTCTTCCTAATATCCAACCTGTATTTCCCTTGATGCAGCTTGAAACTGTGTCCTCTCATTCTCCCAGTTGCTGCCTGGAGAAAGAGACCAACCCCCAGCTGACTGCAGCCACCCTTCAGGAAGTTGTAGAGAGTGATAAGGTCACCTCTGAGTCTCCTTTTTTCCAGGCTAAACAATTCCAGCTCCCTCAGTCGTTCTTCATATGGCTTGTTTTCCAAGCCCTTCACCACCTTTGTTGCCTCCTCTGGACACATTTAAGCATCTCAACGTCCTTCCTAAACTGAGAGGCCCAGAATGAGAACTCATATCTCTACATCTAATGATTATGGGAAAGACCAGGGTGAAAACTGCTCCACGATTTTTATTTGTTCATTCATTGTTCATTCAAAATCATCCAGAACAAAAAATACTTTTCTACCTTTTCTTTCCACTCATCATCTTCTTAATTCTTTATTTTGACTCTTAGGGAACACATTTTCTCAATATATAGGTTTCTGCATTGAGTCCTTTGTTTCATTCTCATGCAAGAGAAATAATTATAAAACTGAATACTTTCCAAAGACAGCATCTGCCTTTCTCTGTTAAACTAACTCCACCTCAATGTATTTTGATTACAGTCTGCTCTTTACAGTGGTAAGGGTTACAGTGGATGAGGAAGAGTTCCCTGTTTCTTCTCCAGCTGCCCTAGTTACTCGATTTTCTTTTTCTGTTTAAAATTTATGCAGGGCTTTGTGTGTTTAATTTTCACTCTATGGATTTAACACAGATTTAATTTAAAAGACTTTTGATTTTAAGACTCTTTCTTTCTGATGCCTGATATTCTTTTCAGTGGACTTCGGCTTCTATAGGTGAACAAAACACCCACCAATTTAGAAAAAAACAAAAACCTTCACAACAACAAACAAAAGACAAACAAAAAACCCCACAACAACAACAACAACAAAAAACCCAAAACCAAACCAAACCAAACCAAAACAAACCCCAATGCCGTATCAGCATCCCAGGGTACGTAGGAGGTTGTGTTACAGAAAACTTCTGTATTTTTCTAGTACACCAGAATGTGTTTAACACAGAAATAAAATTCTGCTTGCCTTCATTTCAGAGCTAATTCTCAATAAATAATACATTGTAACATCTAAAAAAAAATAATAATTGCAGCTCACAGATCTTGCAGCGTTCACTCCTGAAACATATGATAAAGCTATTGGCCTTAAAGGGTATGACAATGTGAAAATGGCTGCATTGGGCCGTACAAAGGTGTCTTTACGCTCATCTTCTGTCAGTGCCTCTAGTCTGTAATGGTGTTTGGGGAAGAACAAAGCAAAAGACATTAAAACTTCTGCTTAGAAGCAGAAAACTTCTGCCATGTCCTGTGGCAGTGTGAAGATAAGAGTGCGTTTTTGTGGGGTGAGATCTTTGAGTTACTGCAGCCTGTTTTAAAAAATCAAGGTTTTTAATCTAGCTATACACTTTGCCGTTTACCGTGCCATGGGGCAACCATACAAATAACTATAACCAATGTGGAAAAATACCATGTTGCTAGACATTTTGCCCTGTATCTCTAAGTACCTGCCTTTTACTCTTTAAAGTTCATGAAGTACAGTAAAAAATACCCTGCATTAGATGTCACTCTTCTTCTCATACATCTTTTTGACCCAAATAAATGCTCCTCAGACCCTCATTCCCTTTGCTTTGTTCAGGTGACTAAACCAGACAGCTATTTATTCTAAAACAAATTATTTATTCTAAATACAAATAAAAACAAAAGAAATATCTGACATAGTCCAATCACATAGTCCTTTGGAAATCTGTCATATGTCTGATAGAGAAAAATTTTCTTTGGAAATTGTAGGAAAACAAACTCAGAAATGCAACATATTTTGTTCAAAACCATAAAGGCTGCAGATGGGCTGGCTGTGACTTCATGAATTGTATATGAAATTTCCTCAGGCTCTCCTGCTAATTCTCTCACCCTAAGAAGATCATAAATCTAGGGCCATTTAAATTATCCTTGAGTTTTATGAAACAAAGTTTTCTATATGAAAGTTTCTTCCTGGAATGCAAAACACTTAATAAAATTTTTCAGAAAATATTCCCATGTCATATTTTGGGAAACCAAACCTTCGTTTCCAGAACTGATATTACTTGTGTATCTGATTATAGATGTTATTCTTATTAAAATATCACACATTAAATTAATATTTTCCCTACCTGAAACTGAGAATACAGGCAAAAACTCTCCAAAAGAATGTATCATTTCACTGACTCAATAATTTCACTTAAAATCTCCTTTAAAAAGAAGGTTTTTTCCATTTTCCATGTTTGAATCTTGTTCCAGAAGATCCCTCATATTACGTATAAAAATATTTTTTAGTCCATAGCCTAAATTTGTTCATAGCTAATATTTCTCACTTGTTTCACAGCAAAATTTTTGTTTAATTTTAATTCTTTTTCTCATTCTTTCTGACCTTGAGTCACTAAACTTGCAGAAACTGAACACAGATTAAATCTTTCTCAGATTACATTTAGAGAATAGTAAAATTTTTTTCTCCTCCTAGTAGACTTCATAATTTTTGGTGTCTCCAACCACTCAAAGTTACTGTGAATGTTAATGCAGTTCATAGAGCTCATTAGATTTTTGAAAAAAAAAACCCAAAGAAACAAACCTGTTTTCACCTCCTACTATTCACAGAATAACAGAATGAAATAGTGTTCTGAGTTGGAAGGAGCCCACAAAGGTCTTTGAGTGCAACTCCTGGTCCAACACAGGACACCCCAACCATCTCACAATGTCCCTGAGAGCATTGTCCAAACACTCCTGGAACTCTGTTGGGATTGATGCTATGCCCATTCTCTGGGAAGCTGTTCCAATGCCCAAACACCCTTTGGAGGAATATCCAACCTATCCAACCTTTAGGCTGATATCCAAACTAAACCTCCCCTGACACAGCTTCAGCCCATTCCCTGGGGTCCTGTCCCTGGTCACACAGAGCAGAGATCAGTGCCTGCCCCTGCTCTTCCTTCACAGGGAAGCTGGAACTGCACTGAGCTCCCCCCTCAGTCTCCTCTTCCACAGCTGAACAGACCCAGTGCCCTCAGCCCCTCCTCACACAGCTTCCCCTCCAGGACCTTCACCATCCTCACAGCCTCCTCTGGACAATCTCTGATGGCTTAAGGCCTTTCTTATGCTGAGGCACCCAGAGCTGCCCCCAGCACTGGAGGTGAGGCTGCCCCAGCTCAGAGCAGAGGGGACAATCCCCTCCCTTGCCTGGCTGGTGATGCTGGGCCTGATGCCCCCCAGGTCAGGGATGTTCCTCCTGGCTGCCAGGGCTCTGCTGGCTCATGTTCAGCTTGCCACTGACCAGGACCCCCAGGGCCCTTTCCCTGACACTGCTTTCCCACATCTCATCCCCCAGTCTGTCTGTACATCCAGGGTTGCCCCATCCCAGGTACAGAATCCAAATTGGCCCTTGTCGAACTTCACATGGTTGGTGTCTGTTGGTTAAGAGTCAATAGTGCAAATGATGACTTTTCTGACGTGCCAGTCTAAAAATTCATAGTTTGTTATAGGGATGTTTGTAATTTTTCCAAGATAACAAAATAGAAGTAGACATTCCAGTCTTCAGGCATGAACTTTTAAAAAGACTACACATTTTAGAAGGTGGTCCCTAAGGTCTTGTGGGTATGAAACCACCAGAAAGATCAGAACTGTTCAAACTCTCTAGTATTTCAGAAATAAAATAGTAGCAATGTAATGCTTGACTAATGATTAAAATAGTCTAATTTTGATACAATATAATTTGTATATATTTATTAATGTGCAAATACTTTATTAAATTATAAAATCAGATATGTTCAATATGCTCTGCCCATATTTTAGAAAGTTAAAATGCATGTTAAATTTTTAAATGAAACATATTTATCTCTTATTTTTCCATGGCACTGCCTCTTCCTATGATGCCCTCTTCATTTTCAGACTCTGTACTTTGCCACCTTCTCTATTCTAATAATATCTATGTGCCCTCTTCTCATGAGCTTCATGAACTAATCCTCAAATCCAATGACTTTACCACATTATATTTTTGGTCTCATTGAAACCTCAATGTTTATAAAAAACACGAGTTAAGGATCCACTGGAAGTGTGGATCTAAATTAAAATTATGTGAATCAAACCTATGGAATCACTGGTCTCTGAGCTGCAACTCTCAATCGAGTTGCAATTGCTGTGGTAATTGTGTTAGAGTGTTTAAAAGGTAGGATTTTGTGATGAGGGAAAGAGTCTGTTGGAAACAGATTTATTATCACACCATCACCCAAGAGAGCGTGGATATGTGGAAGCTCTTGGGTGAATAAAGAGGGTAGGAAGCTCAGGATGAGATATTCACATCAGGGATACTATTACAATAACAAATATTGTGTAAGCTTGCAACGTACTCTTCAACCTTGAAAAATAGGTGTAGGACTGCTTTCAAAGTTTTTGGCATAAATAAAATTTAGAACAAATTAGAAGCAGGGTGAGATTCTATTCTATCTGCTCTCACAGCTGTAAGAGTATCAAAACATTTTTCCTATTGGCTTGTGAACCCGCTCATATATTTTCGAGATTACTACTTTCTTTAGATGAAATTTAGTATTGCTGTACTTGTCAAAAGAATGCTTCAGAATAAATATGTGACCTCAGCCTTTTTCTAAGCATGGCATTTTCTACTCTGTGATTAATAAAAAAAAATTAAGAGGGATTTAGAATTATATTGAAAGTAGAAGACGAGACTAAGTTTGTTATACAAAGAAAACATATATATTTCTATACCAGCATAGGTATAATGTACAGCTTTTTTGATAATTAATAAACATTAGATGAGCATGTTTGGAAAAAAATGAATCTTACAGATTTGATCTGAAGGATCTAAACCCCTTTTTTGTTTTAAAAACCCAGGAGAACTTTAAAGTTACATAGTTACTCATGCATGTCAGGCTTACGTTTGCTCAGCTGGGGCAACCTGCATTTGCTTAGCCACAGATGGATATAATGAAGATGCTATTCATCTGAAACAATGATCCTTTTACTTACCATAGCTGCTGCGTGATGTACATGTCCCATTCAAATGAAATGATCTTCACAGTGTCATAAAATATTCATTAAAATTTTCAGGCAACTTGCAATTCAAAATGTTTCACAATATCTACTATGGATTAAAAGGGTTTTGCTTGGTTTGATTTGGTTTGTTTAACCATTTCTTAACTGACATAATTTTCACATATATATGTATTTATTCAAGTATTAGTCTTACCAATTTATTCTATTTTCATATCCTGCTTTAAAGCCACATTTTGGGCTTTGTGTGTGGCATAAATCAAAGTCAAGAGTCCCTAATTTATAGACCTGTAAAAATTTGGTGTGGGATAATTTGGATTTCTGAAGGGAAAAAGTCACAATATTATTCAGTGACAGTTTGAATTTGTTAGGTGTGATTGTTAATTTATATGGGAAAAAAAAGGTAATGGATGAGGAAAACCATGGGACCAGGGAGAATATTTTCAACACACAGCATGAAATACCAATACCATTTTTGTGTTAGTTTTCAAAATTAATTCCCTCTGGAAAATAACTTAGGAGCTCATGTTAGTAGCAATGAGGAGGCCAGCATATTCCAGCTGAGGCAGTGTCCTGCTGGGGAGCCCAGATAGGGTTGGTTATAGGCAGGTCTAATTCCCGAGGCTCCTGCTGAGCTACGTGGTTTCATGCCAGTGGTGATTGAAGGCCCTTTTCCTCTGGGAAGCACTCCACCAACTTTCAGCCATCATTCAGAACTAATTTCCACACATCCAGCAGCCAAGTCTGTGGAATACCCAGTAAAACTGGACAAAGCTGTTGTTGCATATCATATGTTTGGAAATTTCTTCATCCTCTTGGTATAAGGAACTTATGTTTTTGTATCTACAACTCAGTTATTCCTTTCCCTTAGATGAAGTGACCAGCTATGCCCACTCTGAAAACACTTTCTGCATTAATATGATCTTGAGTATAGCAGAAAAGGAAAATTCTTATCTTAAGGAACATACAGAGGAACATGGGTTGCAATTCCCATTACTTATACACCAATCTCCTTATCTTGCATTGCAATTCAGTGATTAAAAAGATCAGTGTACCTCAATTTTTTTTGCACCCAGTTCCTGTGAGAGAGTTCTAAATCCCCATGCAAGAGGTGACAACGACTAAAGAGGCCAAAGAAATTCCTTCCCCTGGTGATTAGCGGGAGTCTGTGGCAAACGGCTGTCATGGAAGAAACTGTGGGGTAAGATGTATAAAGAAGGGAGCTTTTTGAGGGTATCCTCACCCTGAGGGGGGTCCAGCCGTGCTGGGATGTGGCATAAAAATAAGCAAGACAGCTCTTCGGGGGTGTTTTGTAAAGCAAAGGGTTTAATGAATGAAAATAACAAACTGTTACATAAACAAAATATAAAGTCAAGCACAGGTGGTAGAGCAGCTTCTAACACCTTGCGACAACAGCCCAAAAAGCCTCTTGGCTTTGTTTCCTATCTTAAGTACTTAATGTTTCAGGTGGGCTTTACTGGCAAGCTGCCAATAGAAATGGATACCGGCTTTGACAGGCAGTGACAGGGTTCAATCAAAGCTTCTCTTTTGGCACTGAGCCAATGGCTATCCAAACCTTACAGAAGTTTCTAGGTTTTCTACCTTATAAGAAATACAAGGGGAGAGCCTCAAACCTTTCCCTATATGGACATACTTGCTCAATGTAAAAAATGCACTCCTACAGATTTTATTCATCATTTTCCCAAGGAGATGAATGTAAGTCGTTCTCACTTCATTACTTTGAGTGCTTCTTTTGACACCTTTCTCAAATTCTGTTCCTCTCCAGATTAATTTTATATACAATCATAGAAACATAGAATCATTCAGCTTGGACAAGACATCTAAGATCATCAAGTCCAGCCATCAACTCCACACTGGAAGGACCTCCACTAAACTGTGACCTCATACTCACATTCTGCTGGAACACTTCCACTTTTGCACGCCACAATAGAAAACTTGGTATTTAATACAGAATGATGCTTTCAAATTATTTCAGTCCTCTTGAATCCTATGGATTTGATGAGGATATAAATGATATATTGCCTCGTGGCTGTCTCAGGTGAGAGGAAAAACACTTACTTGTCCTCTGAGTTCTGCCTGTCCTCTGAGAATTTTTTTTCAATTATCGTGAAAGATTCTGTGATGCAGGCATAGCTCCAAAAGGAAACAGAATGAGAACGGATGT
Organism: Pycnonotus jocosus; assembly: GCA_013400435.1. Classification (NCBI taxonomy): domain Eukaryota; kingdom Metazoa; phylum Chordata; class Aves; order Passeriformes; family Pycnonotidae; genus Pycnonotus; species Pycnonotus jocosus. The sequence goes on from VWYP01000199.1 coordinate 33,004, forward strand.
GGAATAGTTTGGGATGTTTTTTTAAAGAAAAAAAAAAAGCTCGCCAAAAGAAAGTAGCAGAAGTAAATTGAATTCAGTTGTGGTACAGGGCCTCAGAAAGCTGGAAATGTGTATGTAGGCATAAACTATATGAACAGCATCTCTGCTAGCTGCCTCAGCTTCTAAGAGCAAACTAGGCAGATCACATCAGGCATGAATTTGTTCTTCATGAATCACTTCATGAACAGCAATCAGACAGAGGTGTCTAAAAATCTGTCACAATTGAAAAAAACAAAAACAAAACAACCAAAAAACCAAACAAACACCCAGGTGTCTGTCCTGGAAATAAAAGTGTCCAAACATGTGTAGTGCTTAAAAATAATGCATCTGAAAACATGTAATACAATAGACAGAAGTGTGACTGTACATAGATTTATTGCTCTATAATATATATGGTCTGAATGAGCTTTTTCTTACACAGTTACCCTCTCTGGGTATCTATGAATTTATAATGCTGCTTTTTAGCATTTATATTTGTCTACACTAAAGATGCAATAATTTATTAACATGCTAATGAATGTTTATTACTTCTTTTCTTTGTCGTTTCATCATTTAAGAGAGGCTATCTCCCTAGCCTCTGTTTCTCGAAAATATGAGAAGGACAAGCATTAAGATAAAACAATACTGTTTGAAAAGTTGATGCATTTATATGCAGATTTTTAAAATGTTTGCCATCTTGCTCATAACCTGTAGTGAATGTTGTTGAAAGTGGCTGAGATCTTCAAGACAGGAGGCAAAACCTCATGTTGGATTTCATGTGTTGTGACTGATAATTATGTTTCAGGTGGGCTACTTTTTAAAACAAATACCTATATAGTAGCTGTAGAACTTTATTGCCATTAA
>VWYP01000202.1:0-11616 GCA_013400435.1 Pycnonotus jocosus
AGTCCACGCTGAGGACAGAGCGAGCCATAAGATAAGAAGAAAGAATAAACACCTTGATAGACCTTGGAGAAAAAAACTGAACCTTAAAGCCTCTGTCTCTTTCTTGCGTCTGCCCCGAAACATCCAGGAGGGCAAAAAGACTCTAAACCACCTGAATATCGGAATTAAAAATCCGATACCCATTTAATTTTTAATTTGAATAGAAACATTTTGGTCAGTTATGATGGCACAGGAACTCAAGTCTAAAACTGAGTTGAAACTTATACTTCTGGACCATTTCCAAGTTTTTCACTTTAGCTTTCCAGCAGTTTCAACTTATCAGTCACATATACTTGCAGAGGAACCAGTTTTTGCTTGTGGGAACAGAAGAAACTGTTCTGATCCATTGAGAGATACAGGCAACACTAAAAAGATGCTTTGTATATGAAAAATTGTGTGATGCAAACCACAGATTACTACTATAATCATAAGAAATTCTCTATTTTATGCACCAAATAAGATTTTAATTGGAGTCTTTCATCTAAACTAGATTTATGTACCTCAAATTACAAAGTTCCTGTAAATAGATTCAAGGTGAAATTATGACAGTTTTATTGATGAAACAGTGACACTTTTTCTATCATGCACATGGAAAGGCAGTTTCTCGCATGAAAAATGCTGAAAATATGATGTGAAAACATAGATGATGATTAGATATTTCTACAAAATGTAGAAAGGTTATTTTTCTTATTTAGCTTCAGTTGCACAAGCAAAAATACTGACTGACATAGTTATATCATCTCTGGGAATTGCCATTGTCTGTATTTCCAGAACAGCCATCATATTGTTTCCATTCAAAATTCTTTTGCCTTTTCCCCAAATGGGGAGGTTTTATTCTGAGCACTCTGTTTAAAATCAATGACCAAGTAAAATATTTCTCAAAGCAGGAAAAAAATTACAGGATTTGATATTTGCTAGATGTTGTTGCACATAAGAAGCTAGAAGGACAGAAAAAAAAATTCTAAAGTTGTGGAGACATTGTATAGGGTTTTTTGTAATCTTAGTACAAATCAAATTCACAACATGAATAGATCCTTCCTGTGCTATGTAATTACATTACAGGCATTTAATTGAAACTTAATAGAAATGAAACTTTGCCTAGCATAGACATGTTCTGAAACTCAGCAGGAGGGCACTAGCTTATTAAAAATGTTCTTCCTCTATCTAACACTTCAGGAAATGAATATGTTTTGTTTTGAAGTACTCTTTATCATATCAAACCAATCATAACCACAAAACTAAGATTTTTTTCAGTTAAATACAATAATAAATATATTGAGTTTTACAAATATGACTGAATTATAAAGGTGAAAGGAAGGGTTCATCTTTGACTGTGTTTGAGTGAAACACCCCATGTACAAGCAGAAAAATTAGTTATTAGCTAGGGAAGCAACTGATTTTACCCACATGCAAAATGCATTTACTGCAAAAAATAAACACTCTACTTTAGCAGATAATTTGATATATTGCTTCAGGGAAGTAATTTTAAAAATTACGAACTGGCTTGCAAAACTCCAAGGCACACTTCCCTTCCAGAGAGGACCATAAATGGTTCCTGGAAACAGGATTGTGTACCAGTGTGTTTTGCACAGAGAAGACCTTCTAGTAACAAATGTACAGCAACAATTTCTGATGAGCAATAAGAAAATATTCTGCAAGGTTTTGAAAACATTGCTAAGCCAGCAAAACCCTCTTGTGCCCTAAAATCCAAGTTAGAGCATATTCCATTTTAATTTGATATTATTCTCTTGAATATCTCTGTATCTACAAAAGAGCTCAAGTTAAAGAATTACCTAAAGATACTTCCATATGCCATACCAGTGTTTATCCAGAGATGTTACTAGCTAATAAAAAAGAACCTTAAAATATTTAGTCAGTTTGTATTAAGTAAAAAGTACATTTCTCAAAAAATTGGCAGATGTACACTCATGCATTGCATGCAACTGGAGAAAGACTGACTTCATTTCTGTGAGTTGTCAGGAAGGGGTTAAGCACAGAACTCAATTTCAGAGCAAAATGTCACAAAGTTGCTGATGTAGGAACTCTCTCCTAAGGAGGCAACATATAAACTGCACCATTTACTTGCCAATTAATCCAAAGAGATAACATTAACATTAGTTCCAGTAGGAGATGCTTGCCTGCCCACTTTCTAGGTGGTAAAAGCTAGGTTCGTCACTGCCAAACACCAGGACAGAGGAAATAAACGGGAGGAAAAATAATAAAACAAAATAATTTAAGGATTTTTGTTTTCCTGTTGTTTTCTTCTGCATTGGGTTTGTATGGCCAAGCTTTGGTAGCAGGGGTGCTGCAGGGGTGGCTCCTATGAGGAGCTAGTGGAAGCTTCCTCCACGTCTGGTTGATCCAATCTGTAGGGCTCCAAATGTGCTGCTGCCTAAGGCTGGGCCAAGTAGAAGTGGTGGTAACACCTCTCTTATAACTGATTTAGGAAGAAACAGAAAAAGGGGTTTTGCACAGAAGTAATTGAGGCCAGAAAAGAATGGGGTGACAATATTTGAGAGGAGTCTGCAGACACCAAGGTCAGTGGAGAGGTAGGATAGAGCTGCTCCAGGCACCACAGCTGGTATTCCCCTGCAGCCCGTGGTGCAGACCATGGTGAAGCAGCTATGCCTCTCCAGCTCTTGGAGATCCATGGGGGTGCAGAGATCCACCTGCAGCCCATGAAGGAGCCTCATACTGGAGCAGGTGGATGCCTGAGATGAGGCTATGGCCCAGTGGGAGGCATGTAGAGAGAAGGTCCTTGAAGATGTTGAAGAGCTGCACCCTGTGGACCAGTGACCCATGATGCTGCAACCTGGGGAGGACTCTGCCCATGGGATGCACTCACACAGAAGTTCATGGAGAACTTTCTCCCACGAGAGGGACCCACAGTAGGGTAAGGGAATTTGCTGTGGGAGAAACAATGTGTGGTGAACTGACCATAACCCCCACACCCATTTCACTGTGCTGCTGGGGAAAAAGGTAGAGCTGGGACATTGGAGGGATGGAGGGAAGGTGTTTTGAAGGATTTATTTTGCTTCTCATTATCCTGCTGTGATATAGTTAGTAACGCATTCAATCAATATCTCTAATTCTAGCCTGCTGTGCCCATGATGATATTTGGTGAACAATCTCCCTGACATCATCTCAACTCATGAATCCTTCATTATTATATTTTCTCTCTCCTGCCCAGTTGTGGAGATGAAGTACGGGAATGCTAAATTGGCTTTGGTAGATGTCTGGAATCCCGACAGAATAAGCCACTACACTTTGAAAAGGAAACCCAAATATCATCTTGTCTTATACCATGCAAGTCTTACAAGCTTTTAGCTTCTTGCAGGAAGAGGAACCCAGCCAATACCTATAACCATAGATTTGCCCTGACAAAGGAATAGTGAGCCCCTGCAATACACCCTGGAGAGAAGACAAACAGTAATATAGTTCCCATGTGCAAGATAAATGTTTGCACATTTGAACTTACATTTATGCTTGCTTGCCTGCTTAGGCCTCATAAGAAAGGCTTTGATATGGTAAAATGAATCATGAAGTCAGTTTAGTACTCAAAGCAGCCCACATTCTCATATTGCACTTTAAGCATGAAACAGGTAAAAGTTATGTTCCAAGCATGAAACAGGTAAAAATTGGATACCTGAGGTGCATGTGGACAACTCTCACCAGCAGCGAGGAGGTTTTGCTTTTCACTGCTATTCTCTGTGTAAAAGGAGTTCATCAAGAGCTGCTTAGAAGAAACCACAGCCAATGGACTTCACTGGTGTCTAAGTGACAGCAGACACCATAGCCACAGCAATGCAAACCTGTCTATTTATTTGAAAAAGAACCTTTACCTCTCTCTCTATTTCTATTGCATGGACATTCTTATTTTTGTTAGTTCTATAATGTGTAGAAATGGCCATAGTTAGTTCTAATTATTCCATAAGCTTTGTTTATATATTTGAAACCTCCAGGTTCTGACCTTCTCCGCTTTTATTCAGGCAAAAGTTCTTTTCCAAGACAAAGGGAAGTTTTTCTGGATGAAGAGAGTAGGATTGGCAGAACAAACTACAGCTGAACTACCTGTTCATGGTGAAATTCACTGTTGACTCAGAATAAAATTATCTTTATATCTAGCAGCAAAGATTTTTTATTTAGTTATTTAATTATTTAGTTATTGAATTCTTTTTCTCCTTAATGACGATATTGAATTAGCTTTTTTTTTTTACTATTTTTTCTATTGTTATTCTATACAAGGTACCCATCTAAGTGAAGAAAAATAATACACAGTGTCATTTTCAAAGCCCTGTAGAATTATTGAAAATTTTAACAAATCCAAAGTTATCACACACCTTTGTAGAAATTTGATTTCTCCTGGCCTCCCTACACTGCAGCACTTCTGGAAGCCAAGTCAGTTTTGTGATTTCTACAAACAATGGAGAGCAATTTCTGTAGAAAATGTGCCTCCTACATCTGAGGATGACCCCAGGGTGCCATTCATGCTAGTGAGGTAATGGTAAAAGAAAGAGAATTTTTCTCTTTTTCAGCAGTTGGTAGAGCTTCCAGGGGAGAAAGAACATGCCCTGGAAACCTAGAGAACTCAAGAACAAGCTAAAAGTATGGAAAAACTACTGTAATGGAGAGAGTTTTATTAGGCAAAACTTTATCATGGTACCCCAAAAAAAACATGGTACTTCAGCTCAAGAAAATCTAAAATTGCAACACTTCTTATAAAGTCAATTTGAATAAAGTCTACCTTAAAAATACTTCAAACAAGACAAAGTGCCAGGATTATGACAGGTCTTATTAGTCTTTATGTAAGCCAATTACACACACAAGTGTTTTAAGAGTAAAAAAATTAATTTGTATCTGGAGAATCACACTCATCTTTTGGTACTGTGTCATCTGTTGCAGTATTTTTATCTCTACTGTATATCTAAAAGAAAAGGTGAAAAATCAGCAGTTTTTTTGTTTTCCTTTCTTTCCATATTTTTATGTATATGTAGTTATTACAATGAAAACCCTCTTTGCTTTTATTGCTGTGGCTACATGTCATCCATTAACAAACATGTTTCACTGCATAACCATATTTATCTATTTTAGATGTATTACTGCATCCTGCCTTCCAAATTACACAATAACCATGTTAAACAGCTTAGCTTTATTATGTTTTTTAAGAATAGGATAATTCATAGAAGTGACAAATAGTAATCATACATTTAAGATGAGCCAAACAGACATTCTCCTTCAGCTGAACTTTCTGATGACAATCCTCGAGATTGACAGATTAAAAGTGATTCATAATTGTTGGAACTGTATAGTTTGCTGAACAAAATAAGAATAAAAACTAAAAAGACAGAGAGCTTCCATAAAATTTAAATTACCAACATAGTGTCTAGGTTTAGAGGACAGGTGCCCGAACAATTTAGATCCCCTCCCTCTAAGTTGTTATAATTTAGATAAGAAAGGCAATTAAAGAGGCTTTCTCTAGGCAAAGTTGTGGGAGTAAGAAATAACAGCTCTTTACTAGTGTAAATCACAAACCAAACAACAGAAGAAAATAACTACAGCATTAACAACTGAATAGTAGTACCAAGACCCCCGGAGAAACCTTGTCTCCCAAAACCCAGGACGGCGAGTTCCCGGCAGCTGGGCGGTCTCAGTGGCTCCTGCAGGGGCTGGGAAGGATGCGATGAGGCGAGCTGGCAGATGGTGTCTAAGCAGGGTGTCTCAGCAGGGCAGAGGGGGAAAAGGCAGGTCTCACCAGAGCAGGAAGAGCAGAGCCGAGGAAAAAATGACAGTGGCAAGGCAGGGCCGGGCCCCCCGGCTTCACTCCAGCAGTCAGGGAAACTCAGGAACTCCGAATTTCTGGGTGTGCGGACAAAACGATGCAAAGCTTTTCCCGGGACTCCAGTCTTTCCCCTGAAGCCGCCCGTGTCCCCTCCGAGCGTGTGCCGAGAGCCTAAAAAACTCAAAACCATTCGCAAACNGAGGTCTACAGTGACCTCAGCCCTCACTGAGGGCTCACTGACAACCCTCATACGGCTTCTGCTTCCAGAGCTTTCACCATCCTAACAGCCCTCCTTTGGACTGTCTCTAACAGCTTGATCTTGCAGTGCTCAAAATTGCCCCCAGCACTGGAGGTGAGGCTGTCCCAGCTCAGAGCAGAGTGGGACAATCCCCTCCCTTGCCTGGCTGGCCATGCTGTCCCTGATGCCCCCCAGGACACTCTTGGCCCTCCTGGCTGCCAGGGCACTGCTGCCTCATGTTCAGCTGGCACTGACCAGGACTCCCAGGTCCCTTTCCCGGGCACTGCTTCCCAGTGTCCTGTTCCTCAGTCTGAATGTACATCTAATTTCCCTACCCAGTGCCTTGTCTTGTTGAATTAATGCAATTCATGATTGTCCAGCCCTCTAATTTGTTGAGGCTTTTCTGCAGGCTCTTTCTGCCTTTGAGAAAATCAACAGCTCTTCATAGTTTATTTTCACAGGCAGACATACCTTTGAGTATAAATCTGGGTCATTTATGAAGATGTTGAAGAGAACAGGACTAAGATGAAGCCCTGTGGAGCCCCACTGCTCGCAGCTCACCAAACTGATGTCACACCATTCACTTTGTGCCAGATCCCTGAGCCAGCTGCTCACCCATCCCATGATGTATTTATCCAGCTGTGTGCTGCACATTTTATCCAGGAGGATACTGTGAGAGAGAACATTGAAATCTTTACTAAAATCCACAAAGATTACACCATCTTCCCTTGATCAGCTAGGAGGGTTACTTTGTCACAAAAGATCAGATTTGATAAGTAGGACTTTCCCCTCACTTGTCAAGGCAGAATGTGACTGATGGGTGCTTTGTCTTCCAGACGTTTGTCAGCATCTTTCAGAATTACCTTCTCCACAACTTTACCAGGCACTGAAGTGGGACTAACACCTGTAATTTCTAGGGTCCATTTTCTTGCCCTTCTTGAAAATTGGGNGGAGGATACTGTGAGAGAGAACATTGAAATCTTTACTAAAATCCACAAAGATTACACCATCTTCCCTTGATCAGCTAGGAGGGTTACTTTGTCACAAAAGATCAGATTTGATAAGTAGGACTTTCCCCTCACTTGTCAAGGCAGAATGTGACTGATGGGTGCTTTGTCTTCCAGACGTTTGTCAGCATCTTTCAGAATTACCTTCTCCACAACTTTACCAGGCACTGAAGTGGGACTAACACCTGTAATTTCTAGGGTCCATTTTCTTGCCCTTCTTGAAAATTGGGAGAACATTCTCCAGCTTCCAGTCAGCTGGGACCTCTCCAGATTCTGAACATTTCAAAAGTCATTGAGTGAGCTGTCACATTGACATCAGCCAACTCTTTGAATATTCTCAGCTGAAACCCGTCAAGATCCATAAACTTAGAGGGATCCGACTGAAGCAGCAGATCCCACGCAAGCTCAGGGTTAACAGGGAGCTGATCATTCTCACAGCTATGGTTCTCCAGCTCAGAGTGCTGGCACACTGTTGGTCCAGTAACTGTGCTGAAGACAGAGGCAAAGAATGCCTTGAACACCTCTGCCTTGTCCATATCCCTCTGTGTGAGGTGACCATCCTCATCCTGTAATGGGCTGATGCTATTTCTGCACTATCTTTTGCTAATGATATGTTTCAAAAAACACTTTTTATTGTCACTAATAATACTTTCCAGCTCCCAGTTAAGCTTTGGTCCCATGAATTTTCTTCCTACAGTGGCAGCAGCATCTCTGTAATTCGACCATGTCACCTGACCTTGATTCTACTGGGCACACTCTATCTTTTTTGGCCTTAGCTGCAGCAGAAGACCCCTACTCAGCCAAGCTGGCCTCCTGCCTTCTCTGTTTGCCTTTTGACTTTTTGGAATTTCCCTTAAGAAGTGGTGTTTAAAAAGTGACCAGCACTGATGGACCCCAGCACCTCCAATAGAATTTTCCCGGGACACTTTACTCCCTAGTTCCCTGAGCAGTCTGAAGTCAACTCTCTTCATGTCCAGAGCTGAAGTTTTGCTGGCACTTTTCCTACTGTCAACAAGATTTTAAACTCAATTGATTCATGGTGGCTGTGGACAAGGTGGCTGAAAATCACTGGCTACAAGACTCTCTCTGTTGACCAGCAGGAAAACAAGGAAGTTCTCTTTCCTAGTTGGCTTACTAAGTGAGAACACCACAAAGTTATTATCCAGTTGTTTTAGGAACTTTCTGTGTTTCTTTGTGTCAGCTGTATGGTGTTCCCAATAAACACAGGCAAGCTGAAGTCATTCATAATTATGCTTCTTTGCCATATATGTATTTAATATATTTTTATATGTATTTATATGCAGTTATATATTTTATAGATGTATGTCTGTGTAAATATGTACATAAATATATATAGGTGAGTTGGGAACAGAAGGAAATAAATGCAATAAATGCAATAGTGGTTTGAGCTGTCAGACTGCCTCACAAACACTTCTGTCCATACCATACTTTTGTTTCTAAATTATTGTGTGTTATCCAATTTAAATTCAAATTTGTGAGCCACCCTGAAAGATATACAAAATCCATACAGGTCTAGATGCTTTAATGTTCCTTCAAAATACATTAAGCACTCATTTGATTTCTAGTGAAATTATCAGCAAAACACAAGCCAAAAAAATTAGAAAAGTGACTTTCCCACTCATTTTTTGAGTCCATTTGAGACAACTAATTAATATGAATGTCACCATAAAACAAGCTAAGTCAACAAAATAACTGCTTCAGGAATCATAGTATTCTTGCTGTACCTTAACAATCTACAAAACCACATGATTAGGAATGAGAATTTCATTGCATCCCATGTGGAACTTTCATCCACTTCAACATCAGTTTGTAGGTTTGCAGTGTCTTAGTACAAGTAGGTTCCTCTAAGCCATATTTTTATTAGTCTGGCCCAAATCTCTGTCCTGGGACATCATGAATCACTGCAGGAACAGTTTTAATATTCTCACAAGACTGATTATTTATCTAGAATGGAAAAAAAACTTGCACATATGTGTACACAGACTCACATAGGTGCAGTGCTTAGTTAGCTAAAATTTTTGTGTACAATAAATGTGGACTACTAGTCATATTAAAATACTAGTCTAAATGACAAGATTTGTTTATTTTCACCTATGATAGTGCAGAGCATTTGAGAAGTTCCTTTAATGGCTATTCTCAATTTCCTAAAAGACTTTTAAGCCAAAACTTTTAACTGAAAAAATATTGATTTTTCAATGATATTTTTGTCTCCCAAGAAAATTCTCCAGGAAAAACCTGCCTGGGTAAAAATATAATTATCAATACAAGTATTTTATATATATTCCACAAGAATCTTCATGAAACTCCTAGGAAAAAGTAGAAACGATATCTCTCTTATACCCCATTTCTCACATGACTTAGTCTAGGTTGCATGACCCTTGAAGTGAAGTTGTGCTGGGATAATTTCTCCTAATTTCTACAACACACAAAGTGCAGAAAATATGTCCCTTCTCATGATGACAGAGTAAGTCTATAGGCTGTAAAAGTGCTGTGTTATCCAGTCCTATCCCAAAGTAAATATCTGACCTACTCTACACTCCGTCTGGCAAAAAGAAGGCACTGGAATGATTTCACCAGGCTGCTGTGGATGTACAATGGAACCTCAGTAATTTCTTCCCAATAGTATGTGACTTGGATTTCAGGGAAATCAGGACATTGAGAATAAAAAAGTACCAATTTTGTTGTTGTTTGTTTATTTATATATAAAAATAGCCTGGCTTTTGATTCCCTCCTGGTTTGTTCAACTGGGTACCATTGCATAGAGTACAGAATCCATCTATTTCTCTGCACGCCTGTAAGAGGTACCCATGGGGCTGAGGCTGACTTTATAACTCCTCTGTCATTCATACATTGGGTGTATGGCTAATTTGCATCAGACAAGAGCATTAATGAACTGAACCTATGTCTTCTTTTTGGATGTTTTACATATATATACTGCTACCGAAGGAAAGGTTGTCACAAGTTATTGTGTTAAGAACTACCTTTGAGAGTAATGTGTTTGACAGCCTGTTGATTGCATACTCTTTGCATTGCTATTGTCAAAAAAATTCTAGTAAACACTTCCACAGTATAAAGCCCACAAAGATTAGTATATGTCTTACGTTATTGTTTCAGTATCCATTTTACCTCAATGTGTACAATGTTTTTCTAATGAATTTTATTTTTGGGGAAAAAGGGATGATACAGTTGTTTATGATATGTAGGCATTTGCAGATCTTAACTAGTAAAGATTTCAGTACTTGAAACACCTGTTAGTTTGTATGTGTCAAATGAAGATATGAATGAAAAGCTAAATCTGTTACTCACTGGTGTAAAGGGAATGGGTGCAATAAAAAGAATTTAATGCAGCAAAACCGAAGCAGAGGAATTCAGGACTGCATTCATTGCAAAGGACAGCAGAAGAGAGACAGTCACTGCCTATGAAAAAGAATGTTTAGCTCAAACAGAAAGAAAGGAAACCATCAATAACCTCTCAATGCTAAATAACCTCTACAAAGAAATGAACTTCCTCTACAAAGAAATGAACTTCTGCAGCACATTGAATTCATAAGGTGGCCAGGTAGAAAAGTCCTGGGTAGAGTTAGTCCTGGGAAGAGTTACTTTCATAGAAAATGTTTTTTCTCTTTATTTTCTCTGTTCAGTCAATCTATGTCAATCTGACTATTGACCACATCTTTATCATTATTCATGTTTTTTTCACTGCTTCCATGTAACCATGGAAGTTACATGTTCAGACAGAAAAGTCATAGGGACCCAAATATTTTATTTTAAAGATTTTAAGCCATGTCAGTTTTTACGAATATTTAATGGCTATATTTTAATATTATTTCAAAATCACGAGTAAAAAATTTCAAGTGAAGGTCAGTGAGTCAGATATCCAGTAGTTACATGAAAAAATCCAAAATGGTCATCTCAATTTAGCACTGCCCTCTAGAGGTGATATATCTTTTTCGAAAACTAAGTCTTATTACAGAGAATATTAAAATTATTTGTTTGAGCCTAATTTGCTGAAAATCAACCCTACTCTATTTATACATATGTTCAGATATAACATTTAAGTAAAAAGAACCCAAACAAACAGGAAATAGATCTTGAAGTCTAAAATGGAACTTAGAAAAATATTATGTTAATTATGAAAAAAATTATTTTCCTTCAAGAAATACAAAGTGTAATACTGAACTAATAAATTTTATTTCTTTACCTGCACTTGAAAAGCAGTTTGTAAAACTGTATTTCCATTTTTAATATAGAAGCCCTGGAGCCTTTGTTTTCCCAGCAAAGGGGGAAAAAAAAGGGCCCTGCATGATAGTGGACTGATATTAAAAGAGAAAAAAGGGACAGGTAGGAGGTGAAACAATGAAGAAATCAAATTTTGTGACAGTTTTTCCAACAATAATGAATGTTCTTTTTGAACCTTAACACCAAGATATTTTGATTTGTCTTTAAAATGTACTTTAATTTCTATTCTTTGTTTTGTTGAGGATAAGGAATTATTACTCAAAAAAGAAAATACAATGCTGTCTGTTCAAGAG
>VWYP01000204.1:0-32879 GCA_013400435.1 Pycnonotus jocosus
TTTTGGTTATATATTGCAACCAAAGACAGCAGTACGAGCATTTTCTTGCACGGAGAAGCAGGCCCACATGTCTGGTCCCACGTGTCACATATATGTTCCTCATGGTCTGTGTAATCAGGGAGTGTTTCCTCCAGGGATGATGCTGGCTGCTTCTTGCACATTCACCCTCCTGAGAAAAACAAGGTTCACTTTTTGGGTAAAATTTAAAAAGTTTAATAAAACAACAATAGGAGACAGAAATAAAGCAAAGAGTTAAATGGCCGGGTGCTAAGCATTCAGCCAAGGGCACCTCAGTATCTGTAAGAAATTCCTTAAACACCTTTTCTATTACATCAGCCTGTTGTATATCCATAGATTATTATGCATATTCATATTTTTCTAAGAACCATTCAGCATGGCTCCTCCTTGGGTCTGCCTTTTTAGAGCATGTGTGTTTCTTGGCTGTGGTTTTATTATCACCTTTACTTTGGGCTGTGCTCTGCACTTTTTTCAGATGGCAGGTGCTGATAATTGGCATATCAATAAAAGGAGCCTTTATTATATTTTACTGGATGCTATCCCAACCAAACAGTTCAATTGCAGGCATAACCATATATCAGCTATTCCACTACCCCAAAAATAACAGAGCACACTGCCAGGACCCTCCAGCTCTTGGTTTCTAGCAGAACTACATGTCTGCATTTATTTTAAAAAGATATCAGATGGTTTGAGGTAACTGCTGTGGTTTTCTGGGAAGAAAGGTATGGAAACTTTCACTCCTCTGACGGTGCAGACACAAGGAGAAAATGGACCCGTGGATTTAGGGGCCATTGAGAACAGCAGAGATGCTCCAGGAAACAGAAGAGTTGAAGGTTGTTGCTCCCAGAGGGGTGGGACAGCCAATGGGGCTGGCTGAGCCATTTCTTTGGGAAAGAGGAGCAGGAGATCCCCATTGCTGCAGCAAGTGGGTTTTGCTGATATGGCAACTGCTTAAAAGTTGCTATTTCCTTTCTCCTCCTTAGGCTCCTTTTAAAAAAACTGTGACTTTAAATTAGAGGGAAAAAAACCCCAAAAAAACCCAAAACCCCAAGAAATCTTGGGAATTTTCAATCAAATAACAATTTTTAAAATGGTGATTAGATGGCAAAGCCTCCTCATGGATACCTATGGCTGTACAGAGGAGCTGCTCTTTGTTGCCACCCTTATAGCAGCCAGTCAATATGACAGCATTGATACTTGTGCTTTTTTTTTTTTCCAGTCATCCCTTCCCTAATTTGATATAATTACTTTGATAATTAACCAAACGATGACATTACTACTTCTCCCCCCTCCAAGCAATCTCCACCTCTGTGCAGGAAGCATGCTAATTTGCCAGAGAGCTACACAGGCATTTGCATGTTTTTTCCATCTAATTTGGTAGCCTTGGTGCTTAAAGCAGGTGTGATGCTAATAAGGCAACTTGAGCAATCAGCCCAAGGTAGAGATTTGTGGATTGCACAAGGATTTGTCTGGAGTGTCTTTCCATGTCTGCTGCTCAGACTAATTATAGCTGGAAGTGGGGGAAGGAGGGAACCTGAGCATGTAGGCTAGGAGGAAGGCTGTGGCATTTGTTTTTTCTGAGAGCCTTTAAACAGACGGTACCTGTCCCTCAACCCAGCCTGAACATCTTTGTGTTCAAGGAATGTCTGGATATGGCATTCAGTGCCATGGTCTCGTTGATAAAGGCAGTGTTCAGCCAAAGGTTGGATTCTATCTCAATCTATCTCAATCAACCTCATTGATTCTGTGATTTTCTTCTATGGCCATGCTCAAGAGTGATGTTTCCAGAGCAATGGAGAGTCCCTGTCTCCTCCTGCCTCTGGTGCTGAGCAAAGCACACAGAGCAATAGGGCAGAATAAGGCTGGGTGTTCTGGCACCTGCAGTGCATATTTCTCCTGGGCCCCACATTACAGACATTGCTATTTACCTCCTTAAAACCCTGATCTGCACCACAGAGGTCTTGCAGGAGTTTCCAGCACAGGGAGTTCAGTCCTGCAGTCAGTGTGGGGAGGTTCCACCAGGCTCAGCCTCCACATCACAAGGTTGTTCCTCAGCTTCCTCCAGCCTGGGAACACCTCATCCCTCCTTGTGTCCCCTTCCCTCATTCCTCCTCTCCTCCCCTGTGAGCTGTTCAGCCCCACAGGTGAGTGATCCATGCTCTGGGATGGATGTGGAGGCTCTCCCAGGGGAGGGATGTGTGCAGATTCCCTGGCTGAGGGCCCAGGTTCAGGACCTGCCACCCATCCCATTAGCAAGAGCATCCTTTGGGCAGGCAGGGCTGTCAGGGCTGTCTGGGCAAATTAAAATCACTTCAGTCTTTGCTGTCACATCAGCTCCTGCTTTGCCTGTCTCTTTTCCTGGTTGGCTCCTGTTGGCAGTGGAGGGCTTGAAGTAAGAGAGGCATTGCAGAAGTTTTCCAGAAGCAAGACTTTAGCTTGCTGTAGGTGGAAACTGCACTTCTGAGGACAAAGAATTTGATTTTCCCCATCATCTCTATTACATTTGGTTTGTTGTTGTTTATACAGTTACTTATACTGTTATTATTGCTATTGCTACTGCCATTGCTTTTTATTATTTACTATTATTATTTTATTCCAACTAAGCTGGGCTGTGAGTTGAGAAAGCACTGGAGGATATCTCCTGTCTGCCTGTTGTCACCCCAGGAGTTACAGATGTAGGACTCTGGGTTTGGGGAGGAAAAGGTCTCTCTCAAGCCACAGAAATTACTCATGAAGGTGGTCCTGTGGTGTGGTTTAGATATTCCTGACCACTGATGATGGTGGGGACATCTGACTCAGTTGCCCAAATGACAGCTGTGATTCCAGTCCTGATGAGATGGATCAAACCCTGGATGTGGATCCTACCTTGCACTGCAGTGTTTGCCATCTGGATCTGAACATGGATTGCACCATGTATCAGCATTAGCAGAGAAAATCTGAGGAACTGGCTGCTTTCAGGCACCCTCTGGGAAAAAAACAGTTTTTTTCTAAATCAGTAAAGGCTCCTACCCTGTATAAAGGTTTGGAGCATGGGGTCACTCACTTGTCTCCCTGTTCTCTTTTGGGCCAGAGCAACAACCCCAAATTAGCCAGGAATGGACCTTTTCCCATGGAGTTCCTGGCTCTGTGGAGAGCAGGAATAACTGGGTATTTCATGGACAACTCCTTCCCTTCCTGCTGCCTCCTGGGGTGTGCTGGACCAGGGTGTCACGGCCACCACATCCCACACTGCCAGCCCTGCAGACACTCCCACTGCTCTCCCAGGACTGTTCCAAGGTTAAATCCTCCTTGACTTAAATTTCCTTCCACTGCAAACATTTCCTTGAATTAATAGTTTCTCAACAATAGATGATCAAAACACTTGCCTGTATTTTATTGTTAAATAAAGCAGGTGAGGGCCAAAAGCAGATAGAAAACAGACTGATTAATGAAAGAGGGTGGTGGGGAGGTTTGGGGGGGGTTTTACTTTCAACAGATGGAAAAACAATTAATTTTTGGTCTGATTCTGTTGTTTTGATTTATTCTTCATGGGAATCCTTAGAAAGGCTTCCAGCAAGTTGTGGCCCCAGTCAAAAGTGCAGCTGGGAAGGAGGCCCCAGCCCAGGACAGAGCAGGAGGGCCAGCAGGGCTCCCTGGGGAGGAGGAGAGAGGATGGGATGCATCAGACAGCTGAAACAGAGCAGGAACCTTCACTTGTTTCAAATACCTTCTCTAAACAAGCCAGAGGATCGTGGGCAGGGACACAATTAAAAGGAATCTCTCTCTCTCTTTTCAAATCCTAAGGACTTTTACTTCTATCTGCCCAAATGTCACCTGGAAAGTTTTGTCTCAGTCACATGGCAGATGTCCACTGCAGAGTGTGGCAGATCCTTGCCTTGATATTGGAGCTGCCAGCCTCCTCTTGAAATCATACAGACGCTTGGGATGGGTTCAGGTCCCCAGCATTTCACTTAGAAACCCCAAATGCACTTTTTTTCCCCTGCCCTTATTTCGGTGGGGAATAAGGCTCCTGAATACTTCCAAGCACAGGTGCTTTTAAATTGGAAATATTTTATTTTCTAGGTTGCCCCAGCCAGACACTGTCACCCAGCAGAGTGGGAGCAGGAGAAAACACAGCAGGGGCTGCCTGACTTCTCCAAAAATCATCTGGCTCTAACTTGTGCCCTTCTTCAGAGGAAAGACAAGCCCTGATTTTACTCTGCCTAAACTCAGTGACCTTCACTGAGCTGGCCTTGCCCATGACCCTGAGCCAGAGGAATCTCAGGGCTCTCCCACGTGATATTTGTGCCCATAAACACCTGGATTAAGTGACCCGTGTCAAACACAAAGCCACAGCAGCGTGGTTTGCTCAGCACTGACCCGTGGCCGTGTCCTGCACCCTTCTAAACAAGGAGGTGGCATTCAGCAGGCAAAAACCACCTGTGGGTGATCTGGCAGGGCTTTGCAGTGCCAAACCTGGATGGCCAGGGATGGAAACACCCTGGAATGTGCGGTTCAAGGAGCAGCATCTGCTCCCAGCTCCCAAAGGCTTGTGACAGGAGCTGGGCTTGTGGCAAGAGCCCCCGAGGTAGGGTCAGGCTGTTTTTCTTAGTCAAAAGAGCACACACTGCTGGCTGGTGAGTTGTCACAGATTTGCAGTACCAGGAATTAGGGGCATTTTTTTAGTGTGAACACAATGTTATCTCATTATGTGTGCTCTCAGGGCACCACAGCAGCGTGAGGAAAGCAATGGAAACATCTCTGCCCTCAGGGCAAGGCGATTTTTTAACTGGGACAAGAAATGAGTTGTCCTGGGCCCAAGCCAGGCACAAGGGATTGCTGGCCAAGGGAGAAGCTTTAGTCCTCTAAAGTCTCTCCAAAATCCCACTGGCAAAGCTGGGTTACACCATGTAGAAGGAAAAATCCTCATTTTCAGATGAGCTGCAGCACCCAAAGCTGCACAAAGCACAGGCCATGGGCACTGGGACTTGGCACATCCTTCAGTTTTCACTCTGCCTCAGTCAGAAAGCTGAGAACCTTCAGCCTGGTTTGACCCCAGGTACCTCCCTAAGAACCAGGGAGATTTCTTAAACTTGGCTTAGACTGGTGATTCTCACCTCAGGGTCACTAAACTTTTACAATCCTTTGTAAGGCACCTCAGGGTTAGTAACTAGACCTGAAACCTGGGGATTCCAGGCACAGCTCAAAGCAGAAACAAAACCTTCAGCCTGTCCACTGGGAGGCTCCCACCAAGACCTAAGGCTGCCCTGTGGAAACCTTATAACTAAAATCCTGTCTATGCTAAAGCCACAATGCAGATAAATCACTTGTGTTGCTTTAAAGAAAGAAAATATTTTATCCTTTTAAATTAAAATGCAGGGATATATCTTTCCCTATCAGTGAAAACCATCCTACTGTCTATTTTAGCTGGTAGACTTGCTGCCAGAAAGGAAATGAGAATATTATCCCTAATGAGTCTTCTCATAATGGTAATTTTCCTAAAGAGGTACCAATTCTAGGTCTGTGTCAACAGTCCCACATCTGCAAGACTTGGAATAAACCTTCCCAAGCCTGTTACAGTATGCAGGCTCACTCCTCCACAGTCAATGTGGTAATGTCTTGTCAGAGCAGCAATTCCTGTTTTAATGCTGATAGAGATCCTTCCCTTGTGTGTACAAACACAGCCAAGTCCACGCTGTGCCTCTGCTCTCCTCTAAAGCTACCAGTGTAACCCACATTTCTCTTCCCCACTTATCTCTTCATTCTTTGCCACATTCAGGCTGCCCCCAGGGATGGCACCCTGCCTCGTTTCTGGGAGGCCCCTCCTCATTTTGAGTCATTTGACCACTTATCTGCCAAAGCCATTTGAGGGAATTAAAGCAGCACCTCCAGAGGTCTCAGTGGCTTCTGTGGGAAGCACAAACCCACAATGTTCCCCCTCATCTGCAAGAGAGCCAAAGCATCCACCTGCCTCCTTCTGGATCTTGGCAGAACACAGCCCTGATCAAATATCCCTCTGGTTTTCAGGCTTTGAAGAACCAAGACTGATCTCCTCTTAAGCCTGGTTCCAGGAATGGCTGGGGTGCGTCAAAAGTCTTTGATCTTGCACCATGTGGCAGGTGAGGTGATGTGCTGATTTTGGCTGGGGTAGAGTTAATTTTCATCACAGTGGCTGGTGTGGGGTTCCATTGGGTTTATTTGCCAGCTGGAGCTAAACCACAAAAAGTGAAAAATCAAGAACAGAAGTCTGCAAACTACTTCCACTGCTTTCAATTTGTGTTTGGTAAGATTTTTGCAAAACCATCTCTGTGCCTGGCCTTTGCACAAAAAGGCTGTGTTTAGCTGAATGCCTCATTGGTTCAGCTGGTCTAGGTTTGATCCTTTTCTGCACTTCTAAAGTGTATGTGTGTGTGTGTGTTAAAAAATTAAGAAATCCTTAGGGGATACCGAGAAATTTGGAGGTCCTATATAACCCCATGTGGAGAAAGATGACTGAAATATGGCAACACTGTAATGATAAAGGTGTGCAGCTGAACAGGGCAGGGCTTAAACAGACACTGAAGTAGAAATTCCAGCCTTGGTATGCACACTGAGTATCCATGCATCCATTCCATTGGTTTGTTCATCCCAGTGTGCAAAGACCCTGCCAATCTCACCTATATTGCCCCCTTGCTCTGCCTTGTTTTCCCAGGAGTTTAATGTTGAGCCAGCCTCAGACCAAAGAGAGAAAACACCTTTCCTATGGGAATCTCTGCTTTAAACTTCCAAGGAAAAACAGATTCAAGAAAAAAAAGTGGAAGCCCAGAGTCAGGCTCACTATAGGGATGGGAATCACAGACCAAGGGGCTGCACAACAGCCCCAGGGTTCCAGATCCACCCTTGCCAACATTGCACTGGCTGTGCAATGTCTGGAAAACACTCTCAGGCCCTGGTGGGATTCTTGGGGCTGTCCCATGTAGGGCCAGGAGTTGGGCTGTGATGATTTCTTGTGGGTCTCTTCCAGCTCACAGAGGTCTGTGATCAATGCAGCAGCAAATTTCTTGTACTTTGTCAGGAGCCTGTAAAACAAGTGAGCCAAAGCTGAAGGGTTTTAGGGATTCACAGATCTGTCAGATAAGCCAAGGCCAAGTCTAAAGCAAACCTGAGCCAATGGCTTTCACTTGGAAAGTTCAGGGTAACCTTAGACTCTGATGGAGCTTAACACCACCCGGTAAGTACAATAATTAAGTACAAATCTACCAGGATGCCTTAAGACCCTTCCAGGACCAGAGACTGTGTCCAAGCCCATTTCCAAGTCAAGACTTGTTTCTGTGCTGTAGGAAACAATGCTGCAATATGAATAAAAATGCAATAAAGTTCAATGCCAGACCTGATAAGCAGGGCAGGTCAGCAGCTCAGCACCCTCCACATTACCAGTTCCACTGGTGTGCAGGACTCTGGCTTTTGCCTAGGGCTTTGATTCTTTAAAAAGTGAAGGGAAACTCATGTAACTGCTTGGGAGAGTTCTGTTGCCAAGCCAGATCCACCTGCAAGCAAAATAAATGTGCAGGTAGGGTGCAAGGGGAGCCCCGGACACCAGCCAGCGTGTTGGTGGCAGCTGGAAAATTTGTGGGCTCTGAAGTGTTGCAGGAGACCTTCATAACTCCATACATCTCTGATGCATGTGAGTGCATTGGTTAACTCAGTAACAGGTGTCCAAATGTCCCAGCTGGCTGGGAATAGGCTTTGTCACCCTCCCTCTCCTTGTAAAATCCTATTCTTGGCATGCTGGCAATAAATAACACCCTTGTCACGCACAGTGGGCACACCAAGGGCTCAAACAGGGCCATCCTTTGGAAAGGAGGGTTATTTTCAGCTGTGATTTTAGCTGGAAAGGGAAAGCTCTGGGTAGAGTTCTGGCATTTTGCAAGGCTCAGCTGAATAGCTGGTGCCTGCTGGTCCCCTCAGTGCTCCCAGCGTGGTGGTGTCACCATGTCCATACAACCAAGGGTAAAGTGACAGCTGAATTAATGTCAGCAGCCTGGCCCTTGGTTGGAAATGGATGGTCTTTAGGGTGCTTTTCAACCCAAAGCACTCTGTGAGTCTGTGATTCTGTTACTTCTTTGGCATTCCCACTGCACCTGTCCAGCACAGAGATCAGAGCCTTCCTCTGCACACGGTGTCTGTTCACTGCCTGCCAACCCAGGCAAGAGCTGGCACTTTTGGAAAGCACTGCTGCCAAATTCACCTGGCTGAGCAGCTGCCCTGGGGGTGCAATATCAGGAATTAATCCCAGAAGTGAGCAGGAGCAGAGCTGGGAGCTGGCTGCAGAAGAGAGGTGACACAGAGTGAGAGCTGGGGTCAGTTTGGGTGCGGGGCAGTGCCAGGGACTGTTGGATGGACCAAAAGGCCTTTAGGAGGAAGACATCTCAGAAGGGAGATGGATTCCAAGGGAACCCAGTGAAAAACCCTCTGAGTTTCTCTGCAGCAGGGAAAATTGGCGCTTTGCAGTGGAGCACATAACTCAGAACAAAACACAACCAACCAACAAAAAACTCCTGGCTGTTGTTCTGTCTCTTCATGTTCTCCCTGCAGTAGCCCAGATAATGCCCAGGAGATGCCCCAGGTACTGTCACTGTGCCCCCAGCCCAAAGCTGCGCCCTGGGCTCTCCCTTTGGGGTGTGCAGGGGGGTTTCCACCTATGCACAACTTCATCTCCTCCCTTGAGGCCTCTTCTCCACCACCTCCTGCTGGGGATAGTCTGGGGCTTTCCCAAGGAGTCTTTGGCTTTCTGGCTCCAGGGACTTTCCCCAGGAGATTTTTCCCCACAGCAGGACGTGTCTGAATTTTGTCCATCCTCTGTGAGCAGATGCTGACAAAGAACTCTAACAAGAGTAACAACACCCACATTCCTTCCCAGGACACCCACCCACCAGGCCCAAAATACCACAAAAGCCTCCTCCAGGCACATCCTCGCACACAGCCTTGAGTATTCCCAGCTGATGTCAGTCCCAGTGTCCTGTGGTTGCTTCTCACAGAATCCTAGGATGGTTTGGAAGGGAACTCAAAGAACATCTCGTTCCAATCCCCTCCCACAGGCAGGGACACCTTCCACTACCCCAAGTTGTTCCAAGACCCATCCAACCTGGCCTTGAACACTTGCAGCAGCCACAGCTTCTCTGGGCACCCCGTGCCAGGGCCTCACCACCCTCACAGGGAACAATTTCTTCTTAATATCTGGTCTAAACCTACTTTCTTTCAGTTTGAAGGCACTGCCTCTTGTCCTTGCTCTCACAAATGTTCCTTCCTCATGTTCCTCTTCTTCTGCCCCTCCTCTGTCTTCTTAAATCTTGTCACATTTAAACTTTGGTTCCCACTCTCAAGAGGCTCAATAATTCCCTCTCCCTGCCCAAACCCTGCCTGTGCAGGGCTTGTGCAGCCACCTGAGCTCATGTAATCTCTCTGCCCAGAACCACCCAAGCAGCTTCTGCACCCAGAGCATCCAGCCTTGCAGCAATCCCATGGTCCTGAAGAGTTTTCTGCCAGGTTTCTGTATTCTGTATGTCTACAGTGCACTTTTTAACATAAAGAATTGTACCAAATTTTTATGCTTATCTTATAACAAGAAGTAATAACAGTTTAACTGTATCCTACCCACCTCTTTACCGCTCTGTAATGTCCAGACTTCCATCTTCTCTTTCTTGAAGGCTTCTCAGAGAAGTGACCTTATCAGACCAGAGATTAAACCAGATTTCTGCTGCTGTTGCATGGTCTCCCAACCCTGCTCCCATTCACTGACAGACACATGAGTGCTGACAGCACCTGTGAGCCCATGAAGGGCTCCAGCACAGGCATCAAGCAGGAAAATGTTGGCAGAAAGTCTGGGAAATGTGGCTGCTGCCACTGTCCTCCCCTGCAGACCATGCCACAGCAGTGGAAGGGGGTAATGTCAAACCTACCATAACCACAGTCAAGGCTCATCTCTCAGAGTCCTCACTGATTTGTAGATTGGCTTCAGACATCAAAATCTCCTCTAATTTTTCCAGCTGTGCAAGTGGATTAAATGAAAAATGTTCCCTCTGTCTATGGCCCTTTGACCTGGCTGTGTCCTGAGACATTGCAGCTGCAGCAGAGTGTGCCAGAGACCTCAGTGTCTGATTCTGTTCCAAGGTGAGGAGAGCATTTCATCTCTCTGAGAAACGTGAGCTCACATCTGATTTACTGGGGGACTTTATTCTGTGGTGCAAGCACGTGGTGAGAAACTCCTCTCTGACCCAAGTGCTGTGCTGGTCACAGGGAGAGGGGTTTTTTGGCACAGTGACTGCTCACCTCAGTGATTCCTGTCACCCCTGCTGCAAACCCCTCCTGCAAGGGCTGGCAATAAGAAGTCTGAGCAAATGAAATCACAAGTGCTGTGGGTATGAGTTGTTCCTTCCATTTACGCTTCTTACTCCAAAACATTCTGGTAAAATTCTGTCAGACTCTTCTGTTTTATATTAATTACTTTTCTGGTTGGTTGGTTTTCTTTTCTTTTTCTTTTTCTTTAATTTTTTATTATTATTATTTTGAGAGGGGTGGATTTTTAATATCTTGGTTCAATGAATGCATTTACAGCTTGGTTAATGATCCAAACATGGAAGCCACATGGTGAGGCAACCTCCTGCAATATGCCAAGCACAAACTTGAATGAGAAGCTCAAATGCCAGTTCAGTCCCCCTCAGTGGCTGACTTTGGTGGGAGGGAGAGCAGGACAGTCCAGCTGCACCACAGCTGGATCTTCTACACTCCACTGGAGAGTATTTACAAGCATTTCAGGTGGTACAGTGGCTCCTGCACTTCATCTTATGAAAGGAGGAAAAATACATGTATAGCCTCTAATCTGTGTTTTGTTTTGGCTTTTTAAAATTTTGTGTTACTGAACCATAAAGGAGTTGATCTGTACTTTGGCTGGAGACTTTATCTCTGAGTTATCTGCCAGCCCCCCAGGAGAGGTGGAGTGTGGCTGGGCTGCTTTTTTCCAAGGGAGATGGAAATATTTTTATAGCCAACTTCTCCAGCTCACCCCCTGAGACTATTTCTCATTTGAGCTTTCCATGCATCCCAGTCTATGCCTCTCTTACTCTGTGCTGCCTTTTTTATTAGGCTGAAATGATAGGGAGATAAAATGATAGGGCATTAGTAGTGCCTGGAAGAGAAAAGCCAGCCTGGCATGCTTGCAAGTCAGCTCTGGTGTGTGCTGCTAGAGAAACTACAGCCCAGCAAAAAAAAAATTGTGATTGCTTCTCTCTACAAAATCCTTTCCCATACTCTGCTGAACCACCCTGCCACTGCTAATGAAGCTCATTGTATTCCATTTTCCCCGTGCTGATGTGACAGGGTATTTGTTTTGCATTAAATTCAGGTGAGACTTTGAGCTGACAGGTTGAAAATCAATGAGAAGCAGAAATCATCTCAGGGGGGAAGCCAAATTGCCACAGGGGCTGAATGAGCCTGTTGGGCTTGCTGGTGTCAGTCCCATGGACAGGGTCATACATCCTGGTGTCATGAACCTCACAGGGGAAATAATGACATATCCAGAGACTGAAACACAGATATGTATAGCTTTTCTTACCCCTATGGCCTGCTGAAGCACATAAATAAGTCAGGCTTTTTGCAATACTGTTTTGTGGAGGGTTTGGAAGCAGTTCATAAATTATTGGAGAAGAAAGGTCAGGCTCTTAAAGAATGCTTTGGAAAATCAGCATCCTTGGGGGGGATTTGACACACTTTGTTTACAGTGTGAGAATTCAACATGCAAATCCTCCGAAAAGCCCAAGGAGCCTTCCAGCAAAACCAGGCTAGACATTCCAAATAGTTCCCTTTAAGTAAAAACAAACAACAATAACAACAAAAACATAGCAGGAAATTAAACGCCAGACCTTCCTTAGTCAGCACTGAGAACTATGAAGCAGACTTTCAAAGGCCTTTACAGCTCAGCTCCGAAATTATCTTAATATCAACATCATCAGAGCCAAATGTGCTCTGTGCAAGGCTCAGCCGAGTGTCCTGGGCTTATGCAAGGGACAAGGGGGGGATAAAAGGGACCTCTTTGACCCCCAGTGGCCTGCAAAACACTTTGGGGGGGCTATTCCCCTGGGCTCCCAATTGTTTCCACTCTAGTGACTCAGTGGCAGGGTGATCCTGCATGCCCCATCCTCCAGCATGGCTCAGCAGGAAGGAAAAGGGCATCAGAGGTGGCAGCCAGGCTTTGGCTCCAAGATTTCCCCAGCAGATGGAAAAAGAAGGAAACAAAAAGTTGTTGAAACAAGCAGTGTGGAAGGCAGACAGCAATGCATTAAACCCTGCAGTGAGGAGCTGACATCAGCCTGAGTGGGTGGAAAACGGAGACAGCGCAGACAATGGTGCTGCTCTGCTCCCTCTGAGCACCTCGTCAAAGAAAAGACAGAAAACTGAAATAATTATTGATGGGGGTCGGGGAGGTGGGGAAAAAAAAAGAAAGGAAGAAAGGAAGGCCCATCATTCTCTGGAGGATCATACAGGAGATGCTGGGCAAGTACCGAGTGTGACCTTTGCAGAGTCGGGAGGATGCTCGGTGCCACCGGCGAGGGGCTGCTGCCACCTCCCGGGAGCGCAGCGGATCCTGCCGGGCGGGCAGGGCAGGAAAGCATCGGGAAAGGACCAGGTTCTCTGGAATAACGCAGGAATACTTGGATGAGTCTGTAAAAATCCTCGGGTGCAGCTTCTCTGAGCACAGCGCTAAAGGCGCCAAGGAAATAAAACTGGCTTTGTGCAAATGCTGCATTGGGTACTACAGCTTTGGTGTTGGTGCCTTAAGTTTTAGCTTTCCTGTGTTTCAGATTCTGTTTAGGGGTGCAGTTCTGAGCCTCATATTAAGTGCCAGTGAGCTCCTTTCACAGAGTGGGGAGACAAAATAAATCCTTTTCCTGCTAAAGACCAAGGACAACTTTCAAGCCCAAAAGCACAAACAATGATGGACTGAAGGGAGGAACAAGAAGGATGAGACCTCATAACCTGAAGCTGTAATTGGACAATTAAACCCCAATATGCAAATGGACCAAAACTTATAAAAATGTAAGACATTGAGACCGGTCATTCATTTTGTGACCATTCTTAGCCCACTTGAGTGTAGCCCTGGTCAGGCTCTTGTCCTGCCCAAGGTGTATCCTAAAGGCCTTTTAATAAATACCTACTTTATCCTCTAGCTCTGTCCAGTCTCTGTTCCAGGTCAGCCTTCCCAAGGCACCAGTGTACACTGAAATACACCAGTGTGCAGACCTTCACTGATGGCCTGAAGGCAGGGCAGACTCTACATCAAGCAATGCTCCTTTCCCCCTCATTGGAGGGTAATGACATGATCGACCAGCTATGAAATTTTAACAGAGAAAGCACCACAAGCAAATCATGGAAATTCCCTTTCTCCTGGCTGCCAGCTGAGCTGCTGTTTCCCCTGGGACACACCAGGCAATGCCACATTGTCCCTGAGCCCCTCGTGTGCTGAACCCACCCTAAGCACAGCGTCCTCACCTCTGGACCCTTACACAGAGTGACCCTCAGCCATCCCAAAACAGCTCCAGAGAGACATCACAGCCCACTGTGGAAGCAGTGAGTGCTTCAAGGAGGCTCCAGGGCCTTGTGGATCAGCCTCTGCCTGTACCCTGAGGCAGCTGGGCCTCATCTTCCCCAGGCAGACAGATAATTTTCTCTCTCAGAGGAGTTCAGGGCCCTCGTGATGTGTGGTAGATCTCTGCAAGTAGTTGGAGGATGAACTCTGAGGCAGAGACAAGTCTCCTGAGCTTTGGTCGACTTGCGTCACTCCATCATCTTGCCTCAGCCTCTCTCAAAAGAGATTTCATTTTTATTCCACTTATGCTGCTCTCTCGGAAATGCCATGAACATCTGGGCCTGCCCCAAGCTCACATTTTTCATTAAAAGGGACAGTTAATTACAAATGAAGCACCAGCCATGTAACCAGGCTCCAGCCCTGTTCTATGGATTCTGGATGGACCCTGACTGCATTTCCCCTGGGAAAAGCCCCACAGCCAGACCAGGAGCTGGGAAATGAGGGACACAGCAGGCACCTGCTCTCCTCCAGCCTGAAAAGAGGTCACACCAGAGGGACAAAGTCCAAATTAGGGCGGGGCAGAGCCCAAAGTCTCCTCTGGCTCCATCTCCCAAATTTGTGTACCCAACACTGCAGCAATAAACTGCAGAGATGTGCCCAGTGTTCTTTTGAGAGAATACTGGGGGGGATTTTTATGTGTTTGGAGACCTTTTGTTTTTGCCAACAGAGGCACCTACTGCTCTTTTAATTCCAGCTTTAGAGGCCTGTGTGGCAGAGCCCAAACCCTGATGATGATGCCAAGGAGATGAGGGGTTACAGAGATTGCATGTAGCAGAATTTGCTTTGGGTGAAAAATGCTGGTAAACTTTTGGGCTACTCCCAGTTTTTATGTAGCACTGGCTAACTTGTAAATCAATCAGAAAGCAAGGAATGCCAGAGTTGTGCAACTCTTGTTGGGTCCATGTGCCTGCCTGCCTTGTGCCCTGTGTCCCATTTCCCTGGGGTGATGTTGAAACCTGGTGAGAAGGGAGCCCTCCGGAGT
Organism: Pycnonotus jocosus; assembly: GCA_013400435.1. NCBI lineage: Eukaryota > Metazoa > Chordata > Aves > Passeriformes > Pycnonotidae > Pycnonotus > Pycnonotus jocosus. The sequence continues at coordinate 14,601 of VWYP01000204.1, forward strand.
GCCAGAGCACAGGAAAGGCTGCCACCCCGTGGGGACACACACGGCTTTGCCACGCAATCCCTCCCTGTCTCCAGGGCTGTCCTTCTGCCAGGAGCACATTCCAAAACTGAAGGATCAATGTGCAGGATGCAGCATGCCTTAACTACCCGCTCCCTTGCAGAGAGGGCTGTGTGAGCTCTGATGCCTTCTCCAGAGCAGGATGAGGAGAAGCCTCCTTATCCCCCTGCCAAGAAGGGTGACAAGCCAGGAGCTCTGGCCCAAGTGCTCAGGGACAGCTTCCTGGCTGGTGGCCTGCAGGATGGATCCTGCCAGTTCCTGCTCCTGGATTTTTCTTGCAGGAAGCAGGATCCTGGCAGAGATACCCTTGCCCAAGCAGGGCAGTGCCAAAGAGGGCAGGGGGCAGGTACAACACCAGAAGCTGCTGCTGTCCCCACGTCACTGCCACCCCCACTGAGTCACTGGGGCCTGTAGGAAGGAGGGGAGTTACTTGGAGGAGGCTGCATGTCCCTGGACCACCATCTGCTGCATCCTCCTGAGATCCCTCTCATGATTCCTCTGGAGGAAAAGCTAAAGTCATTTCTGCTTTGCTGTAGGGAAGCAAGATTATCAGTCTGAGTGGAAATGGAGGGCAGGTGGATGCAAAAAGGATGAATAGTCACCCTGAGCAGAAGCCCCTGGTCAAAGGCCACGCTTTGCAAACTGCCCAGACACTTTGAAAGCTCCCTGTGGGCAAGGTCCTTTGTTGCCTTTCCCCTCCATCATAAAACTAATGACTAATTCACAACCGAAAAACCTCCAGGAAATTTTGTCAATCCTTCAGGAGTGTTATCAGCGCCTTCTTAATAGGTGAATTCGCAAAGAAAATTGTGGTGAAGAGCTCTTCCTGAAACCACCATAGGTTATGAATAGCAAGAATTTCTTTAAATGACAATCTCAGCAATGGGAAACAAGAATTTTTGCAGAGAAGAGGAGGAAGAAGAGGAGGAGTATCATGGACAGATGTGACAGAGAAGACTTCTGGGTGAAAAAAGTGAAATATTTTGAGTGACACACATGCATTAATGGCGGTGCTCAAGCTGTTCTGCAAGTAGATGAGCCTTTTGGGGTCAGAGGGGCTCTGGGTTTGGGGACAGGCTGGGGAGCCTTCAGTGACACATTCTCTGTCCCGTACAAAACATCACCAGACACCCCAATGTCATTGCACAGAGGCTTTCAGAGCTGCTTACGGTTTTAATTAGCTTATGGATTGCAAAAGGCTTTAAAATCCTCCCTTCTCAGAGCAGGGAGACAGTTATGCTCTGGTGTCCCCAAAAGTGAGGGGCAGCACAAGTCCTGACCTGCTGCCCCCTCTGCATGGCTCTTGGCTTGCCTCAAACCTGCCCTGATTTCCCGTCATCTTTTCCTATCAAAACTCTCACTTTCTGCCAGCCAGGCATAAAAAGGGGCCCACAAATAGCTCAAAATGTCATTTCATGGCCCTGACAGACATGCAGGCTGCTCAGGCACCTGCAGGTAACATCTGCACACAGATCACGCTCAAAATATTGTTTCCCTGTGTTTACACCTCTGAGAGGTTTGAATAGGGGTCAAATGTCTGGGATTCGATTTTTTTTTTCCTCCTGGCTTTGCTGGGTTTCTGTCAGGAAGGAGAGAGATGTCAGCACATGGCAGGGAGGCATGGAGGCTCTGGCAAAAATATGCATCTGAAGTGAAAGCAGCAGAGACTGGGGACCTGTTAGCACCAGGCAAAGAAATGAGGCAGCTTCAGCTAAAATGCCCTTTCCATGCCTGCAACTCCAGCTCCCTCCTGGAATGAAATTGCCCTTTCCCAAAGTGCACTCATTCACACTTTTCCCCCGGAGATGCAAACACAACGGGCTGCACAATTTGTGGTAGAAAGCTCTGAGATTGCCCAGTAATTAATCTCAGTAAAAAATTGGTTTAAAAGAGTGTCAGACGCTGAGGGGATTTATTGCTTTCTAATTACCTGACAGTAATCACCCTCGTTTGCCTGATTTCTCTTGCTTCTGCAGCACTTTCCCCCTCCTGCAGCCTTGTCCCACTCCCACCTCTGCCAGATGCTGTGATGCTGGTCCCAGTAATGATCCCTCGGGGGATGCAGGCAGGGGACTGGGATGAGTCCTGGGGCACATTCACTTTCTCTGGATAAGAGGCGATGCCTCTGCTCCTCAATTCCCAGCCCTCCCTGAGTTTTGGCCTAGATATGGCAGAAGCAAGTGGCTTTTAAATTTATATAGTCTCAGAGCTTCTGTGTTTATGGCTCATATTAATATTTAAGCCCACGCTGTGAGAAAAAAACAAACAAACAAAAAAAAACCAACAAAAAAACAACACAACCAACAAACAACTGCATTTATTGCCTCTATTTTTCACAGCTGATCAGCATCAAAGAGGAGGAGGTTGGTGGGCTCAGCTTTTTGGCAGAACAAAAACTGTCTGAGATGATGATACCTATGTGGTAAATTACGGGGATGTGGGGAGCCTTTCCTGAACACCCTGGTTATCCATCTGTGTGGGAAGCTATTTGGGTAGAGCATGAGTGCTGAAACCTTCAGTCTTGGGTATTCACATACACACAGACACTGGAGCTGTGGATTCATGTGTGGCAACTGCAGGGAGAGCTCGTACCTCCACCCCACCCACCCTGCCATCAAACAGCTTTAATCATGAATTTTGGATTAAATCTGTCACGTGGTTCCATGGACATAAGGTTGGAACTGCTGTTTATATCAACGCAATGATCTGAAAGAATGGTGCAGAGGTCAGGCTGATGAATTTTGGTTTTTTCTCTGATCCTTTTGGGTTTGCTTGCATGAGGGTCAACGAGCACATGAAAGAAAAGGCGAGTCATCCTCACAGGATGCACTTCCAGCAGTGGAAAGCACACCCTCCAAGTGGTGTTGGGCACCACACTGACCTTACAAAGCCTCACAGAGGAAGAAAATGAAACCCCCAACACTGTTTGCGTGTTTCCTATATCACTTTATTGACCAGCACTGACCACATTCTCAGCTTGAGCGTAAGATACCAGTGGGAGAGGTGGGGCTACTCTAGAGTTACAGGGAGAGAGCAAGGGAGTGTCACACACAGGCTGGGGAGAGCTGGCTGGGGATGAGAAGCCTCTGCACAGTGGTGAGCCCCCCTCTCCCCCCGAAAAGGGCCTACAAAGACAGTGGAAAGACGTGCTTGTTCTCCTGTCAGTTGTCCCAAAGGGAAATGACAGGGCAGAGGCATGAACAGAGACACTTAAACACTTTGCTGAGAAAAAAAAAAATACAGGTTGCAACCCCCCTGAAGGTGAGATATTATTATTAATTATTATTATTATTATTGCTCCTGCAGTTGCAAGGAGCTCATGGCAGGTTCGTCACATGGACGTGGGGTGTTGAGTGTGGGGCTTGGCTCTGTTGCTGTTTGAGAGTAACCAGTTTAACTCTGAGTGGGGCACAGCAACTCTGCAGGGCTCTTTCCCCTGTTCCAAGCCTCACCTCAAGGCTTGGTGCACCAGGAGCCAGCGTTACTCGTGCACTCCTTCCTGCCTGATGGTGGCTAGGGGCTACAGCACCAGACAAAGACCCTTTCAGCAAGTACAGCAGCATGGCAGCGTTGCCATCCATGCCATCCCCACGAGGTTTAAGCTTCCCAAGTCCACCAGCCGCTCACCCAGCCCCTCGTTCCACCCGAGGGAAAAGGGGGAAAACAATAACAAAAAAAAAGAAGAAAACATAAAAAAAGAGGAAACAAAGTGGAGGAGGAACCAACAGAAGAAACCCCTCTAGATATTGGCTGATATCTACGCAAAGGCTCTGGCAGTGAGGCCTGCAGGTGGTGGCCGCCTGCGCGGCGCGGTGGCCGGCAGGCTTAGGAGGAGGGTGCAGAGGTGGGCTTCTCCTCCCGGGACACGGGGATGGGCCTCTCGCTGTGGCCGGCGTCCATGTTGGAGGGCACCTTGGGGCCCGAGAAGGTCAGCATGCCATCGTTGGACAGGGAGCAGGTGATGGCGGCCTGGTCCACGTTGGCGGGCAGGCGGTACCGGCGGTGGAACTCCCGGGAGATGTAGCCGTGGTCGTCCTGAGGGGCAGTGGGGAAAGGGGGGAAAAGGCGTGTCAGAAACCCTCTGGCACTGTGCTGTGCCTCCCTTTGAATGGCTCCCTCAGAGCAGGGAATCCATAATCACCTCAGAGCAGGGAATCCACAATCACCTCAGAGCAGAGGATCCACAATCACCTCAGAACACAGGATTCACAATCACCTCAGAGCACAGGATCCACAATCAGCTCAGAGCAGAGGATCCACAATCATCTCAGAGCACAGAATCCACAATCACCTCAGAGCACAGGATCCACAATCACCTCAGAGCAGGGGATCCACAATCACCTCAGAGCAAGGGAATCCACAGTCACCTCAGAGCAGGGAATCCACAATCACCTCAAAGCAAGGGATCCACAATCACCTCAGAGCAGGGGATCCACAGTCACCTCAGAGCACAGGATCCACAATCACCTCAGAACACAGGATTCACAATCACCTCAGAGCAGGGGATCCACAATCACCTCAGAGCAGGGAATCCACAATCACCTCAGAGCAGGGACTCCACAATCACCCTGTCTTATCGTGACCCTGCACTGCCAGGACCGCTGGGCACACCTCTGCCAGGTTTAATTTTACAGGTTTGTAGGGGCAGGTGTGACACCTCTGAAGCTGCAAGAGCTGAGCAGGGCAGCAGGGAGTGATTTTGGCCATAGGTTTGATCCCAGGTTAAGGTCTGATTTGGACACCTGATTTCAAAGGATGCTTGGAGACAAAGTCTGGAGGCCTGGGAAGGTAAAAGCAAGGTGGATGTGTGCACCCATGTATTTATTTACTAGGCTGCAATGCTGTGTCAGCCAAAGTACACAATCCTGGCCCCCTTCTTTTTTTGGCCAAAAGAATGAGAAATGCAATTTTTTTAAAGTTGGCCATGAGTATAATAACTATATTAAAAAATACATACAGTTTCCAGGCTAGAGCTTTGTCTGGCCAAAAATGTGTGTGAGAAGAATTAAACCCCTGCTGGTATAATTCACTTTTCGGCCCCCACAGATATTTCCATGACATCCGTGTTAAAAGTTTCCAAGCCTGAGGCACTTGGTTGGTTTTCTTTTGTTTTGTTTGCTCTTGCTTTTCTCTCTCAGATTGGCACATGAAAACTCTGTTTTCACTAAGGATTCTGGCTTATGAAAACTCAGCCATGCTTCAGCAGCGCCAGATGATGTTCTGTGTCTGGCCCAGTGTTATTAGTGAACAATGGACATCGTCATCTGACGGTTATGGAAGATGATGATTGAAAATAAACAAAAGAGGGGTGGATTAGCTTGTTATTGTCAGATATCAGGTGGGGGCTCTATGGGAACAGGCCATGCCAATAATGACAATTCATAATTAACTCCTTCTTCTGATATTTTCTTTTTTTTTTTCCTTCATTTGAGAACTGTTGGAAAGAAGGAAAACGGGAGCTGGACTCCCCAGTAGCTCCATCACCATCACTTCCACTTACCTGCCTTTCACTGTGCTTGCCATGGATTTCCACAAAGTCATCGATAATCTTCACACTCAAGTCTTCAGGAGAGAAGTGTTTTACATCCAGCATGATTGTGAACTTTTCCCGATCAGACCTCACCTGAAACGAGCATTGTCACACAGTGAGGCCCGAGCTCTGGGAGTGGGGGCAGCAGCAACATCGCCACAGATTAAAGGCCAAAAAAGAGGTGGTCTGGCACTTTGTCCTTCTGTGATTATGAGCCTCAGCAGGGGTCTTCTTCCCATTGTGGGGACCCAGGGACACTGAGAGGCTGTGGAAGGTGTCAGGGTCACCAGGAGGCCATGGCAGGTGTCTGCGCCTTGGCTACTGCTTTGGGGAGAGGTGTTACTCTTTGCTGCTATTCTTGTGCCAGGGACCCTTTAGCACTCAGTGACCTGCCAGATGGACCAGGCACAGAGAGAGGATGGAAACCAGTGTATGACTCTCTGGTATCATGTGTTTTGTCCTTTCAGTGATTTATGGTTTCATTGTGGTCTTAGCTCTGGGAGGAAATCAATAAGAGAGGGCTACAGAAAGCACCTGTACCTGAATTTTGGATCACGGCCCCCACAGCTACACATTCCCCTTTAGTTCCCTTCAGAAAATTGCTCCACAGTCCTTCAGTGAGGGATCGCTAAAAGCACTGAGCTCCCAAGGTGGAGAAGAAGGTGTAGGAAGCTCCCACTTTCCCGGGTCCTCTCCCATGGCAAGCTGCCTTCACAGGCACTTACTCTGGGAGCAGCCTTGCTCTTCTTTGCTACACACATGGCAGGCACAGAACATTCTTGTGTGGGAAACAACCCTCCAAAGGAGCCAAAATGGTTCCTGTTTCTCCAAGGGAAGCTTTGTCCCCAGCAAGGGTTTCCCTTTGTACCCAAGAAGGGGTGGGTAGGATGTGCCTGGCATTTTTGGAGTCTTCCTCATCCCCTCACATGGGGCAACAGCAGTATGAGATGTGGGTGGAGAGGAGCAGCTGGAGGCACAAGGAGGGGAAGGAAAGAAAAGGAGAGGAAATGAAAGGGCCCTTACCTCTGAAATGCCCGACTCCAGCACACTGCGGAAGAGGGACTGCCTGTAGTAGGGGCTGATGGTGGACGAGAACAAAGGCAGGAGGTCATACTCGAAGAGACCCTCTCCAAAAAACTGGTCAAACAGACGGCTTGGAATGAGGGGTCCCAGAGCACGCTTGAACCAGGGGTGCTGGATGGTAATGTCCATGCTGCTCCTGCTGCTGCTGCTGCTGCTGAGACCTGTGGCTGCAAGGGGAGAGCGGAAGGGGCAGAGCCGCTGCTGGGGAGACGGCGATGCCTTGGCTGGACTGCACGGTGCAGCCCCAGGGAAGCTCCCCCTATTTATACCGGCCCCGCAGAATGAAGGCATTAGCAGGATCCCTCTGGAAAGACATGATCTCATGATGGAGGCAACGTGGTCAGCAGAAATGCGGAGACTGACCTGGAAATGACAGTCTGGTTGGAATCGGTGCCAGATGTCCTGGAGGGATGATGCCAGGCAGCAGGCTGAGAGGCACAGGGTGCCCAGGGGTGCTGGCATGTCCCCTGTGGGACCAAGCAGGCTGAACAGGAAACCTCGGCGGGCATCTCAAGGATGCTTGTGAAAGAGATCTGCTCCGTGGGTCTTCGTAACCTGACCTTGGGTTTCATTAATTTGCTTCTTTTCTGCCCCTCCTTGAAGCAGAAACTCAATACTTCTCCCAAATAAATAGAACAGTTTTCTTCTAAGCAAGGAAAAAGGGCCTAATTCAGGTTGAAGAAGGGGAAACTTTTTTGTAACATGCTACAAAGTGCCTCTGCCACTCAAGAGGGGCCTGACACCCCTGGCACAAGGATCATGGCAGGACTGGCAGGGAAGCAGGACTAACAAATGATGCAGAGCATCATTTTCTGTCTGACAAAACAAAAACTTTTAACAATAAATACTTCGGCAAAAGAAAGAAAAATAAGCTTGGTCTCTGACCGTAACATCAGTCCCAAAGCTGCTCTTGAGAGTGTCCTTGTTTTGATTTAGGAGTGATGTGGGAGATCCATTTATCTCCTGGTGTCACAGCACAGATCCTGCTTAACATGCATTTCTGGTTACAGCTGTTTTTCATTTCTGTTTCACTTAAAGCCTCCTTTAAGGGGTCAGCTGGCACCCTGGGCTGCTGGGCCATGGGCACCGTGCCCGCCGCCGGAACCGCAGGCTCTGCCAGAGAGCTGAGCTGGGCTGGGCAGTGAAAGGGCAGCCAGGCTGCCCAGCTCCACAGCAAGGCTCACAGGCTGTGGCCACAGCTGAAACCCCTTTTGCATCACATCCAGAGATGCAGGGATTGCGTTGCAGGAGCCTCTGAGCAGCAGAAGCACCCGTGTTGGGAGCCTTGTGCATCTCGGCACCTTCTGAAATCAGCAGAGAACAAAAGAAAAAGAGGAGAGGGCACTTCCAGAAGGCACTTCAGATATGAGGGGCTGAATCATCCTCTCACATTGTCAGGGATTAAAGAAACCAAGGGTGGCTGAGATCCTGCCCTCTTATTTGGGAAAAACCAGATCATTCCAGGCCAGAGGAGCTAAACTGAGAAAAGCACTGAGGCTTTTCTGTCACTGAGTGATATTCAGCTGAGAATTGCCTGGCATCCATGTGGTCTTGGAAAATCCTTGGCCCTGGAGGAATTGTAGGAACCAGAGGATCCTTTTACAGAGGCTTTCCTCTGTGAAAAGCAAAAACTTGAGCACAAAACCACCCCAAACCACAGTAAAAACTGCTAAGACAGACAAGAATTTAGGTTCCACCTTATGTAGCTCCGGCAAGAAAAGGCCCCATGGTCCAGCCTTGGCTCTCAGGCATGAAGGATTTTTAAAATCAGGTGTCAAAAAGAGATCAATCCCTCCTCAAGCCATGGAGGGAAAAACCACAAGAAAGAGACCTAACCCCTAATTTATTCCCATTTTATCAAATCTGTCATTCTGTTTGAGAAATTAAGGGAAAGCAAACGAGTCATAAGGCACTACCAAGATTTTGCTTCAAGAACTATGTGAGATTTGTCCTGGCAGAGAAAAAAAAAAAAATCTCTCCTCAGCCAGCCGGTTCCAGAGACCTGCTAACCTGTATTAAGCCAACTGGCAGCAGTGACCTGATGCACAATGCATCACCTGATGTGCAGGGTAAGAGGAAAAATGAGGGGAGAGACACAGGAACAAGTTCAAATCCCAAAGCACTCACTGGAACACACAAAGCAAGTTATTTATTTGGATGGTAGAGGAACTGTGGGAAATGTGCTCACAGAAAGTGAGAGAGATTTGGGGGTCTGACAGATCATTTGGGCCCCAGGTGAGGGGGTGAGGGGTGAATGTGTGTTGGGAACATCCTCTTTGTGTTTCCCAAATCAGGGGTTATGGCAGGAGCACAGGGAGCAATGCACACTAAGGCAGGATCCTATCTGGGCATCCTTCAGTCCTTACAAAACTGCCAAACACTTGAGCTCTGACCTCTAGTGTGTTCCCCAAATTATTCCCTGGATTATTGAGACCAGGAGGAAGGAGGGAGCCCAGGTTGCTCTGAGCCAAATCCAATCAGGCCTTGAACACTTCCAGGGATGGGGCAGCCACAACTTCTCTGGGCAACTTGTGCCAGTGGGCAACATCCAGGTAACCAGAGCACTCTGTATGTTCAGTGAGATGAAAGGAATGGGCTCTTTAGAGAATAATCAGAAGTTTGTCTTCCACTGAATTTTATCCAAAATTATCATAATTTCAGATAAAATTCAGCTGAAGACATATTTCTCATTTTTCTCTACAGAGCCAATTCCTTATGTATATTACCACACATTCAAATAATTGAAAAGCAGCAGCCAACTTTGTGGTTTTATGTCTTTCCTTTCATCTGGACCCACATTTTCATGGCTTTCCCTAGAATTAATCATATCCATGTGTCTTGGACAGACATTTTTGTCTTTGGTGAGCAAAAATATTTCACTGAAATAGAAATTTCAATTTACAGGGTTCTTTTCTGATGCAGACTTCACAGTGCCTGCATGCCTCTGAGAAAAAAAAAAATCTCCTGAGATGCATCACATCTCTAACTTCTGCGTCCTGTTCAAATGAATTGTCCATGGTACCTGTCCAGTCACTGGAGGGACAGATGCCTCCAAATCATGTCATCATCTGGGTGGGTAGGAAAGGTGAAATGAGACCCCTTTCAGCAGTGTCTCAAGAGGGAGCTGAGGGGGCAATTCTAATTCTAATCTCCTTCTGGACAAGCAAAGCTGGTGAGATGAATCCCATCCAGTGAGAATTTGGGATGAGAAGAGAAAGTGATCATTTTGCACCAGTTCAGCAGACCAGACCTCGCAAGACACACAACATTTGAGCATCATTATCACCTGCTGAGCAAAAGCAGTGAGATTTGTTGGAGGAAATTGAATGGAAGAAAATGAAAGAAAATTAATGCATATGGTCATGAGCACACCCAAGAGCAATGCATCAAAGGCAGTTTTTTTCCAAAGCTTCACTGCAAGTTTAGAGTGTGAGTCAAACTGAGAAAATCCTCCAGAATATTCTGCTGTCCAGCTTATCTTTGAAATAATCCCTTCCTAAACCATGATGTGTAATTGCCAGCACGTGAGTGAGACATTTAGTGAAGGATATTGCCAGGACAAAGTGAAGAAATCCCAGACCACGTTCCTGAGTAAAGCTGCCTTCAGCAATCAAGCACAGCCCTTGCTCGTGTTTAGCTGCTCTCAGTTTGTCTGCATGACTGACTCCTCATGTCCAGGAGAGCCCAGGGCTGTCTCCAACCCCCTTGCCAAGATCTGTGCAAGACCAGGGTGAAGAAAAAAGCAAATATGAAGTGGAGCAGTCACTGGTCAGGTGTAGTGGCTGGTCAGCAGTGACAGTGGAGGGTTTGTAGGAGATTCTGAGGTGCTGATAGAATGGGGGGTCCTGTTCCCAACTGGTTTGTTGCAGCCCAGCAGAGCCAAGAAAGGCAGACTCTGCTCTGATCTGCATTTCCCCTCAAGTCAAGTGTACCCTGTCACCCTGCAGAGGATGCAACTCTTCAGATAGTTCTCATGGAAAACAGGAATGCATCCCAGTGCTTCTTTCAAATACACATATCAACTCCCAAAACACAACTATACTAATTTAAAAGGTCCTCTGTGTTTAGATATCAGCTGCTTAGTGATGATATAAGGGATTGAGCAATCTCTGGCAATATTTAATGATAAAATTGTTGCAGCATGCCAGTCAGACTGTTTCTACTTCATAGAAATCTATGAGGTACAAAAACAAGATCATGAGAGGGACACGGATCTAGAGAAAATAATAAAGTGATTCTCTTCCTGCCACCCTTGCTGCAATGGAAAATGCTACGTACCATGTGTAAGAAAGCTGGTGAGTGGGGAAAAGAAACAAAAAGACCACGTTTTTCTTAATCTTGCATAGACCAAGCTTTGGAAAGGATGCAAGAAGTCAGTATGAAGTCATAGAAGTCAGAATGCAACCAGTCAAGCAGAAAGTGCAGGCTCACTCGTGGTTATCAGTTTTGGCTGCTAAGCACTTACTAAAAGCTTTCCCTAGAAATGATCACAGACCATTTGCTTCTTTCTCTCTTTTTAAGAGAAGAGCCCTGTCTTTATAGGACTCATTTCCTGTTCCTCATGGCTGGGAGCTTCAAACCTTTCCACCACTGCAAACCCGGGATGCTGATGGAGGAAGGAGCAGGTGATTGTAACAGAAGTGAGACTCATTTTCCTCCCCACCAGACACCATGGAAAGCAGGAAAGCGGCGATTCTGACGAATTCTGAATGCTGTTGATGTCTTGCTAAAGTTTATAAGGGATGGGAGGAAGGGAGGCCATGTTATCAGTGCAGTCTGCACGATGATTATCTGGAGTTGGGGCTGCAGGCTAATGCAATGGAAGGTCTGGCATGAGAAATGGCAGCTGCTATTTTTTAAAAAATTAGATTAATTAGTATTTCTTACTAAAAGCAGAGAACACTTGAAAACAACTCTTGGGGTAGTTCACAGCAGAAAAAAAAAGAAGACAGTAAGTGGGAGGGTCACTACCTGCGGAGCACCTTTAAAAAAACACAAACGAAAAATCCACCACCAAACTGGGCCTGTTTTCCTTTTAAAGAGAGACCAGGATATCCCTGGAGAACCCTGCAAATTCCCATTGCGAGCTGCCCAGCTGGGAGCAGGTGAACAGCCCCTGGCCTCCAGACTCGTGGCTAAGCTTGTCTTTGTACAAACCACCACAACTCTCCTTTCCCTTGCCTCTGCAGCTCCTGCCTAATGAATGGTCAACCCTGTGCCCTCAGGTTTGTCTCAGGTGGTCCCCACTCATGCTGACAATGCTTTTGTCCCACAGAGACTGTGGCTGCAAAGTTGCTGAACACCAGAGCCAGGGAGGGAACAATCACAGTGGGGACAAGTCGTGGAGGGGACTTTTTTAGTTTTCTACTGACAAAGAAATCTTCACCTCACCATTTTTAAGGTATAGTCCTCTGTTTTATTGCTGAGCTTTGTGATTCTTTTTCTACCCCATCATCTCCTTTTTGCCCATTTTAGAGGGATGGGGCAATTCTCATTTTACAGTTTGCAGCAATCCACAGTCAGCTTTACAATTCAGCTGTACACGGGAAAAGTTAAACATCCACTCCACTTATCCTAAGGCTGATATTTATTTTATCTAAAGAATTTATATAATATCAACAGTCTGCCTTGGTGCAGCCAAAGAGGCTTAAAAAATTACTAGCAATCCCTTTTTTCCACATCAGAGCCCACATCCTAAACACTGAACAAATCCCATCAGTGTTTAGGGCACATAATATCATTGTTGTCAAATCAATGGTGAATTTACGTGCTGCTAATCCTTGGCACTTAGTCAAACAAGCTCAGCAAGTTTTAGCAGCACAATGCATTTTATGTTTTCATCAATGGATTTGCATAGGGAATGAGGGATGCTCTTTGCTTCCCAGCAGTGCAGCAGCTCCCAGGGAGTGGGAGATGTGGAGAGAGCATCTCACACACACCCAGGGAGCAGGAGAACGGGCACAGGAGCAGGTTTGGAAGTTTACAGCTGATAAGCAGTGATGCTTCTCCCCATCTGTAGACCTCAGGTGAGTATCACCCTGTAAAACGACTTGGCAGAGGTACAATTTCAGCCCTTTTCACTTCCCTGGCCCTTTCTTTAAATAAAACCATCTCGCTTGCAACTCCACAGAGCTTGCTGCTGAGAGTTCCCCTGCCTTGCAACCAGATCTCATCTCCCTGAGCTTTCCATGGCCCCTCATCCTGCTGTATAAAATATTCCCTTGGCTCTGGAAATTAGACCCATTTTTATTTTCAGACCAGAGAGTTCGAGAGCATAGGGCTGTTTTATGATGTGATGTTTACTCATCTAAAGCAAATAATTATGGCAAATTATGCAACACTTTTAGGAATTAAAATCTTGGCTATTTCTATTTTTCAGAAGAAAGGAGAAATTATGTCCATTTTTGGTTTGGTGTGAACCTCCAAAAATTAATCAAATAAATAAATAAGATATCTCTTCAGACAGAGACATCTCCAAATATAAATTACAACTCGCTATAACTTTGAATTCAGAGAGCAATTTTCTTTTCCTTCCAGTGTTCTTGACTGCTTACATGTGGGTTATTTCTTCAGAGTCCACATGAGCATTCCTGCACTGAGCAGTTCATCCTACAGAGCCCATTGCAGGGTGATCATACAGAATTTTCTTCTCCAAAGGATTGATACCCAGCCTTTGCACTTGGAAAGTATGGAATACAGGGAGGAGTTGGTAGCCAGAAAGAAGAGTGAGTAGCCAGAAAGAAAAGCAGCTTTATCTGCTGGTGCAGGGGAAATGGTGCTGTTGTAGTGGGGAAAGAGAGGCAGGAGGAGGAGGTCTGGAGGAAAGAAGACTGGAAGAGAAGATACCATGGAAAGAGAGTGGTCTGATGAGGACAAGCAGCTCTGTAAAAGACATTCTGCAAACCCTGCAGCCACTTAGTGATTGTGCAGTGAACAACCCAGTCCTGGTTTGAGTCTGCCTCTCTCTGTCTGAGCAGGGTTTGGTGAGGAAGCACTAAACATTGAATACAGACATCATTGAGCCACTCAGGAAAGCTCCAAAAATTGCCTGATTCCAGGTGATGCTGCAGCAGTTGTTTCATGTTCAGGTGAAATGGGGGACTGTGAATTGAGCTGTTTTGTCAGTGCAAAGATGGTGGACAGGGCAAGAAGGCAGTGTCAGATCTAACAGGGACATTGATGAAGGGGGCTTGGACAGGCAAGGCTTGTTATTGATTCAGGCTAGAGGTATTGAGAAACCTGCTGGTACTATAGACACTGAAACCCACTTGATTTTCCACCTGCTTCTGTGAGTGTGTGAGCAGGCTACCTGTATAATTAGGTTCTTTAAAGTTAAACTGGAAAACCTGCAGTGATTGAACAGCACACATCCAGAGATTGCTCCAGGGGCATGGCCCTTCACAGCAGTGTATCTCTCTGAACCTCCAGCAGGTCCAGAAGTACCCGTGCAGAACCACAGCATCTGCAAATCTCCCCATGCTGAGGAGAAACACAAAACAATCACAGCTTTTATCTGGCTTGTGGGGACCCACTCTGTTCATCCAGCAGCCTAACTGAGAGCAAAAATACCCCACCCTCTCTTGATGGGAGGATGATCCCTGTCCCTCACGCCTGGAAGCCAGACAAGTCTGTTAGGGTGGCAGCTGTCTGATGACTTGGAGAATTTATTTTTACAGTAGCTCACTGATGGGAACCTCAGGGAAAAAAAAAACCAAAAAACACCCCTTGGCAGAGAAAAGACCCTAATGAACCATTTGTCTAAGCTGCTGCCAAATCCTCTTGCTGGATTTGTGTGCACTGATGTGAGGATGAGCATTAGCAGGAGGGTGGTGGAGGTTGGAGGAGGAAAGATTAGCGCGGCAGAGTGGCGAGCAGAGCGTGGAGCGCGGCTCTCGTGCGTCACTGCGCCCAGGCCTGACCCCAGCAGGGCTCTCAGCTGCTCCACACCACAGGTTCCTGCCTGCTTTGCATCCCCAGAGCACGGGACAGAGCCAGCATGAGCCAAATTTCCCCCTGACTCTCTTAAAGAGCTTGTGAGGCAAATAGAGCACACAAATAGTGCACACGGGCCAGACTGCAGCATGCTCCGGGGGAGAAGATGCAAACTGAGGGACAATCAAACTGGAGAGCATCACATTTCCCAGACTGGAACCCACAGCAAAGTGCTCAGGCTCAGCAGATGGGATCATTGGTGTTGCTGACGCTACACCAATGGCCATGGCTCTGCTGTGTATAATTAAGGTTAAATGATAAAGATTGTCACAGCATCTGCAGTCTGAAACAAACCCTCTTTTCACTTTCCCCTTTTTTTTTTTTTTTTCCTTCCCAGATGTTTTATGCATTTTGTCAAAAGGTCACAGCCGGGGGACAAAATGCAGTGAGGGAAAACAAGCAAACAGAAAAATCCCTGCTGCAGCTGCTGATTAAAATAAAGAAAAGAATTTGTATGTTAGTTCTGGGAAGAGTGGTGCAGCGGAGGGGAGTTGCAGTTGTGGGTGCAATAACAGGAGGGAAATTCAGAACAATAATTTTTAAATGCACAGTCCCCAATCTAAACTTGCAACACACAAACATAAAAGTATTTGAATAACGTTTCTCACTCCCTACGCTGACAGAGTGACCTGTAGATCACGGAGGGGCTTTTGAGTGACCCAAAGAGGGTGCTCTTAGTTATAAAGGTTTAAATAATGCACTTTATGATGAGCTGTGGATGGAGGAGAATGGTTCTTGAGCCTTCTCATAACTTTGAGGTAGATGAGCAAATAAAACTGCAATCTGTGCTCAAGGCTTGGTGTTCTTTCTCCACCTAGAGCACAACAGGAGGAATGTTCTGCAGCCACACAGAGATGAGAGGTAACTCTCCTTCAGTGATATCCACTGTTTTGCCACTGACCAAGCATGTTCAACCTTCCTTTCTACCTCCAAAGGTCACAAAATCTTGTCTCTTGTCCCTCTGACTCTCTAGTTTTATTCACCAGGATATCTGTGTATTTCTGTGCTGTGGAGTGATTAAAGCCTGTCAGCACTGTTCAGTCTTCCTCTGGGTCTGTGTTGCTTTACAGACCTGTTCCAGAGTTCCTAAAAGAGTTGGTGCTTCTAAAGAGCTGCCTGCTCTTCCCAATCGAGTTAAAAGCAGGCCACCATTCTCTGAAGGGCATGAAGATGTCACTACTTTTATGTCCCTGTTGTGCCCATCCTCTTCCTGTGCCAGCCTGTGCTGGAAGCTGGCTCCTGCCCCAGGCATGACCCAAGCACAAGAGGGATAAGAAGAGAAGGAGGGCAGACATTAAATCATCCCCGTGGTAACAAAATGTGGTCCTAGGGGCTCCATCAGCTCTGCTCCTCTCAACGATGGGCACGACTTCCCAGGTAGAAGGAAACATTCCTTACCTGCAAGGAGACATTCACACTTTGGTGCTGATTACCCTGGAAAGGGGAAAAGGGGATCCAGGCATGACCACACTAACCTACTCAAAAAGTGTGTAAAGAAAGCATCCACAGAGGGCAAAGGGATGTTTCCCTATGGTAAAAGTATTCCTGAGA
The DNA here is from genome assembly GCA_013400435.1 of Pycnonotus jocosus. Classification (NCBI taxonomy): domain Eukaryota; kingdom Metazoa; phylum Chordata; class Aves; order Passeriformes; family Pycnonotidae; genus Pycnonotus; species Pycnonotus jocosus. The sequence continues at coordinate 30,814 of VWYP01000204.1, forward strand.
GTCTCACCACTCACTCCGAAACACAGCACCCTTCCTCCTGCTCTTCCAACTCACAGCACTAAACTCAGCCAGTCCCTGTGCACTCTGTTTCTCCTCTCATGCATCACCTTCTTCTGGAATTTGGTGGGGGTTTTTTTGTGGTGGTTTTTTGTTGTTTTTTTTTTTTTTTTTAATTCCTGAAGAAAAGAGTTTCAAGAGGCTGCAGCTGTGAAAGAGCCAGTCCTTCAGCCACTGTGCACTACTGCACCTGTGACACTTTATTTGCAAGCCTCTGCCCTGATCCAGGGAGATGGGTTATCTTGACCTCCAAAGATCCACTTTGGTTGAAGAAATAAACAATCAGCCAAGAGAATACCTGCTGTGATCAATAAAACATCAAATAAGATTGGCCTGTATCTTTAGGAAAATGAGGACAGCCTTCCCAAAAACTGCATCTGTCCCTCTGGGATTCCCAGAACCTGAGATTTCCAGGCCATGTGAGTAGAAGTGCAGCCCTTTAAAGACATGTGATAAATGTCTTCCCACCAAGCAGAAGGGACATTTCCTTTCTCCAGTGAATGTTATTCCAAGGGTTTGGACATGGCTGCTCCATGGCTTACAGAGGTTGGCAAGGTTTTTATCCCCACAAACTGTAGCGCAGGCAATTTTTCCAGTGTGTTCACAACATATCAGACGCAATGTGCAGCCTTCAGTTGAGATCACAATATGCTCTACATCCATTTAACATCTATTCCCAGAGGTTGCCACACTGCAGAGTTGGCTTTTCCTTTACAAAGCGCTCAGGCAAAACATGCTCCGGGGTCTGAAAATCTGCACGGCTCTGGAAGGGCTTCAGCGGGGTCGTTGTTTCCATTCCCAGGCACATGTAAAAGGCTTTTCCAAACCTCTGAAAAGCACCAACACCCAAACTGCCGACAAGATGACCTGAATTAGTCAGGAATCTCATCCATCCCAGCGACTTGCTCTGTTAGCTGTAATCTCCTACATAAGGGGACAAACACAGGTGCCTCATTCTCACCTTTAAATCACAACTGATTTTCAAAGTGTTCATCTCGCACCTCATTTGGGTCCACAGACAATTAGATTTTCCCAAGCAGCCCCCAGGAAATGGGACATATTCTTCTAATACCGGGCACAAATAGGCAAAATCGCGTTATTAACCAAACAAAAGAAGGTGCAAAGGAAGGAGCTGAGGTTTCACAGGTGCTGCAGCCTTGTTTCACACCTCTTTAGCTTATCTCCCAGACAGCAGTACCCTCTGGAGGTAAGCACTGGCTTTAACCTGCCCCTGCAGGATGACTTAACCTGAGCGCATTCCCTAAACTCTTCTAACTGCAATGGGAAATGCAGCTTTAGAGCCTTGTTTTGTGACCCTCGGTCAAAACGCCCTACATTAAACAGAATCCAGAGCTGAAAGGCATAGCCTGAGCCCTCCTCATCCTGCTGCATCCACGGCCAGGGAGCCTCCTGTCCTTCCACATGTGAGATGTTCTGACCTTTGCAGCAAGTGCTCCACTAGCCCAAAAGTGGCACACACACCTCTTCCCCAGCTGGATTTGTGCTGCAGATGGCATTCTGAGCTCCACTGGCCACAGGGACAAACCACGGATGGGGAATCACCAGGGAAAATGAACAGAGCAGCAAATCAGCAAATTTTTCTTTCCCGACCTTTAGCTGGATGTAGGAGTGCTCAGGACTAGACACCCGCTGTCTACCACATCCAGAGTGAGGAATGAACCTGTAGGATTCGGCCTTGTTAATCCAGCTATTTAGTAAAATTTGTAATTAGAGAGCAGCTATAGGTGATCCTGCATTGATATACCTGCTCAATACCCAAACACTGCTAACAGGACATTTTTTGCAGCCATGATTTTAGCACCACTTCTGGTCTAGAAACACAGCAAAATTCCCATGACATTCCAGTGAAGACAACTGCTTAGGAAAGCAGTTTATATGGGGGGAGAAAAACAAGCAGGCTCTTTTGTAGGCATTGGCATAATGATTAAAGTGCCATGGNATCACATAAAGAATTTCTTCCCAATAATTTAATCTAAATCTCTCCTCTT
>VWYP01000216.1:0-34726 GCA_013400435.1 Pycnonotus jocosus
TATATATATATATATATTACCCTATTCCTATAATCCTTGAGTGCTTTTTCTGAGCACCAGCAAAAACTGTTTTTTGGGGGGGGCTGGGGAGGAGCAGAACTTGTTTGTTGAGAAGAGGATATTAAACAGGCAGCAGCTCTTCCCTCCACACCCAGCAGCTGCATTTCACCAAATCAGATCAGTGTATCACACCAAGTGTCATGACAGCTTTGGGTTTGTTTTCTTCACCCTGCTGCTCTGTTTTACCCTCTGCTCTGTTTTTTTGGTGTAGTTGCTCCCCCACAAGACCTCCAGATCAGTGACCCTGGGCTCCTGGGCTCTCTGGATGTGGAGTGGAAGCCCCCAGCTCACATCCAAACCTTCAACGAGTGCACGGTGAAATACAAGCTTGAGCATCGCAGCACTGGGGACAGGGACTGGAAGGTAGGGCAAATTAATTGATTCATCCATTAGTTAATCCTCCCAAAGCAGGGCTGTTCTGCCTTTACTTCCTGCACAGGCTGATGTTTGCTTTTCATGGAGGAGCAGAGGCAAAGCCATCCCAGTTTCCCATGAAAAACCAGGCTGTGTCAGTGGTTTGAATGGGAATGTGTCCTGAAATGTTACAGCAGCAGCAGCCAGGGAAGGGGTTCTTCCTGTCACAGGGCTGGGTGTTTGCTCTCCAGAATAATTCAATGGCATTCCTCACTGTAAAAGGAAAAAAATTTACCCTTTTCTAAAGCATCTTTATGGGGCTTGAACTGAAACAAGAACTCCTTAGGGATGCAGAGCAGTGAACAAAGAAAAGTTAAATTTCTTTAATGATCCTAATGCCCTAAAATTCCCTCTATCCAGAAGTGTGTTCCTAATTACCATTTACTTCTCTCTTTTAGACGGGGTTGATTCTAACTCAGCTCTTGGATAGCATTGTCAATCCTTGTCTCTCACTGATGTGTGGCAGGAGCAGGCACAGCACAGGAGGGGTTGTTGGAACACATTTTGTGAGTTCTTAGAAGGTGAAAGCTGCTGCAGGGTTAGGAAGGAAAATGGGATGGGGAGAGGAGAAACCCAGCACCAGGGGCTGTTTGGCACAAACTGAGGAACACATGAAAAACGTGCTGAGGATCTCCCTCAACAACCTAAAACACAGATTGAAATCCTGAAAGAAAATGGGATTTTTTTTTTTTTTTGCACAATCCTAAGGCAGGAGAGCTAGAGGGCTTGCCAGGAAGAGAGAAGGAGCAATCAGTCAGGCTGGCAGTGCTGTGGAGCCCAGCTCCTGCATGGAACAGATCACCTGCTTCACCTGCCCGAGGCTGCAAAGCCAAACAGGGGCTGCAGAGGGGCAAAATCCACTTTCAGCTACAAATCCCAATTGCAAGGGCATGGAAAGGGGCTCTTGGAGCTTGGTCATGATGCACTTCACACTCCCAGCTGTGCAGATTCCTCCAGGATGATTTGAACTGCAATTTTAAAGGAAAACATTCGCAGTTTCAAAAAAAACACATCCCGAAATCATCCAGAATTCCTGAAATCATGAGTAATGAAAGTTTCTTATATGAGTCAGATGTATAGACTGGAGCAAAATCACGTTGGACACCTTGCCAAAACCTTGACCTCAGTCAAGGTCATGAAGAGCAGTCAGGCTGAGGGAAATGCACTGGACATCAGCAGAAGCAAACTTCATTAAAATCTGTTAGAAATCCCTGGCTCTACACAGCTCTCACACTTGGGGAGTGCTGAGGGCAGCCAGACTGTGCCATTGCTGTTCAAAATGCATTTTTTGGCATGTAACCTCTGTCCTGCATGGGCTAACACAACACTTTGTCTCATCATTTCTTGTAAACCTTGTTGTAAACTTCACCGCCTTTGCACAAAGCGAAGGGGAGTAAGCCTGAGGGAAAAAAAAAATGTTAGAAAAACCTTCAAAGGTTTTTCAGGGGGTGGTTGTGCTTCCCACAGGAATCAGCCTCATTGTTCTTTCTACTTCTGATTATTTCACACCACAAAAATTTGCATTTTCTGCGGATTTGTGGTGGTGTCCTCCTCAGTGGAGTCTGCAGTGCTCCTTGCTGCTGGGGCTCCCATTAATCCCATTATAATCCCAATAATGTCCCTGCTGTGTCCTGTGGGGTGAAGGGGCTCACAGCCAGCAAGGCTGGGCACAGCAGGTGTAAATTAATGCTAGGGGAGCTCTGGGCAAGAGAGACAGGACAGAAACAAAAAGACAATAAAGCACACAAATGAGGCTGGCTGCAGCTGGAGCAAGAGCAAGGGTGCCTGATTCTGCAGCCCTCTTAGTGACAGAAGAGGTGCTTAAAAAGTTTATCTTTCAACCAGGTTATTTTTACTAGGAAGCTAAAACTCAGAGTTGGGTTTGACCTCAGCAGGAGCGCTGAGGTGAGGCTGCAGACGCTGCTCAAGGGACGCTGCACGGATGATGTGGAGCTGCAGAGTGACTGGGTCTATGGAACCTTCCAGATCCCACCACAAGGTCAGGGCCAGCCTGTGGTGCCTGGTGCGGTTTTTTGTGGTTTGCATGAGCCTGTTGCATGAAGCAGTGCTGGCCTAGGGGTTCCTGGATGGATGAGTTCTTGCAGGGCTTGCTGGTGTTTAAAACACTTTGGAGCAGCCCTGCTGCCAAAGGCTGTGGGGGTGGATATGGGATATTTAGGGCTTGTTTCACTCTGCCCGTGTCCAAGCTCTGCCCAGCTGCCCTGCAAGAGCTCCACTGCTCAATGAAAAGGTCACTCAAGCACCTTTCTGCTCTAAGATGGGCTGGCTTTTATGAGAAACAGAGCACTTGGCAGTAAAACTAAGAATGCTGACTGGCTGCCTTTTCCTTTCTTTTCCTTGCTTTTCCTTTCTTTATTCTTTTCTTTTCCTTTCTTTTCCTTTCTTTTCCTTTCTTTTCCTTTCTTTTCCTTGCTCTTCCTTCCTTTATTCCTTTCTTTTCCTCTATTTTCCTTCCTTTCTCTTCCTTTTCCTTCCTTCTCCTTCNCCTTCCTTCCTTTATTCCTTCCTTTCCCTTCCTTTTCCTTCCTTTTTTTTCCTTTCTTTTCATTTTCTATCAACTGCAGCACACGGTTGTTCAAAGGCATAAAACTGTGTTTTCGTTCTGTCTGACTGGTACACTGCTAAATAGGGGTTATTTCCTTTCCATTTGACAGGAAAACTTGGATCAGAGGTCCAGAATTTCCACTGCATCTATCATGACTGGGAATACCTGAAGTGCACCTGGCAGCCAGGTCTCCTCACCCCTCATGGTGTGCATTATGGGCTGTATTATTGGTATGTAACAGCAAAATAGGAAACCATCCTGGCAGCAATCGAGGGAACCACTCAGAGTACGAAAATGCCACAGGAAATGTGTTTTTATAGCTGGCAGTGCTATTGCCCAATTCACCCAGAATCAGCCAAAATGGGGTCACAAGAAACACACAGCTTCTGGCAAGAGAACACAAAATCCTTTCTTACTTTCTTAGGATCAGCCCCATGCTGATCTTTGCCAGGAAATGTCTTCTCACTTCCTCTTTTTCTTTTATTCATCCCTGGAAGGTGTTCTCTGCATGTTGTCCACCATAAAGATTTGTGTTTTCTCTTTGCTGAGCACATCTGGATAGCCCTGGCTGCACATTTCCCAGGATCACAGTGCATTTATCTCAACTGGATGGGATTTAGCACAAGGCTACCAAGCTCAGGGAACCCTAGACACAGAGTGGAGCCTCCCAGCAACTCAGAGTTTTAGTGTTCAAATATATTTCCATAGCCTCAGCACATCTTATACAAGCAAACATGCTGCCACAAGATAATAATAATAATAATAATAATAATAATAATAATACATATTTCTCAGGTGTTTATTTTAAACTGGTGCCTAAATTCTGTTCTGCAGGAAAAACGTAGCTAGAATTAGTGGTTTGGGACAAAGTAAATATTGTATTTGTGCTGCAGCTCCTATGATATTATGGAGAGGATGACTTTTAGGCTGGGTTTCGTGCCACTGGTCTATGTGGAGGAAAGCATAGCTGCATTTTAAAGAGCTTCCATGTAGTTCTTGGAAATAGTCTTCAAAGCAGAAGCATCAATTCAAAGCCATCTTGCTAACTGCAAAGATCTGCTTGAATGAAACCATGGAAATGCGTGATTCATGCCTTAAAGGAAAACAAACACTAAAAAAACCCCACCTTGATTTGATTGCATGCAATAAAACCAGGCTTTTGGATCTGGGTCCCATTTTATCACAAGACTGGGTGGACACCACGGCATCCTTTGATCCCTGTGAGCAAATTTTTATAGAACTAGAACATGAAGTTTTTCCCCCAGACATAATGTGCTGTGCCTTCCGTTAGGTCTGGAGCACAGGGGCCAAATTCAGCCCTGCCCTGAGGGCACAAAGCAGCAGGAGCCTTAAAAGGTGATATGAAACACCAGCCAGTATTGCCAGGATAGAGCTCAGCTTTGGGGAGGGGCCCCCAAAGGCAGAAGGGACGGGGTTGTGGTTGCACACTGAGTAACAAACAGCAAATCCCTTCCCAGCTCTCACCCTGCATTTTCATGCACCCATGGGAGCTACCTGCAGGCAGCCAGAGCAGCTCAGCAGCGCTCAGTGCATTCATGGCACACATCACCTCCTGCCTAAAACACTTCATTGTGGCTTGGGAGGGACCTGTCTGCAGCTCCAGAGCCCGTGGCTGATGGTGCAGGAGGGGCCCTGGGGGAGCAGGGCTGTCTCCATGAGCAGAGGCCAGCTCCTTCCTCAGCTCCAGTCACACTGTGGCACCTCTTGTGCTCCAGGAACGGGCTTGGGGAGAGCCTGGCACAGCCTAAAAACCAACCTGAGAAGCTGTCTGTGCATGTTAATTTGGAGTTTTTCTCTTCTCCACACTTTTGCCCCGGCAGGAGTCCAGGTTTGGTCTTTGTGCATTGGACAGAGGCTGGGACACGGGCAACACCTCAGGCTCAGCCTTACAGAAAGTGTCTCACTAAGCATTAACTTGCTTTGGTTCCTTTTCCCTGTTTCCCTGCACGCTGCCAGGTACCAGGGGCTGGAGCAGGCGGTGCAGTGCTCTCACTACATCCAGGAGCGGGGCATCAACGTGGGCTGTGTGCTGCACAACCTCAGCCAGGCAGAGTACCAGGACCTGCGCATCTGTGTCAATGGCTCAGCAGCAGCCACCGTGCTACGGCCACTCTACAGCACCCTGCGCCTCCACAACCTCGGTAATGAGGGCGGGGGGACAGCAGGGGACCCTCCTGGCCAGCACACACCCCTTCCTGCCTGGGGGGCTCTCAATTGAATGTGTGTTTTTGTGGGTGGGTGGTTGGGATGTGTGTGTGTGTGTTTCCCCAAGGGAAGGAAGGGGCTGTGGCATGTGCCAAGCGGGAATTCAGGAGTGCAACAAAACCCACCCAGCACAACCCTGGAGGGGCAGTGGGTGCCTCCAAGTGCTGCATTTGGCAGCTGGGCGACTCAGGACATAAACGGCCTGCAGGGCGTGTGGCAGGGCAGCGAAGGGGTTTTTGGCTCTAGCGGCACAGTCACGGAGATATCCTCATTTATTCCTGCTGGAATTGAAACCACACTGCCTGCAAGCACAGGAGAGACCTTGGGGCTTTGCTGTTCAATCCAAGCAAAGGGCTGGGGTGAGCTGAGTGTGATGGGGTCTGTCAGAGCAGAGGTGGATTTCAAACCCATGAGGGGCAGGGAAAGGGGGCAAAGCAGGGCAGGATGTACAGACAGGACATGCACTCAGTGTTTATTATGGGATCTCCCCATGCTGGTGCATCTCTGACTGCATGCCAGAAGGACAAACAGCCGTAGCCAGACATCCAGCCAAGCCACTGGGCTAATGAGCACGATTTCTGAATTCAATTAGTGCTGCCACGTGCTTCGTGTGTGGCTCTGGGCGTGGGACACAAAGCACAGCCTTTGCTGGGACGCAGAGGGTGTGTGGCCAGCAGAGCTGTGCAGTGTCACTGTCACTGTCACTGGAGGGGAACGTGCCGGGCACAGCGCTCACACCCCCACGCTCCAAACCCCCAGAGCAAGGACCCATCGAGGCTGTGAGCCAAGCTGAGATCAATCCCCCACCCTGCAGCCTCGGTGCCACCTCGCTCCTCCAGCCCCGCGGCTGAAAGCCAGGAGCGCTCAGGAACCCCACAGCAGCGACAAGGGACAGAGGCAGGCGGTGACCAGCTGACCCTCCGGGAGCTGTCCGAGCCCGTCACCTGAGCCTGTCTGTCTCTGTTTCCCCCTCCAGCCCAGCCCTCGGCCCCGGAGCAGCTGGAGGTGTCGCTGTCGCCGGCGCAGGAGCTGCGGGTGGCCTGGAGCCCCCCGGGCGGGCGGGTGCCCCCGCACTGCCTGGAGTACGAGGTGCAGGTGGCCGAAGATGCGGGGGAAGCCGCGGCTGCCTGGGCGGTACGGACAGCCCCGGGGTGCCCTGGGGAGGGGAAGGGGTCGGGGAGCCCTGCCCGGGCCGGCAGTGTGGCCGCAGGCTCTGCAGGGTGTGATTTATCCCGGCTGGAATTCGCGGAGCGGCCGCTGCGCCGCGCGTGTTCCTCCTTAACCCCCTGAACCTCCAGCATCAGCTCTGCTTTGGATCCCAGCAGGAGGCTCCAGGCGAGCATTCCCTCCCACCTCCTGCCTGTTATCTCAGGAAAATGACATCGAGGAAATTTCAAGGTCGCTGTGGTTTGTTTCCCTGAATGGGGGGGCATAACTTGGACCCACGGAATTATAATTCTAAAAGGAGTGGACTCGGACAGAGCACAGCTTTTATGCATGGTGCTTCTTCCTTGTTTGTTATCCAGGTGCAGTTTGGAGACAAAACCAAAAAGGATTAATTAATCATAGGGGACACCTCTTTTTTAATTGCCGTATTCCACTCATGAGTCTTCTTAGGCAATTAAAAGAAAGATTCCGTAAATTAACAGGCAGAAATGGCAACATACATGATGACACCTCCAGAAAATATTTTCAGTAGATTTGTTTTCATAATCATGTTATTTGCATAAGCTTGTACAAAACAATTGTGAAATCCTTTAAAACTGCCAAAATCTAATCCAAAGGTTTACAGAGCCTGGACAGTGTGCAGGAACATCAGGCCCCACCAGATAGATCCTGGTGGTGGCACGTAACTCCTTGATATTCCTTCTTTCTGTTTTGTTTCTCAGTTTGTGTCGACTCAAATGGAAACTGCCTTGACAATTTCCAGAGCAAATCAAAGCCACGTTTCATGTGTTCGTGTCAGGGGGAGAACAAACATTTTCTGTGCTGACCAGGGCTTTTGGAGTGAGTGGACGCAGGATTGTTTCTCTGGTATGGAACTCAAAGTAAATGGGGTTTCTTTTGTGTCCTTTATAAATCCTGTTTGGGTGCAAGTGCTGCTGGCTGCCCTGGGGATCTTGCATCTGAGCCCAAGCTTTGTAATCCATCCTAACATCTTCTTATTTCCTGCCATTTATCTTTGCAGTGTCCAGAAAAGAGGATAAGCAGCTATTTATCCTCATTCCAGTCATCCTGAGTTTGTCAATTAGCCTCATAATATTTATGTTGATTGGCCAGTGCAAGAAAAGGTAAGCACCAAGGTAGCCTGCCCAAGAAATGTGCTTTTTGTTGGTGTATGTGACTATTTATAACTACACTTGTAACTGAAACATCACATTAAATGTCTAAAGGCTAAACATGCTCTAAGATTGGACACCAAACAATAGTTCATTTTCAGTAAACAACCTTCCTGAGTGTGTCTGTTTGTGATATGAAATGCCCCTACAGCAACCCATAAACTCACTGCAGAGACTCGAATACTGCTCATAAGAGCTCAGGCTGCTTCTGGTAAATGCAGCAGTTACTTGCATGCACAGCAGCATAAATAAAGCTATTATCATGCCCCAAACCACTCAAGAGCAGAGATTTGTCCCAGCTGTGTTAAAGCAGGGCCATTTTAATGGGCTAAATCCTCATTCTTTTGGCACACAGCTGTTTACATTCCTGTCAGTGCTGGCAGCAGGGGAAAGCAGAGGAGTGGATGGATTTGTCTGTTTTTACTGATGGTAATTCCTTCAGGTCTGAGGGGTCACTTGGAGCGAGCTGATCCCCCAGCACTGATAACTATCTTCTTTTCCTGATGGCTGTGTAGCATAAGCAAGCAGGAAGCTTTTCTAATATGCCTTTTAGGGCATCACTCATGAGGGAGAACTGGCTCTAGAAATATCCTTGTGTGGCCCCCAGACACGAACTGACACCTGCTTGGAGGTGGAGACCCAAACACACTCTCCTTCACCTTTGCTTTGCATCCTCCTTTGAAATGTTTTGGTTTGTGGAATTCCAACAAAGCTAGATGCTGGTGAGAAATCTGTGGAAAGCAGATGCTTCCTGCATTGCCACTGGGATGTGACTGACAGGGATGCTGGAGCACATCCTCATCTCTCTGGGTGTTGGGAATAACTGTGTGTGTTTTACCCTCCCAGATCCCCAGCAGCAAAGCCACTGCACCCATCTGTGGGGTACTGACTGTGCCTGTGCCTGCTGTACCGCTCGTGTCTGGTGGGCTGCTCCTGGAACACCATCCCAAGGACAGCCGAGGAGCCCTGAGCCTTCTGCAGCCCCAGATGGGTCTTGCGTGCCTGCTGCCCCCTGGGAGGGCAGCTGCTGCAATCCCAGTCCTTAACGGGCCCAGGAAAACTGGAGGGGCTTCAACTGACCGCAGGAAAACTGGGAGAGATGTAACCTGACCCTGGAGCAAGGTGCTTCTGGTAACAGGAGAAGGGAGGAAAAAAAAGAGGCAGTGGGAACTGCCATGAATAAAAATAGCGCCTTGTTCTGTGGGCTTGTTTGGGTTTTTTTCTTTTGTGAGGATTCCAGAAGTCCATCAGCAGGACACACACACATACACACACCGAAGGGCAGCACCTCACACACATGCAAACACCTGCAGCCTGTGCCTCACCTTGCTCTCACCAGGTCACCCCTGTTCCCAAACCCTCAGCCTGCTGAGAGCATCTGAATGCTGGACAGGAGCCACCTGAGCTATTTATTCCATCAGCTGATATGCCTTAGCTGTTGAAAAGCTCAGGTGGAGAGGCCTTGAGAGGAACTTTTGCTATAAAGAGGCATGGCCACAGCTCCTGCAAAGGGTAGATGATCCAGAGAAGTGGGGGGCACTCCAGTAAATTGACATGGGGATTTCTCTAAGAAGTGGACATTGCTACCAGAATTCAATAAAGCACACCTGATGTTTCTCACCACCACAGTCAGGTGATGAAATTGCTGACTGATATTTTAGGAAGCATTCCCTATGATAATGACAGAAAAAAATAAAATTAAAAAGCATCACTGGATGAGATACTCTTTTCCAAGCACATTCTGGGGTTTTTTTTTCCCTTGAAGAACTAACCAAGGCAAACACAGGGGCTTAGCGTGGTTTCATTTCACCAGAACAACCCTGAAAATGTGTTTTCTTGAAGGAGCATTCATTCAAAGTGGGAATTTCTAATGAACAGTGGAAGCTCAGAGGGAAAACGAAGTTTGTGTCAATCAGCTATGTAAAGAGCCTTGCTAATCCAATCAGAAACAGAACAACGCAGCAAGTGCTGTCTTACACATCCAACTGCAGAATGATTCAATCCCTGTCAGCTGCTTCCTCTGCTAAATGGGCAACAGCCCAATGTCATTTGGGGAGCAACCTAAGGAGGAAAGAGCCAGGAAAAAATGGTCAGTGCATGGACTGAAGCAGAAATGGAATTTCATGGTGGTTTTTATTCTGCTGAGACACGAGCTCTGCCTCTGCTGCCTCCTGGGCAGCCACCATGGGGTGGCTTTCCTTTGAAAAATACCCGTGAGCATGCACTCATGGATGTTCAGAGCTGCCATCAGGCCTCTGGTGGTCTGCCAGACTCTTAAAGAGTTAAAATATCTACTAAAAACACATTGAGTGCATTGTGAATGTCCCCAGGGAAAGAAGTAGGGCAGATATTGAAGCCCAGGCTGCTGTCCTGGGTACCTCTGGTGTGATCTCACCTGTTTTACCAGGTGGGGATGCTGGGCACAGGTGTTTGGATTGGGACAAATACTGCAGCAGCCCCAGCCTGCTGGATGGATTAAAGCCTCTAGTCTAATTTTACCCCCCAAAAAAGGGAAGAAGGGAAAAATGATTAAAGTGCATGAGTGCAAGTAAGAGAGAGCAGAGGAAAGGCTGTTGTNTGTATGCTGCAGCTTTACAGGAGCATTTAGGTGAGGAAAGCTGGGCTTGGCCCCAGTGCAGGGCTCCCTGCTCCCCAAATTCATCCCTGCACAGGGTCCTGACTGCAGCAGCAGCAGAACACCTCGACCTGCTTCCTCACAGTGCCACACCTGCAGCATTTGCAGGATTCAGCCCTAATGGATGGCCACTCTCCTTCCTAACACCCTGAACCTGGCCAGGATTTCAGCAGTGCTTTTTCTGTCCTGTGTTTATAGAATTACACCAATGTATTTCTTTCACACAGTGGTCTCACTGGAGTGTTTTAATGCATTTTCTGAAGTCCATAATTAATATTTTTAGTAAAGCACTTTTAAAATCCCTCCTTTGGCATGCTGTGCTCTCATAGTTCCCAGCTCATGTCTGGGTTCCTTGTATTTTTACCAGCTAAGCTCCACATGTTTGGTGAGACATGTCTTTGTCTTTGCATACCCATGAGTTTAGAGTCTTCTTTCTGTCTTTGACTGATAAAGTCTCACAGCCATTTGTTGAAGAATAAACCCAACTTTTCCTACACAGCTTTTTTCTCCCTCGAGGATGTCAATACTTGTCACACATACAAAAGCACAATCCTGTGCATGCTGCAGGGAAATGCAAAATCCATTTAGTCTGTCATATTCTAACTGTTTTTGGGAAGCAGCAAAACAAGGAAGATGAAAGCCAAGGTTTCTGAACTCAAAAATCACCATTCTCCTCTCACTGAAGTGTATTTTCAAGCTGCCAGCAAGAGAGTAATTTGAAAATCAGTTTACATTCTGTTTCCTCATATCCATCCTTACATTTTTTAATTTTTCTGAGTGGCCTCTCAGTACGAGTGTTTCAATCACCATAACTTGCCAATGGCTGCAAGACACAAAAAGCAAGGAACACAGGAATTTCCACCTGAATGGGAGGAGCAATTTCTTTGCTGTGAGGGATACAGCACTGGAACAGGCTGCCCAGAGAGGCTGTGGAGTCTCCTCTGGAGATATTCAAAAGCTGTCTGGACACAATCCTGACTAAAGAGCCCTTGGGGTTTGAACAGGATGAGCTCCAGCGCTCCCTTCCAGGCTTACCCACTCTGTGATCTCTCAGGAACTCTTTGCTCCTCCTGCACTTGAGGAAATGAAGAGGTGGACGTTGTGCCTCACCGGCTGAGCCATCTCTACCGAAATTTTCCATCTTGCGCGGGCGCTGGGAATGCCGTGGCCACTGGGTGTCAGCATCCGTGCTTGGATGCAGAGGACACGGAAAGCAGGTGCAGCATCGGTGGGTGCCGCCACAATTTGGTATTTAGCGCATGGAAATTAAACACAGGGGATAATGTCTCTGTCGCCACAAGAAAGAGGAGTCTTGTCTTTCCTGTGCCGTGAAGCAGAGACGTGTCACAGCTCTGCTCCATCTGGTGTGACTGAGGGGTGGCATCACCTTGTGCCCCGTGGCACTGTGACCACAGCCCAGTGCTGCTCCACTGACCACATCTGTGTCCCCTGCGGCCAGAGCTGTGTCCCCAGGGCATGTGCCAGCCAAAACCAGCCCCTGCCACTGCCCTCCCCCGTGCTCATGCCACTGAGCACCCACAGAGAGTCCCCTCAGCCCAAAGTGGAGCTGTGCCTGTGCCCTGCTGTGTGTCCCTGCCTCACCCTGGCACCAGCTCCTGCATCCTTGAGCTCCCCTGGATCCCAGCTCCCATCCCTGTGTGGATCTGCATCCCATCCCAGTGCCTGGAGCTTGGAAGGACAGCACAGCCCTTCTGCCTGCAGCTCCCAGATGTCAAGGCTTTGGGACTGCAGTGGCCAATGATAAATCTGAAACCTAGAGAGCTTCCCAGGCCATGGCAGGTTTGCAGCTCACTGCCTTGTGTGGCATTTGTGCATTTAAGAGTGTTGTCAACCTCTTTATTTCTGTCTAGAAGCTAAATTTTCTCAGGAGGGCCTCTGGTTTTCACAGCTTCAAGGCAAGCAAATACAGCTGATGCATGTGCTTGACAGAACAATTTGAGGCAACATATTGTGGCTGAGCTGTCTGAACAGCTGAGATGGCTCTGCAAACTGTCTGTGTCAAGATACCCTTCCCAGAGCACAGGGAGATAAAACAACCAGATGAAAAATGACAGACACCACAAGGCTTAGCCCTAAATCGAGGATTCCTGTCCCTGCCATCCTGGGCTGCTTGCCTCCTGTGTGGATCTGCATCCAGACACAACACTACGGCACTGCCACATGCAGGAAATAAAATGCCATTTCAGCAAGCCTCACACCATTTAAAAAAAAAAAAAAAAAAAAAAAAGAAAACTAATTTAAAAATATTAAATACGGCTTTGATATTTCTTTTCTTGATGGGTCTGCCCAGGAAACAATCTCAGTGTTTGAGTGGGTTTCAGTCCAGAGAGAGCTGAGTGTGGGTGCTTGCTCAAGCCGGGAGGCTGGATGAGCACGCTGGCAGTGTTGCTGTGGTCCCAGGGGTGCATGCACTCCTCCCAACCAGCCAGCACAGCACCTCTGACCCCTCTGAGATGCCAAATGAGGTTGCACTGCCTTGCCTTTGCTGGGAGATATGAAAGATTCCTGCAGCTGCAGTGAGGGGGTTTGAGCCATGGCCATCATCACGGATCATCCACAAACGATGGGTTTTGTTTCTGTGCCTGGGAAACTGTGAATGGAGGTGACAAAGGCTTGTCACATCTTTGGTGTGCTTGGATGTCCCGCCTTGCAGAGCACCAGTGACTCACAGGAGTTATTTTCATTTGGGAAAAACCCCAGTATTTAACAACAGAGGATTTTTTTACAGACCAGGAAACACCTTCCTTTAATGTTATTTAGATATCATTGTGATTTAAAAACAAGCAAAGGGTGGCACTCTTCTGTTGGAATTCATCCAGAAATGGAGAAAGCATGCCTGGCAAACAAACACGCAGAGCCTGATCTTCCCAGGGATTAGAGCCTTCCTCCAAGGATGCTCTTGGCCGTGTCACCCACCCCAAGCACCCTCCCTGCATGGCCACAAGGCACACAAGGAACAGCAAACAGGTGCCAAAAGTTTGTTAAACCATCCAGAGTACCAGTTGGCCTGCAGGAGACACAAACTTCAGCAGCACACACAGTTGTGAAGCCGCTTTAAGTTTTAATAAATTGTCTTGGTTTGGAAAGACAGGTGTCTGCTAAGGAAGGCAGGAGCCTCCCTTGGAATGGAGAATGTAAACCTCCTTTCTCTGAATTATTATAATTTTGAAATTAAGGGGCTCTCAGGCAAAGATATAGGAATAACAGTTCTTTACTAGGAAAATTAAAATAAAAATGCAATAGTACAAAAAAAATAAAATAANAAAAAAAAAAAAAAAAAAAAAAAAGCACTGACAGAGTCAGAATACAACCTGGTACCTTGCTGGTCAGTGTGTTGGTAGCAGTGCAATTAAATCATGGCTGCAATCCTCCTGCAGTGACAGATGTGGTTCTGTTGGAGCAGAGATGATCCTGTAGGAGGGTGGAGTTTTCCTCTGAAGGTCCAGTGATGCTGAGAGGGGTCTGGTTTTCCTCTGGGAATCCAGTGCACACAGGCTGTGCTGCTGTTCCAATCCCAGGTTTATCCAGGTAGGAATGCTGGGCTCCTCCCCTGGGTGCAGCATCTCCCCATGGATGATGGAATTGTCTCAGCCATGGCTGAGCCTCGATGGCCCATGAACAGCAGAGATCCCTGCAGGGAGGATGGGTCCTGGAAGGGATAAAGAACAAAACCTGCCCCAGCTGGTTTAGCAGCTGGCAATAGAATGCAAACTGCTGTTTTTAACTTGCATTGCAACCTCAGACACAAATGCAACCAGGCAGTTGTCTAACATGTAGGTGAGTGCAACATGAACTGGCTACACAAAATGTACACATGAGAAGGAAACAGAGACAGCAGACACAGGATCCCATCCTCTCTAGGTACCCAAACACCCTTTGTACCCTCACAGGGTCTGACTGCAGAGCTGGGGCTGCCCAGGCAGCCTGAGACAGTCATTGCACCACCAAGAGGTCCCCACCTGATGCACGAAGCCCAGAAGAGAACAGTCCTTGCCTTTTACCTGATGATGTTCCAGCTCCTAACTGTTGAAATGGAAATATGTCTCAGCCTTCAGGACTCTCAAACTGATCTTGGCAGGTAGCTGCCCAGAACTTTGTGCCTGTGATGCCAATTTATTTAGAAACACTCACACTGAGAAAACAATAACCTTGTTGCCTGCCAGGTTCAGCAAAGTTCACTTTTAACAACAGAGAGCTTAAAAGGCCAACAGCACAATTTACTTAACTGAAGAAAAAGCATGAATTTCCTGGCTACAGCAAAAAAAGAAAAGTGTTTGTAAAAAGTCAGGCAGTGCAAGCACAAAGCAGGATCAGCCCTGAAAGCTTCTCACCAGTGTTTGCTCAACCACACCAGCTGAAGGCAGCCCAAAAGGAAATTATCTCAATGCTGTTGGTCTCCTGAGCAGACAGAGACTATTTCCAGTAACAGGGAATGTCCATGGAAATGCTGTTGTATAAAACAAACCTCACATGACTGCATGCTGTCAGCCTTGGGCTAGCCAAGCTGGTTGATTCTGGTTGCTTCTGAGAATGCTAGTGAAATATTGCTCCATGGGGCTGGCTCAGGGCTGGGAACACGCAGCCTTTGCCATGCCTTGACTTCATGCTGTCCTGCGTGTGGGAGATGCACTCACTTGGCATGGCCTCTCCTGCCTTCCTCCAAAATTGTAGCATTTTCCTGTGCTAGGACTTGGAAGGACCGCAGCCCATAAATAGTGTTCTGTTTTTGGGATGTTTGTTCCTCCCACACTTTGGGATGTGTCTCTGGGGCAGTGCTGCTGTGCAGATGACTGGCTTGGTGCCTGAGCTCTGCCAGACCAGAGGACAAAAGGGCTGACCTGGGCCCTTTGCTGTGCCTGTGGGATAGATTCCTGTGTGAATGCAGGAGCAGAGCCCTCAATAAGCATTTCAGTCATTGACAGCATTGCTGTCACTGCTGCCTCACCAGGATGTTCAGTTCCAGACCTGCAACACCCCAGTTGTTAGAAACCTGCTTCTAATTCCTACTTTATTTCCACCCTTTCTGTATATCAGTTCCTTCCTCTTGCCTAAATAGCTCCTCTCTCTCGTTAGTCAGAACAAGCACATCCTGATGGAGAGGTTGTTCACCCATCTTTGGCTGCTAGGAGGACAAAACCCAAGGTTTCTGCTCTCTTCTCATAAAAAGCTCAGAGGCTGCAAGGGAAACCCACAGCAGGAGCTTGCTGCAGCCAGAGTCAGTGAATGGTTGGAGTCAGGATGGCTGAGCTGTAAAGAGGAATAAACCAGGGCCCTTTTCATGCTGTGAGAAACAAGAAGTTTGTGTCTCAGCTCATTTTTACCCTCTAACAAGAGGGCTGCTGCAACAGGGGAGGTCTTAGCAGAGGGGGCCAGACCTTGCCATGGCTTCACAGGTGAGTCACTGAGACCTGTGGATCTTCTCTGGAGGCACTGTGGGACATGAACCGCTGGTGCCTGCAGGGAAGGAGCCCCCAACACAGCTGAGATCTCTGCTGGGCAGTGACACTTACCTGCTGCTTTGAGGTAATCTTTGATCAATCGTGATCTTTGGGAAGCATAAACTCCACAAGGGAGGCACTGAAATCTTCTTCCCCAAATGTCACAGAAGAGCTGTTCTGGCTGTCAGTCAGGCAAAAGGACTCTGATTAAAATCTTCAGTGTCTTTGATGAGCATCCATCAGTGGCACCCACCTGTCCTTCTGTGGGAGGAGACACCAACATCAGCAGCACACACAGATGTAAAGCTGCTCTAAATTTTAACAAGGGTAACCAGGCAGTCGTCTAACAGGCACTAGCTTACAGACTTTTCTTTTTGTGTATCAGAAATTTAAATCACTCAAAATGCCACAATTAGATCTTATTAAAAATACACATTGGATAATCTGGCTGTATTTTAATTAAATATTATTTTATCCAATTTATACAATTCAAGCACAGGAAAATTCTGAGCAGTGGATTTAACATGCCCTGTGTGGGGCTGCATGATTCATTCTTCAAGTCACCTAAGTGCTGGTACCCACAAGAGTCACAAAGCAGCTACCACTGTCCCAGGAAACTGCTGGAGAAATTGCATTTATCTGCCAGGAGACCCTTTGGTTTTGGGGAAGCAGAACATAAGACAACATTAATGAGAGATGTAATACAGAAGGATTGCTCCAGAGTCTCAATTTCCCACAATAATTTGTTACCCATTGCCTGTGTGAGCAGTCTGTGTAATTCTCTTGGTGTTTCCACCCCAGAGCCACCAGAGTTATCTGGCTTTTGTCACCACTAGCTACTTACCCTCTTTCCAGGCCCTCCACACCCCCTTGGAGCTGTGGCCCAGGAGGATGGGCTCCTTTTCTGTGGCTGGGAAGTGTGGAGTGAATCCCACTGGGCACTGTGCTGGGACACGCTGTGCTGGGTCCTCTTGGACAAGGATCCTCTTGGAGGGACCATGTGGGAGATCTGCCCGGAGCAGAAACCCTGCTGCTGCCACCCTCCCTCCACATGTACCTACACACCCTCCTGCTGGCAGCAAAACCTGGCATTTAGGACACTCTTAAGCAAAATTTTTCAGTGTGCAGCTCATGCAGTTGACTGTTCATTAAAGTAAAATCTGTTCATTAAAGTAAAATCATAAAATTTGGTGTGGTTCTTTAATCAGCAGGTGTGCCTCATCTGTCTGGTACAGATCTAAAATCCCTCACCTGAAGCCTCTCTATCCCCACGTTGTTATGGGATTGCAGCATCCCTGCACAGCTGAGGGAATGGCACATCACAGGGATGTTTCCTGACAGCTTCAGAGCACAGGTTTCAGTGTGTGTAAAAGCAAACAAGCAGAAGACCTGAGAGTTACAGAAAAACGAGGGAGAGACAAAACAGACAATAACTTCATAGTTAAAAACTAAAAATACAAAAGCTTTTTTTTTTGGATACGTGCCCCCCCACAAACTGCAGTATCACTGGAACAAGCCCCATCTGACAATCACACCAGCAGGAATATTTGATCTCCCCATCCCAGGTTTCCTCCCCAGCTTTTCAGATTTTTTTTTTTTTTTGATACGTGCACCCCCACAAACTGCAGTATCACTGGAACAAGCCCCATCTGACAATCACACCAGCAGGAATATTTGATCTCCCCATCACAGGTTTCCTCCCCAGCTTTTCAGATTTTTTTTTTTTTTGAGGGAAGAATGAAGTGTGGTGACATCTGTGGCTCTCTGGGATGTGTGTGTGCACACATCTGTCCATGTCTGTCCTTCTGCTTCACCTGCACAAGGCTTGGTGCTCTCGTCTGTGCCTTTTCCTAGGAAAAATGCCTTTCCTGCCCCTGAAACGGAGACACAGCCAAGCGCAGTTCTTGGCATGGAGCTATCCTAATGATACTGTGACACAGCGAGGAAAGCCATCCAAGAGACATCTGCTCCTTTATCACATGACAGGCTCTGCTTTTGGAATGCACAATTTGTCTGCCACAGCCCCAGACACCCTCCAGCAGCTCCGAGTTCTTCCTCAGAAGATGTTTCTTCTTTGGAATTCGTGTCTCTCCAGGGCTCCAACACCTTTGGATGCTGCCTGTGAAGAGCACCAGGCAGCCTCCACGCCAGTGATGTGACTCTTCACAGGGTTCTCCAGGAGAAGGGCTCTGGGGGTTGACAGGAGTCTCTGCAGGGAAAACAGCAAGAGCCACACTGTTCACAGCGCTTACTCACACACCACCCAACATTTACATCTTTAAATCGTCACTCAGATGAAAAAATTATTGCAGACTCACAGTTATTTACACAATAAAGAGCTGTGCTAAGGTGGGATGCCTCAAGACATGGCTCTGAACCGTGTCACCTCCCAAATGGCACAGCCTCTGGGTAGCTGCTCTCATCTTCAGCAGGCACAGGATGGGAGGAGCTGACCTTCTCCTCAAAGCACAGCCTGTGAGGCACACACGGGCCCCCAGAGCCACCAGGGCTGATCCCATGGATGCTACACCCCAGACCTGGCTGTGTGGGGCAGCCTGGAACAGATGCAGGTGAGGCAGGCTGGACAGCAGGCTGCCCATCCACGGGGGTTTGTGCCTCAACACCATGGCCAGCCTTGCTTCTGACCCCTGGCAGGGAGGACTGCCAGCCCCTACAGCTCAGGAAGATGCCAGCTGTGACCTGGGCTGCCCCCAGCAGCAGATTCCTCAGTTCCAGTCAAAGAGGGGGCTCTGTTTGTGGGGGCAGAGCCTCTCGTGTGTGCTGTCCCATGGGCAGCCTGCCTCCATCTGGTTTGGGGAACAAAGCAGCCAGCACAGCTCAGCCTCCAACCATTTCCAAGGAATGATCTTCACTTCTTCAGTCCAAATCACAGTAAAACCACAGACAGTGTTTGTAAGACAAAGCCATACCTGAGCTGGGATTTGAGGAGTCACAGAAAGCTTCCAGCCCCAGGCAGGGCTTCTGGAGGCACCACCACAGGAAATGGTGACATCTCAGGAGAAGCAAAGGAGCTGTGGGGACAACCTGACTTTGGTTAAGTTTCAGAGGACTAAATCAGTTCTTCAGTTTCCCATATTTTAAAGAAAGTAAATTTTTAACTGTTGTTCCTGGAGGGAGCAATTTAAAGAAGGAGACTAGTCAATCACTGCTTTCACATTGAACAAGTTTTGGGGTTAGGAGTGTTGGGACATCTGCTGACATTAATTCCTGTGATTAAGTAGCTGTGGGCCATGCTTCAAGCATAGATCCTCATCCTCATTTTTGGTTGTTGATTTGGTTTTTTGGTCAGGACATATTACAACTGGGGGACAGATGAAAGAAAGAGAGGGCGTGTTCACTTATTTATTTTCCAACAGACCATGGGGAAAAAAAATAATGAAGAATGATTAAACCAACAAACTTCCTTTAATAAATTAATAGCAGCATCACAAAACCCTGATGTGAATGACCCAAAGAAAGCTGGGTACGTGACAGTATTTAACCATCTAGAGAAGTGTTCTCCCCTGCTGGCTGGGAGGAACTCAGGTGCTGTAAGGCAGTCAGTCCCCTTGGCTCTTCATCCAAACAAGAGATGGACATCAGAACAGGTCCAGCTGAGGTTGGTGTATTTACAGTCCTGGAGCTGAATTTTTTTTTTTTTTTTTTTTAAAAACACTTATAAAAATTCTGAAAATTCTCTGTTCAATTCTCATTATTTACATCCAAATATAGCAGATTTCCCTTTTTTTTTTTGCCCATACAACAGAACTGGCAAGGGTGAGACATGAAGGCTCCTGTGCAAAGACAATGCCTGTGTGAACAATTACTCTGAGCTCGAGGAAAATGCTGTGGAAAATGAGCTATTCACACAACTTACACATGTGCTAGAAGCTACTGTAATTCAACTTATTGCTAAATGCTTTCAAAGCCTGTGGTTGGTTCTTAAAGATATGTATATGTGTGTGTATATAAGTACAAACTCATATGTGTATATATACACACATATACATGTTTGGAAGAGATGTGNCTTTATAAAAATTCTGAAAATTCTCTGTACTATTCTTATTTTTTACCTAAAAATATAGGATTTCCCTTTTTTTTTTTTTGCCCATACAACAGAACTGGCAAGGGTGAGACATGAAGGCTCCTGTGCAAAGACAATGCCTGTGTGAACAATTACTCTGAGCTCGAGGAAAATGCTGTGGAAAATGAGCTATTCACACAACTTACACATGTGCTAGAAGCTACTGTAATTCAACTTATTGCTAAATGCTTTCAAAGCCTGTGGTTGGTTCTTAAAGATATGTATATGTGTGTGTATATAAGTACAAACTCATATGTGTATATATACACACATATACATGTTTGGAAGAGATGTGCTATAAATTCACCCAAAGAGGAGGAAAAAATTAAATGCACTGTGATTTTTTAAATTTTTCTGTACTGTTTGAGATAATAAAATCTGACTCAGGGTGAAGGGTGTTGCTGAAGGTGCAAGTTTGTGTCTCTGGCCAGTGGTTTTCCTGCTGATTACCTGACCTTTTTGGAGAGGCAAGTGGATTCCCAAGCATTCCAGCCCATGGTGGTATCTGCAGGCTGGCACATGGAGCAGCTCTGCTGCCTTCTGCAAGCACTGAGCTGCACTCTGCACTGGGATACCTCATCTGCCTGCAGGGAAATACTATGGATTTATCCCAGGAGGAGATGAGGGAGAAAAGATCATCAACTTCAGTGCATCAGTCTGGGATCAACCCAGCAGCAGACACAACCCAAATGTTGTGTTTTGGCAGTGGCCTCAGCAAGGTTGTAGCTGCACACAGCAGAGCAACAGCACAACGCCTCCTCAAGCACTGGCAGAATTTTCCAGTTCTTCTACAAGTTAATTTTAATGGGATGAACACAGCAAGCTGAGAGTACAAGCAACTCATGTAAAGAAAATGTGATTTATCCATGCCTGGCGTAAGCTTCTCTGTTCTGACAATTATCTTAGCCAGAGGCTGTCAGTGATGCTAAATGCATCCATGTTAGATGGGCACTGCAGCATCTGTGTAGTATTTAATGAAGATATAAAAACCTTATGGGTGATATCTGGCATTAGACAATGCTCCACATAAGGAGATCTGCATGAGAGGCATCACCCCAGGGGCACAGTGCCAGAAAGACACAGTGCCTTGGAGGCTTTGTGTACACAGGAATGCAGAGGAAAATTAATTCAAATTATACATGGTGTGCATTAAAAGCAGATTATTTAAAATGCATTCAATCCCAATGTGGATGCTCTCATTAAAGATGTAAGTGGCGTTAATATGATGTACTCTAATTTACTTTGGGAGTAAAATGGAATAAATCAAATTTTAAAGTTACTCCAGATTAATACTCCATGTACTGGCTGCAGGTCTGCTTCCCTGCTGTCCCTGGTCACCATTTGCTTTAGAACCATTTAGAACTATTTTGCTTTAGAATCATTTGCATGTCACCAGCAAATGATTCCAATCACATGCTCTGCTCAGCTCTCACCCCCTCCTGGGGCAGGAGCAGGGACCCTCGCTTATGCCTCTCCCCAGGGAGGCACATCCTGCTCCCCACAGCTTCCCCCTGCCAGCACCACACACAGAGAACCTTCTGCTCTGCTCCCAAAGCAGTGTTCCATCACCAGCACTCTGCTGGAGAACAAAAGAAAATGCTAAACCAGCTAAAGAATAACTAGATGTGAGGAGAGCAGAGACTGGGGCTCTGCCAAAGCCAGAGTGCTCTGCTTCAGGTAGGCTAAAGCCCCTGATCCTCCAGCAGTTTGTGAAGGCAGTGCTGGCCACACTGAGCACAGCCTGCTCCATCCCAGAGCTGGTGGGTATCTGAGAGACCAAATCAATTTAATCAATCCTAGGCCTTCCATTTACTGAATGTTTGAGATAGACAACTGGGGATCGCTCTGTTTCTCCAAGTCTGAAAGTGCTCCCAGCCAGGGCTGCAAAACCACATTCCCTACCCTTCTCAGGTGAGCCAGAGCCTCCTGAGGAATGGAAAGAAAACAGCAGGATTGGAGAGGGAGCCAGAATCTAACAAAGGTCCCCTGAAGTGCAAGAATGACCCACTACACATAACAGGACATGTCTGGCCAGGTGCCTGCACGGCCACTAAGCTGTTGTGATGTCTCTCTGCCAGGTTTCTGTAAAGTCTTTACACGGCACAAATAGGGGTGAGGATTTAAAGTATATATTTACTGTCAACTTGAAAAAGAAAGTTATACTGACCAAGTCTAATAGCATGTATTTGATATATAACTATTAACGTGCCATTCTGGACTCCAGCAAATTCCACCTGAGATAAATATTCAGCATTTTTGTTCATGCACTGGAAGAAGAATTCAAACATTTTGTCCATGACATATGCAAAGTAACTAATAGTTCTGCTCTAGTATTAACAGTAAATATAGAACCTTAAACTTCACTGCAGTATATTAATATATATTATTTTAAGTACTGGACTGGAAAGACAAGTCTTTTTTTCTCTTTTTTTTTTTTTTAAAAAAAGAAAGCTTTGTTCAGAATGCAATATTTACATTGTCCTTTGACCGACACTTACATTTTTACACAATATATTTTGGCTACAGATACACCGCAGCAAAGGTCCGTGAGAGCAGCTTTTACACGCAGCTCACCCGTTCACTGACAACATTACAGCTGTTTATGGAGAGCTCTGAAGTCCCTGGCTGCATCTCAAGGCCCTCCTCAGCTTCGTCCATCTCCATGCTGTTGAACTCATTGCCGTTCCTGTAGCTGGTTAAAGTCAGGTCTTTGCCATACAAAGCTGTTGAGGCCACGTTCAGGCACTGGTTCTGTCTCAGCGCTGATTTTTTGCCAGGCCGGTACTGGCAGCGGATGTAGTTGGAGAAAGCCCTGCGGTAGGTTTTGTTGAACAGGGTGTACACCAGGGGATTCACCCCCGAGCACACGTACCCCACCCAAACAAACACATCCAGCAGTTCGCTCAGCAGGTCTTTGTCACAGGCCTCCTTGCAGAGGACAGACATGACGTTGGTGATGAAAAACGGGCACCACATGATGAGGAACAGAAAGAAGACGATGCCCAGGACCTTGGAGGCTCTCCTCTCGTTGTTGATGGACTGCATGGTTCCCTTACGGAAAAGCACCGCCTCCTTGTTCACGGGGGAGTTCAAGTGGGAAGCCCCCTCGTGATTGTGGAGCATGGAGATGTTCTCGGCGTTGTTTTCCTTCTTGAGGCAGTTCACGCTGCTCCTCCTCTGCTTGGGCACCTCTCCACACATGAACACCGTGGCCTGTCTCTGCAGCACCTGCACGGTCAGGCAGTACGTGATCACCATGATGATGAGGGGGATGAAGAAAGCCATGAAGGACCCGATGAGGACGAAGTTCTCGTCGTTAAGGACGCAGGTCCCGTTGACAAACACCCGGGAGTCATCCTGCAAACCAATGACCGGAATAGGCATGGATATCCCTGGAAAAATGGAACCAGAAAGGAGACTGTTACCTGGAGAGACAGGGCTCCAGAGGGGATGCAGGTCCTGCATGCACTCAGCCCACTGAGAAGTTACTGCTCCCAGGTGAGAGGGAAAACATTCCACAACGCTCCTGGGAGCACAGCTCCAGGGCATGACACCCTGCTCCTGCAGAAACTGCAGCAGCTCTGCTGTGCTCCACAGCTGGCTCAGTGAATGCAGCCCAACTCCTAGGGTTTCTAGGGGTTTCTAGGAGTTTCTAGCATTAATTGGAATTTTTGGGTGTAGGAAAGGCAGTCACTGCTCTGCTGTGTCCCAGCTGACCACCCCATACCTGCCAGTTTGGGGTGAGGTTTGAGATCACTGACATAAAGGTAGAAAGGCACAAAATTTAAAGAGAAAGAATTTTCGAAATATGAAAGCATCACAGCTATGAAGATTCAAAAGCAAGATTCTTACAGTAATTAAAATAATCCTGACAGAAAAATAGCCACTTTTGCAGTGGCACATGGGAACAAAGTTCTGAGTCTCAGGGCCGTTGTAGACAATCTCACTGCAAACAGAGAGTGGTCACTGTAAGACGTCACTCAAATATTTTTCACACCTACTGGGATCCAAACCTCATCCCTCGATCTGTGAAGCTCAGTCCCACATCAACACAGACCCAAAACCTTCCAGAAGCAATGACATAGTTTGGAATACCACAACCTATGTGTGCAGGAAAACAAGTGGTGGGCCAGATCTAGTTGGAGCATCACGGGTTCATCTTGTCCTGTCTCGTGCCTTTGGCAAGTACCACAAGTTTAAGGCCATGGTACAAAATGGGTACAAAATGGGGCAGCTCCAAGCATTATACCTTAGAAGATTCCAAAGCAAGTATTTGCATCCAGATCTTGTTGTTAAAATAACCTTTGAGAGATTTATTTTCATGATAAATCTTACGAGTCCTTGATCTCATGTGTGACCCCACAATACTCAGTCGGTTCCTCAGCCTATCTGTTCTTCATCAGAACAAAGCGTTTCTTTCTCATTTACATTTGCTGCCTGCTAATTTCCTTTGACTGCCATCATTTCATGAGAAACAGTGAATAATCACTATCTGGTCACCTTTTCCACCTTCTTAGTGATTTTATAGACCTGTTATCACCTCTCCTGTCTGGCATCTCTTTTGGCACTGAAGAATTCCATTCTATTCACTCTCTCTCCTCATGCCAAACTCATTCTCTGCCTTTGATCATCTTTCTTTATTTCTTTTCAAGTTCCTTTCTGCCCTTTTAAAGAAACAAAAAAAACCCCTGCACATCAGAGCAGCTAGAGAGCAACAGAAGGAATTCTGTGCTCACCTCTGGGCACCTGCCTGTCATGGAGCACAACTCCTCAGACACATCTCTGGCTGGCCATGCCCTCCTTGATCTCCTCCACCCAAAAAATAACCAACACTCAGGACACTGTTGTGCCTGAATTGCTTTTTTGGAGCTGCTGTGAACATCATAGGTCATAAAACTAATCCTGTGAGACTCTGAATTTCTAAACAGGAAGAATTACATGCTAAAGAGATCAATCAGGGCATTTTTCCCACTCCAGCCAAGAGTTTTTCAGGATTCTGAGGAATTCTTCTGCAATTTGTCATGACCAGAAAATTACCACTTGGCAGAAATCAAGTGACAGAATTTCTTCTGAAAATTAACAATTATAAATGCCTTCCGTGACTGTAGCATGTGGGTTTTTTAAACTCAAGTACTAGTTCCAGGATTTGCTGTTCTTCCCCTCTACACGCCAATGTTCATCTCATTGGAGATGAGCTCACCTTTGGCAAGGCAGCTGCCTCCTTTCTGATCTGGTACCTGTTACCTTGCTTGTGCCAACTCCCTGCCACTGCAATAACCTCCTCTACATAAATTCATCATTAAAGACATCATCCTAAAGCCTTGGCTCCATCAAACCACAGGCATTTGGGAAATGGTGGAAGTTAGACTGAGCACTCTTTACACGAAGAAGAAATGGGAATTAGGTCAATGGCATTACACTGGGATTATATTTGAATGCATAATTTTATGCTTTAATGCCCTCTATAACACCTTCCCTCTGAAATGAAACTCCAAAATGAATGAAAGTTCATTCATGAAGTAGTCATCACTTAAGTTGGTGCTATTGCTTTAGCCAGGGGAAATGAGATGAGGTTTTGGGATATCTTCACACATAAACTGGCATTTAAGTGACACACATGAAGTACATTTGGGAAGAATAACCTAGTTCTGGGATAGGATGGATGTACCAATCAAGAGCACTGATGGCAGCCTGAAACTCTGCATGAGCATGAGACAGCTCAGCATTAATGGCAGCAAAGTGATATTTCAAACTGAGAATGCACAGAANGGGATGAGGGGGTAGCTGCTGTAATGAAAACGTGTCCCTCACCTCTCACACAGCAAAGTGAGATTTCAAACTGAGAATGCACAGAAGAAAGAGAGCACTAAGTTTTTATTTGCACTTTCTTCCAGTCTGGGAAAATCCCATCATTAACAGCAGTAGGAAGAAAGATGCCCTCAGCTAAACTGGCAAACACGCTTTGATTCAGCTGTCAGCTGGATTCAACTGCTCTCTACCTTCATCTCAAGGGCCTTCCTTCACCTCACACCTCTCCACTGAAACTTGTTTTTTAATATATGATTTATCACCAATCCACTGCACAATTGAGTCTGAAAGGGAACTAATTCTGTGCATACCTTGGGCAACAGGGACTGACTCAGAGGGAGAAGTGTGAAAGATCTCAGACACCTCAGAGGGGCTTCCTTTGTGGGATTACTGCAAAATCTCTGCCACAATCCCAAATCACTAATACCTGTTTGCAGACACAGCTCACAGCCTGGCCCTTGTGTCATTCCCAATGCTCCTGGACGTGGATGGATGTGGATGAACATGGATGGATGTGGATGGATGAGGATGGACGTGGATGGACGTGGATGGATGTGGATGAACTTGGATGGATGTGGATGAACATGGATGAATGTGGATGGATGTGGATGAACATGGATGAATGTGGATGGACGTGGATGAACACGGATGGATGTGGAAGGATGTGGATGAACATGAATGAATGTGGATGGATGTGGATGGCCGTGGATGGACGTGGATGCCTGACGTGGGTTCTGCTGTTTGTACAAGCACAGAGCAGGCACTCAGCTCCACTTGACTCAAGCAATGCACAGCACTGACAGTGCAGTGTGCACTGTCCATAATTTAAGAGCTGAGGTCAGCTGGGCAGAGAATACCAAGCTCCCCACAGCAGTGCAAGGAGGGTGAGTGTCAGATCAGGCAGGAGGCTCTGAAGGTGATTCTGTCCACAGCCTTTTGTCAGTGCAGCTCTCTGAGCCCCAGTGCAGAGCGTGTCCTGAGCTCCTCCCTGACACACTCTTCATCAACAAACACCAGCCTGACCTGGTGAGCTGAAGTCTCCAGCCCCAGAGGCATTTCCCAGCTGTGTCACATAACCCTCTCTAACTCAGGTGGCAGCAAATTCCCCAAAAGAGGCAGTGCCACTCCAAAAACTTGCAAGGCTCAAGTGTTGCATCCCACAGTGCTCTTCAGAGCAAACTTGGTCCTCCTGTTTGAAGTCTGAGCAGTGCCTGGCACAGCTGGTTTTGCCCCAGCAAGAAGAGACAACCTCCTTGTAGTCAGTGAGCCATGAACCAGATCCCTGCACCCTCCTGCCAGGCAGCAGCTTGAGCAGGACATCCTTTTATACCACAGCAAAGAAAGTGAATGTGATTTTTTTTCCTCCTCTACCCTCCTTTATCTTCTGTTTGACAGAGCAGCAGGAAGCCACAGAGAGAGGGATCCTCTGGATTACAAATCCAATTACAAGTGTTGTCCTAACTGCTGCCTGTCAGCTTTAAAGATGTCCTTAAGCCAGGAGAAATGTTCACCAAATGAGGCTGAGATGGTGCTGTGGACACAGAGGAACAGATGCTCTGCACAGATTCTAAATTAATAAAACAAACCCCAAATGACTACAAATGCAGATTTATAAAATATTTACTAGAGAAAAAGTTCAATTTGACATTGACAGATACTTAGACTTAAATGAAAAACAATATATTTTTAGTGTTTAATACCTTGTTTTCCTCAGTGAAAGCCAAGGAGACTGACAGAGATTACAGAGATTACAGAATATGTCTTTGATGGTTATTTCTGCTGAAAGAGGGAGTAATTTCCACTCTTCTACAAGAACACATTTTCTCCAAGGACAACTACCAAACTAAAGAAAACAGAGGCATATGGGTTTACTCTGTCTTTCCATGTGTGCAATTCTCAGGGCTGAATACAAAAGGGATGACATTTTGCTGCAGCTCCATGAGCTTGGGAAGGCCAGGGACCACCTCTCCTGGTGTCAGCCCTTAATTCAAAGCCTGCTGTGTTCAGGGGAAGAGCTCTGCTGCTACAGGTGGCTTTGGACCTCCCTGCCACTCTCCTGACATTTACAGGCAAGTGAAAAGAAAAAAGCAAAGAGAAAACTGTGTGCCAAACAAGCCTGTGGTGCCACAAGTACCCCACTGTAAAAACAAGAACGCTACATGTTCAAATCCATATCTTTGACCTCATATTTGAACAAACATAAGCAAAAAAAAATAAGCCTCATATTTAAACTAAAACAAATCTGTTTGGTTTCTTATCTGAAGTGTCTCACAAAGTTCCTGCACATTTCTCCAACTCAGACAATAGGAGCAAACCCCAACAGCAGCCTCCTGCCTTGCAGTGTGCAAGAAAAGGCACTGGGTTCAGAAACCAAAGCTCTTCAGAGGAAAATTGAAGAATGTTGGCTTCTGAAGCGTTAAAAATCACTAAAATTCCACATTGTCCCCATATTTCAGCAGACCAACTGCAGAGCCTTTTGTGTACTAATATTGCAACCATTCCCCTTTGGGGCTGGATTAAAACTAGTTTTATCTGACCATTCCAATAAAAACAACCGTGCCAGCCTTGTACTGGTTTAAAGCCAAAGATAAAAGAGGGATGAACTTTGAAGGATCTCCCTGCCTGCAGCAAGCACAGCTGCAAACAGATGAAAGCCATTAGTGCCTGTGCCTTGACGAGCTGCTGACCTTTACCCAAACCTTGGGAGAGCACTGAGCAACCCGAGCCCAGGTGGAAAACCAGCAAACAACAGGATAAGACAGAAGAAAGAAATTATTCCCCCACTGCCCTTCTGTTTTGCTGAATTGCTTCTGTTGTTTTGCCCAGTGGTGTTTCCAGCTGTGCTTTTGACCGTGGCTGCTGCCAGGGCTGGGCTTCCCCAGGCAACCCAGCAGTGATGGCTGGGCTGATGCTGAGGGGCAGAACCTCAGACACAAACATCAGCACCTCCCTTGCTCATGGCAACAGATCTGGGGGGATGGTCAGCCTAATTTCTGTCAGAATTCTTCACACACTGTCCCCACCTGCTGCTGTCCCAGGCAGAACCTTTCACTGATGTCTAATGACAAGACCAAACCAATCCAAGCCACCTGAAACGCCAGGGTGGTTTCCTTGCTATGAATTCAGCTTTTTATCAGCCAATGTGTTATTCCTCACGTTGGTAACTCTTGGTGCTATGCTAGAGAGGTCAACGACCCTCCTGGGAATCATGGAACAAAAACTCAATCAAAAAAATGTCTTTAGACAAAATAACTTTGTAGACAACTCAAACAAGTGGAAACAGGCGGATGGTGGGAAACAGCCTCAGTGTTTTGCTCTGGGTCATAAAGCAAATATTTCTGTCTCACCCACGACCAGAAGGCAGGTCTGAAAAAGTTTTATGAGCAGAAGCCAGCTCTACTTTCCCTACCAGAGACAATGTGCAGCCCAGCCTGCAATGCTGATGCCACCTCTGGTGAGGCAAACAGAAGTGATCAGATCAGCAGCACCACTGCCTGCAGGCCAACAAACTACAACCCTCATGCTCACAAGGGAAGAATTTCAGTCAAACATACACTGTCAGACAATCAGGGTCAAACATAAAAAGGAAAAAAAAATTAAAATACATGAATACAGTATATTTTAAATCTCCCCAATCTGGAGAGATATTAAGATCCCTTAGGCTTTAGTAGTACACAACTGTTTTTCTCAAGGATATATGTTGTTACTGTCCTTCTGTCAAGGCAGTGCTAGTAGTCAGGAGTCTGTTTGCTTCTCCAGGGGGTGGAGGGTGCCTGTCTAACCTTTCCTTCACCAGGAACAGTTGTTTCAGCACTGCTTCCTTGTGTGCAAGTGATGAGCCACAGAGCCAGCCTGCTCACTGGGAAAGGTTGGAGCAAAATCCCAGGAACACATTTTGACCTCCCATGTGCTGCCTTCTTCATTAGCAGAAGAAGCCTTTTTTTTTTTTTTCCCCATGAAACATGTCCAAAGGTTTGTATGCTGACCTGAAGCCTGCAAAGACATTCCTGGGGTTTTGGTCTTATCCCAAAGCACAATCTCAGGGGAACAGCTACAGAACTAAGGGTGCCAGGAGCAAACACATCTCACCAGCCCATGGAAATGCCTTGCTGAGGAAGCTCCTGATCCCACAGACACACTGATGGGCAGAAACACAAACCAGAACCCTAAATGTGCTCTGTGACCTGGGGGAGGCTGTGGGAGCTGCTCCAGGCCCTCCTTGTCTCCATGCACAACCTGCCCTCAGCACATCCCCCTGCCCTAGGAGACCACAACTCCTTTTGTGGCAGTGGTGCCACTCCAGGATTCTCTCAGTGAGAGAGGGGAAGGCTCAGCTGGTGCCTGGAGGCTCTTGAAGGACATCATGAGAACAGCCTGAGAGCACGAGGCTGCTGAGCCCCTGTGAGACACAAACACTCAGGGCACAAACAAAAAGCTGTCAGGTGGAAGTTCACTCAGTCTGAGATGAGTGTTTGCTGATCCGCATTGATGCTTTTCATAACTCTTTCATATTTCTATAAATGGATCTCCTCAATGAAACAATGAAGTGCTAGGAAAGCTAAAGGGGGATTTAAATTTCATTTTTCAACCTGAGCAGTTTATTTTATACACAAACCTCAGGTACCTACCTGAAATCAAAATGATAAAATCATTAGTGAGTCAGAGCAAGAATGGAAATGTTTTCAAACATGCACACACACACACACAGACATAAAATTTGTGGCATCTGCCTATGGCACTGACACACAGAGCAAAATTTAAGGGATGGCCTTATCTCGGTCACTTCTGAACTAAATTGAGTTTACACTGCTTCTGAGGATGTAAAACTGTGAGCTGGAAAATTGGTAGCATGGGTAATTTCAGCATTCTATAGCAAATGACCAAACCTTGAACACCCTGGGAAGCAGAGCAAAAGCCCTCCCAGGCACATATTTGGGTCACCAGGAACTTCAGCACTAAAATGTTTCAGTTCTTTTCATATCAGAAGCAATGTGTGTGTGCCTCCACATCAATGAAGTGCTTTAATTCAGATTTTCAAAGGGATATTTTGTTTATTTTAATGAACTAATTATTAAACCCTGTGTGACCCATGGTTTGGCTGGTTCCTCCCCTGCCTGGGGACTGACACTGCACCAGGCTGCTGAGATGGTCAAGTCCCCCAAGTCACTGGTGAAAACTTTGAAACTACACAAAGCCCTTGCAGTACAGCACTGAAAGCAAAAACCACTTTATGAAGTAGAAATTAAATGTTAAATCTCTGCAAGACTGCATTTTAATCAAGCACGAAAGGCAATAAAGCAGATGGAAGTGGTCATACAATTCTGCCCCTGCCTCAAATGTCTCTTTTTTAAAGGACGTTTAAAGAGTTCTACAAAAAACCAAACCAAAACAAAACAAAACAAAAAAAAACAAAACAAAAAAACAAAAACAAAAAAAACAAAAACAAAAACAAAAAAAAAAAAANTTCTCAGTATTACAAAGTCATCTTGCTATCATTTTGTTTTCCCTATTTTACTGCTGCTTTATTTATTGTGTTTTATCAAAGCAATACAAACGTGCCTTCTGCTATGCCTTCCCCTCATTTACCAACACTTCAAACTCGGTACCAGCAGCAATCCAGCTGTGGCAGAGAGAGGCACAGGCCATAAAACCTGAGCAGGGGCAGTAAATACCTGGCTGA
Organism: Pycnonotus jocosus; assembly: GCA_013400435.1. NCBI lineage: Eukaryota > Metazoa > Chordata > Aves > Passeriformes > Pycnonotidae > Pycnonotus > Pycnonotus jocosus. The sequence continues at coordinate 31,272 of VWYP01000216.1, forward strand.
GAGCCTCCCTTCAACTCTGTGTTGCTTTACTTAAAGCATTCCCAGGACTTGAGAGGGTTTAACTGCAGCAGCCTGTGGTCTGTGCTGGCCGGGCTCTGCTCCCCCAGCTCTGCTCATGCTTTTTTCTGCTTTGTTTACAGCAGTTTTACAGCACCACTTGCCCCTGTTATTGCTGTTAGCAGCACATTGATAGGGGCACAGCAGCAGTGCTCTGGTGTGGGCTGGGGTGATGCTCTGCCAGCTGCAAGGAAATTCCACTTCCAGTCATTCCACTCAGGCATGCGGGCTGGGTAAATTAATTTGAGTATCTTCTTTAAAAAAAAAAAAAGAAAAAAAAAGAAAAAGAAAAAGAAAAGAGAAAAAAAAACCCCCAAAAATCCTAAATGAAAACTGGAGCAACACTATTATTCATTCAGACACAGTGAAGCCCGTGAGGCACGTTGCTTACCTATGGATATGGTCCAAACTGCAGCAATTTTCATAATGGCCTTGGTGCGGGAATTGAAGCGGCTGTGCTCAATGGGATTGCGAATTGCTACGTACCGATCAAGAGAGATGGCACAGAGATGCATTATAGATGCAGTTGAAAAGAGCACATCTAGGGAAATCCATATAGGGCACAACTGTTTAGGCAAAGGCCAAGCATAATCTGAAACATAGAGAGAAAAGAAATGAAAGGAAAAAAAAAAAAAAAAGGAAAGGAAATGGTTTGGGGAGCAAGGCCGTCATTTCTGAGGAATCATTGGGAATTTTGAGCACCGTGACACCAGTAAGGGGCACATGCAGGAGGGGTGGACAAGAAACCTCTCATGGGACTCCTCTGTGGGCAGTTCCTGGCTCTGGACACTCCATAAACCCACAGCCAGCTCCCACACATCTACTTTCTGTGCCCAGGAACTAAAGGGCAGAGCCTGCAAGTGACCATTTCAGCACTGTTCCCCACTCTTAACCTTTCTTCCGTATCCTCACAAAATCAAATATCACATTCCTTCATGACTTGCTCATCACATTGTTTTCACGGGTTGCAAAGCACTTTTTGGCATTAACTTCACTCAGATCCTCTCTAAATCTCCCCTGAGGTGTCTGTCTCAGTTTGTCTGCTGAGGAGAAAGGCAGCAGGCAGTTTTTGTGCACAGTCTAACACATGTGACACCACTTCACCTCTTCTCCCCAGGCAGTGTGCCTTGATATCAAAGGAATTCTTGCCTCCTTACAGAGCTGCTGGGACTGAGGGGCGGAAATTCAAAAACTGTTTTGAAGGTAGACAGAGTGGGCTGTTGTTCTTTACAGAAACTGTGTTAGCAAACAGAACAGACTCGAGAGCCACATCTGACAGCAGCTGGCACACAGCTCATTTGGGTGCCTGCACCTATGAAACTGTTTACTCACTGCTCATTTGGGTGCTTGCACCTATTAAACTCTTTCCTCAGTGCTGAAGTACAGCTTGAGAATAAAAGTGACCCAAGGCTGCTGATATTTAAATCAAAGCTCAGAGAAAATTGATTTGTGAATGATACCCCCACATCAGTGTCCAGAATGGAATGTGTGAGATCAATAACAGGTCCCGCCAAGCTCTTATCAAAACAAATCAGGAGTATCTACAGCAGCTGAAAACATGAGAGACCTCATAATAGTTGAATAATGAGATATTCTTGTGCCTTCATTCAGAACACAGATACCTAAAGCAATCCTGAAATTTACCCTGAGGACCAGAATCATCACTCTGCAGAATCAATTTTGTATTAAGAATGGCGCAGCTCCATCCTACTGATCTCAAATGGAAAGGATGAAACATTACTCTCAGAAATCATAGCTTGAAACAAATTACCCAGCCAAGAGAGACCCAGGACACTGTCATGCAGAAACCTGAGATTAACAAAACCAGAGTAAATTATTATGAAATGTCCCAGAGAAGCCCAGGAACCTTTCACAAAGAGCACAGCGGAACGAGATGGACACATTAGTTCATTTTACCAGTGGGAAACAAGCAGATGAAGGGCTAAATCCTCAGCAAACTCAGCTCTGGGGAGATAAGCCACTCATTTCAGGGAGTTTGCACCACTTCTATTAAATGGGCTGTGAGTGGGCTGAAATCCACAGCAGCAAGCATTCAAAGGTCCCTGTCAAAGGGAACTGAGTAAAGCACTTTGTGCCTGGTGCATCTTTACTTTAAAAGGCACCTCTGCTGTACAAATGAATAGAGCCTGATTAAAAAATGACTCAGCCCCTTTACAGCACCACCATCAAATTCTCTGCCTCCTGCTCACCTTCACCCTCTGCAGGAGCTGAGGACATCACTGCCATCAACCTGCGAGTGAGCTCAGAGCTGCAGCTGGGCTCACCTGGGATTTGCTGGGTGTTTAACCACACCTCAGTGAATGCTCTGGGGAAAAACAAGTCAGAAATCGCACAAGCGGGAGCTGTGCTCCCTCTACAGCCCGAGATTTTCACTGCCAACCCGCTCTAGAACACACTCAGCACATTTTATCCCTCACTGCTTCTTCTCTGAGTTGCCAGAGCCAGCTTTGAGCTGCGGGCTGAGCTGAGCCTTGAGCACAAAGGCCCTGAGTGTGCCCTGGTGGAGGAAGGGGTCCCTGGGAGGGGACCAAGAATGAAACAGTGCTAAACACCTGCATAAGTAAAACCCCAAATTCTTTGTAAAAAACACTGATTTTTGTACCTTGAATTAATCTGAGCCCTTAAAATCATAGATTTTATACACTGGCAGGTAGACCAGATAGGAGAGTGCTGAAGGGAATTGGAAGAATGAAGCAGATCAGAACAAAAGTTGGTATTTCTTTACTCAGCACATATCCAAACCACATCAATTTTTAATTTTTTTTTCTCCAGATATTTTGTGGATGGTAGAAGTTTTCACTGGCCAAATTCACAGAGAAAAGCACAGAGCAGATTATTGCAGTGATGCTACTTTGAGATCAGTGTGAGCTTCTGGCTCTGGTCACAATAAAACCAACACGTAAAAAATCCTTGCAGGAAGGAAACTTCTGCAGAAAATTGCTTCATCCTCTAGGACTGGTTGGCATCTCATTTGTGCAGCGTGATCCTGACTGAGAGCAGCCCCTGCAGAGGGGAACAGTGAACATCCATGGCTGCTCCCCCCAGCAGACAGATGGCCAGAAACCCCCAGTGCCTCCAGAAAAAGCCAGGCAGCCCCCAGGCTCCTTCCTGTGTGTGGGAGCCTCTCCACTCTGATCCACGGTGCAAGCACAGTCTGATGCCTGACATTTGCTGGACCTGGGAGAGGTTTCTACAGCAACCACCTTTTCAGCATTGTTGGAGGATGAACAGCCTCTCCTGCTTCTTCCTTCAAGCCAGCCAAACATTTCCAGTGACTGATTCCCCCTGGAAAAACTTCTGCTGTTGAGAGAATCTGCTATATAGCAGAGAATCACAACCAAAAACAGGAGAGGAGAGGAGAGGAGAGGAGAGGAGAG